>JAGFMW010000039.1:0-337894 GCA_021030935.1 Astrothelium subdiscretum
TTTTCTAACAAATAACAAGCTCAAATTATTTCTATCAAAAAATTAAACAAATATATAGTAGTTTTTTTATAAAAATAATAATAAAGAAGATTTTCTTTAGTCGTGTTATAAACAAATAATAGTCTACTCTCAACACTAAATACACTACTCAAATTTTTTTTCTATAATTTATATATCTATTAATAATATTATTTAATTTAATAATTTATAAATATTTCTATATATAAGAATATTGCGCGCGGCTCGAGCTACTAATTGCTACGTATATAGAGAAGGCTTTTGTTTGCTTTGTTTGTTTGTCGGTCGGTCGAACCTTCGACCAACCGATGTAGAGTCTAAGAGAGGTAGATAGGGTCCGTAGATTGTTTTCGTCTCTTAGCTACAACAATACAATTAGTTTCTACCAGAGTTTTTTTGCGTTTATGGCCGCAACAAATCTTGTTTAAAAAAATTTAATATACAAAATTATATTATAAACTCTTTGCTAATAAACGTTGAATAATATCTATAATATAAAGCTCGCAAAAGTCTATCGCTGTTACTATCAATTCAATTTACAATTATATTTTTATTTTATTTTAGCGCTAAATTATTAATTTAATTTTCAATATATATTTCTAATAACACAACTATTGTTTCTAAATTGTTTATAGCAAAAAATCTTACTTTTAGCAATAGATTTTATCAAAATTATATAGACTCTTATTTTATTCAAAAAAAAATAGAATTAAAACAACAACTATCAATTACTCAATTACAAAAAAAAAACAACAACAAAACTTATATTGATATAAATCTAACTATAATTTCGAACATTAAATTATTAATATTATTATCAACTATAGAATTTACTCTATTATTATTACCGCTATCGCTTTCTTAATCGATCTTTAATTTTCTTTTAATTTATCTTTAAATAGTAATTTTAAACTATTCACAATTATTTAAAAACAACAAATCAAAATATAATCTCGACAAATTAAGCAATTTTGTGTATAGTATTGTTAAATTAATTTTGATTAATAATTAAAAAAAACGAGAAATTTATTTATTTTTTTTGCTTTACAATAAAATTTTTTTTTAAAAAAATCGAATTGACTTTATTAATACTTTATAATTTTATTTTGATCGACTTACTAATAAATTTTTTGTCAATATTTATAAAAAATTATTTGATTATAAATCTATTATAACCAATCGAATTATTTTTACTAAAAAAAACACACAAAATAGTTAATATTTTTTTGAGTTTATTGAATTTTAGTCGAGTATTTTTGAATATAATAAAATTAGAAAGTTTCTTATAAATCAATTCAAACAACAACAAAATAATGTTTATTTAATTTAATTTTATTTTAAAAAAAATCTAATATCAAAAATCTCTTTTTTATTGTTTTTATTTTTACTAAATAATATCAACAAATAATTATAATAATTAAAAAATAAAACTACAAAAAAAACAAAAAAACAAATATAAAATATATCAAAATAATAAATAAATATAAAATTTGATTTTTAAACACTATTTATTAATAATCGACTAAATATTCAATAAATATATTATTTTTAAATTTAAATCTTCTATTTTTTTTTAGATTAGATATAAATTTTTGCGTCTACAACTTTATTTTACTATAAATTAAGCTATAATTATTGTAGATAAAATAACGCAAACTAAATAAACAATATCTATTGTTGATCTCAAAAATAGTTTTTTTTTGCTATTATATAATAAAATTTTTAGAGCGCTAATAGCGAATCAAGTGTCTAAAATAGAGCCAATCACGCGCTCTAATCGACGCTCGAAATAGATAAATTTGAATAGACAAAATAAATAGATCTAAATTCAATAAAATAGTAGAAAAATCAAAATAAAATAGAAAATAAACAAAATTACAAAATTCTCACTATATACACATTTTGTAGACACATAAATAGCTTTATATTTATTTAGAATAGAATTCTTCTAAACTACTAATTTTGCGCTACGTCGAAATATAAATTTGTAGCTTGCTAGTAAAAATTAGTGAGGAGTACAAAATTCGGTTTTCGGCGAAAGTGGGGTTTTGAGACTCTGGCCGCTACGCTCAACCGTCTCGCCTAGGGCCACATCCGGCAAGACCTCATTCTGCACACCCAACTTTTTCGCAATCTATTAGTCTAAGCTGCCGAAGCCATCGTGTATCTAGCCATTAGAATGTCTACCCAGGTAGCCAGTCTCTTCACTAACTTGACCATTATTTTACAGCCTATCAAAGCCCCAATTTGTTCCAAAGAGTGTCCTATCTGATTTCAGTGTCTGACCAAAATATTCCAGCTACATATCAAACACCGATTTCCCAACTGGCGCTTCTTCATCCTTTCATTCGCGGTGCGGAGTCACCAGACAACCTTGACGTCTCCGGCAGCGTATGGACTCTTGGCTCGCAGAAGCGGGCCTTTAGATCTCAACAGCCAGGGTGCCACGCTTCCAATCGTAATTGCAACGCCGGCCAGAATAGTGCTCGACCATCCATAGCCGAATTTGCGATACATTGCTGGGGCGAAGATGGGCAACGAAAATCCAGCCAATGATCGCAACACCGTTAGCGCACCCATCGCCGAAGCTGCATAGACTGGATAGCAGTCGAGCACATATGCTTGAATACACTGATAGCCCATCAAGAGCCCGAAGGAATAGATCGTGATACCGATGTTGGGCATGATCCAATGCAACGTGTTCGTTGCCGACCATCCGTACCACAGCAGGCCCAAGGGCACGAGGAACGCCGCTGGAATCATGAGCCATATCCGATATTCGGGAAGGTCTATATTGTTGTTGCGGCGTTTGAAGTAACCGTAGATCTATCATACTGTATGTCAGATATCTTGAGTGCAATGCACTTATCCACAGATCTCGGCCTACCTTATCATTCAAGGGCCCGGCACTCTCACAACCCCCAAGGAACCCAATGCTGATCGACAGATAGTTCAAGCTGCTAATGGTCTCAGATTCGTGGTATACCTCCCGCCATAGCGCGTGAAAGGTCGAGATGGTGAGATGGTTAAGTCCGAATAGAAGGCCCATGTACAAGGCCAGAAGCTGAATGATTGGCTGCGTTCCTAAAAGGATAAAAGGTCTTGCTAAGTCGACTTTGATGAGTTTGACGAGTCTTTCTCTTTTACTGTCCGTCGGACTCTTCGCGTTTCCCAATTTTCTTTTCCTTAATAATGTGGCTCTCTTGCGGTGAAGAATCACTGGCCCAAAAGTCTCCGTAAGAAATAGGATGCCAACCACGAGCAACACGCCAGTAGTAATCGAACATATGAAAAAGATATCATGCCACGACCGATACTGGACTACGACCCCTCCTAAAACGGGACCTGCTGTCGGACCCAGCAATCCCATAACCGTATACACAGCGAGTGACACGCCGCGCTCATCGCTCACCCAGAGATCACCGAGAACGCCAGCGCCCAGCTTCATGCGACGACCGTCAGCCAAACGACCGGAATATCAATGCCCGACCCAAGATGCAAACTCACCGACATCGGGCCACTTCCAAATACGCCGCTGACAAATCTCATTGCCAAGAAGGTGTTCTGATCCCTTGCAAGGCCACACAATGTGTTGAAGATGAGGAATCCAAATTGTCCCAAGTGCAAAACCGGAGCGCGACCATATAATTCCGATAGCTAGATTGAGTTTTTAGGGCTCCTTCAGTGCGATCCAGGGTTCGTTGTTACCTACCGGTCCAAGGATCAATGGGCCAACGCCCCAGCCTAACACATAGATCGAGAGGGTAAGCTGAGTGACGGTGGCTGACGCGATGTGAAGGTCTCGCGCCAGGACAGGCATCGCAGGCACGACCATGGAAGAGGCCGTCGGCGCGATAAGGCTGTACACAGAGACAAGCATTGCACAAGTCCATTTGCGGACAGGACGCCAATTTTTCGGATTTTGGGGGTCATCCGGACCCTCCCAATCAACCTGTAGTTGGTGGAATATCAGCTGCTGCTGCGACGTGGAAAACAGAGTTGTTGCTCGCTAAGCATGAGAAACTCGTTGGAAAAGAAAGGATGGCTTACATGTAGTAGGTCATTGCCGATTGCACTCTCTTCGTCTGAACCCCTTCTGGGAGTTTGCGGCGAAAGCAATCTTGTTCTCTCGTCAATCCCATTTTTCACCGCCATTTTCCTTATCCGGCTTTCTTTTCAATACAGTGACAATCAGAAATTCTATCCTTTCTATTTTCTCTAAAAATTTCGGAAAATGCCAATCGTGGTCTTGAAAACAATCTTGGATCGTATCTTCTCGTTTTCAACCAACCATTTTGTAACTACCGCTTGACACGGTGGCAGGCTCGACCACCACTACTTCTCAACACGTCGAACAGAATTAAGCAAGGTAAAGATAAAATTCATCATGCTAGCTTTCATTGACTATCCTCTTTCTGTGTTTGCTGACATCCCAACTCTCGGGTCTGCGTCCGAGAACCGAAAACAACTCGGTCCGCCCCGCCCCGAATTCAACACGTCCGTCAATATGCAAGGCACGCCTACGATTCGGGAGTAATTAGCAGAATCCATATCCATATCGCGTCTCTATCCCATCTACGCCACTCGCGGAATCCCGCTCCTCTCGCAACGTCTTTCGGCGTAAGACTCAACATGTGAGCTACGTCCGCTTCCACGGCCGATCCCTTCTCTCCCGCCTTCCAATAGGCTGCGGATAACACTCAATGAATGACAGCCCCAACAAAGCATTTCTCCTGTTTGCGATATTCTATCCATCCTTAGTTAGGTTTCGAACGCCGAAGCGGGGCACTCTCCCTTTTCACCAAAAGCAGATGTTCCAGATGTATCCAATTCCACTCTCTTCTGTGGGCGTGCAAGGGAAATTATTTTCGCTCACTTTACATCCATCAGACCTGTGGTAACCATATTGGGTCGCCTCAATTTTCAGGCCGAAAATGAAGACGGATGCTGTACCTGACGAGCAATTGCCCTTGATCACGGAAACACTCTGCCAATGGATCGAATCTTTGGAGATATCGAAAATCCCTGAAGATGTTCGAGAGCGTGGAAAATATCTCATACTCGATGGTATTGGATGCGGCCTGGTTGGAGCCCGAGCCCCTTGGTCTCAAGTTGCTGTTCAAGCAGCTGACGAATATGAACCACACGGCAATTCCAGAATTATTGGACATGTGGAGGTTAGTGAGATCATTCAATGGTGTTCTGATTTATGCCAAGCTTTTTAATCTGGCGATTCCCGAATATCATATCTACATTTGCATGATAAAGTAGAAATGGAATTGGGTGGACTTTTTCTAGACACTGATCGGAGAGCACCAGCTAACCACGAAAATCATTGCAGCGATACGGACCTCTTGCCGCAGCTCTCCTCAATGGGTCTTTTATTCAAGCAATGGAACTTGACGATTACCACAGCACAGCCCCCCTCCATTCCGCGAGCGTTGTGCTTCCAGCATTGTTCGCTGCTGCGGAAGCTCAGAAGCACAGACGGCACGTTCAATCCGTCAAGGTTTCTGGCAGCTCCTTTCTTCTCGCCGCAATTGCTGGATTTGAGACTGGCCCACGAGCGGGCAAGGCCATGTACGGCCCTGACCTCCTTTCCCGAGGATGGCACTCTGGACCAGTCTTCGGCTGTCCCGCCAGCGCTGCTGCAGCAAGCAAGCTCTTTGCTTCAACAGCCTCTGATATCGAGTCTGCCATCGGGATCGCATGTACACAGGCTGGCGGGCTGATGTCTGCTCAGTACGAGGGTATGGTGAAACGCATGCAGCACGCGTTCGCAGCGCGCAATGGACTTCTCGGCGCATTGCTGGCTCGGTCCGGATATATGGGAATAAAGAAGGTATTTGAGCGACCTTATGGAGGATTCCTAGCCATGTTCAGCCAAGGCAATGGTCGGACTCCACCATACAAGTTAGAGGAAGTCGTCGATCAATTAGGAAGTCTATGGCACACCAAGAATATTCGCGTCAAGCTCTATGCCTGCGTTGGAGGCTGTCATGGTCAGATCGAAGTCCTAGAGAAGATGCAGTCCTCTCACTCTACACGGTTCCGGGAAGAGAACCTCAAAAATATTCAGGAAATTGCTGTGTACCTCTCCGAACCAATCTTTGCTCACGACGGCTGGCCGCCCGAGCGCCCTCTCACATCCACTGGTGCACAGATGAGTGCCGCATACATTGGCGCGGTACAGCTCATTGATGGCCAAGTCCTTTCCGCGCAATTCGAAGACGATGTCCTTGACCGTGACGAGGTCTGGGATCTGGTGCACAAGACAACCTGCTACCACAGCGCGGAGTTTGATAAGCCCAATCACATCTGCGGAGCCCGTATTGTGGTCAAGTTCAATGATGGTTTTGAGATTGAGGACGCGATGCCTTATCCTAAGGGCTACGATCCGCCATTGGATAACGCGGATATCTTGGATAAGTTTCGCAAGCTGGCCGGATCGGTAGTTGATCCAGAGCGGGTGGCAAAAATCGAAAAGTCGGTGTTGGGCATGGAGGATCTAGACAACGTGGAGGACTTGTTGGAGTTGCTTGTGCCTGCAAAGTGATATGACTAATTTGGACGTTTTCAAGTAGAGCTTGAGCATTCCTAGCGCGAACTGAACAATAATGGTCTCCTGTCGTTACTTCTCACACAAGACATCCGACTAGTTTGTCTATTACGAAAGATAAATCGAAAAGGCCCCTACCCTCCCCCGTCGGGGGTCTCTCTGTCTTCCAAAGTCTATGAGCTCATGATATTCGCCAAGGGAGATTCTACAGCGACTACCCGTATGCGGATCACATGATTCTCCACTTCCAATCCAGATGCAGACACTTAGGAGAGAGAGGATAACAAGGAATTCGTATTCTCATCTCTATGAGGATGATTGTCTGTGTTTTGTTTACAGAGGATTTCTTTGGAGAAGGATCGCGGTAATGCTGTTCCTCACGATCCATTGACGTGAACACCATTCGCCGGCTGTGCTCCAAGCTTGTACGGCCATCCGCCGGTAGTCTGTCTTCGACTTCTGCTCTCCGGGTCGAGGAAAGGTGTTTCACCCATCACCATGCAACGCCAACCAATGCGTGTTCCTACCTCAAAGTGATCCTGGGTGGCCGCATGAAAGGTGCAGCGGTTATCCCAGATGGCTACATCAGACATATATATCAGAGCCCGCCATAGTAAAGGTGGTTCAGGGTGGGAGGCTTTGTACTTACCCACATCCCCGGTGCTTTCCCAGTGGAAGCGCACCTGTGTATCCTGGTTTTCAAGGATGAGTCGAGTGATCTTGTCGAAGATCTGAGCACTCTCAATGTCTGTGACGTCATCGATATGATAACAATTGATGCCGTATCCAAAGAGAGTCTTCCATCCAGTCAGAGGGTGTGTCCGAACGAGCGGGTGGTGGCTGCTAAAGTCGAGGCCGACATTGCCAGCAGCTCCGCGAGGGCCTGGGTCCATCTTGGATGGATCAGCCTGAGCCGCCTCAGAAAGTGCTGTGGACTTATGATTCGCGGTCAGCGAGTCAAAGAAGCGTTGATAAGGAGGCGACAATCGATCATAGAGCTCGTATCCAGATGCCCAAAGAGTATCTATCGGGGTTGTTAGAACTAGAACGTCGCTCCTCGTGTGAAGCTTGGAGGAGAACATACCGCCACCCGTCTCTGGCAGGTCTCCCAATCTGAGTACCGTATAGCTCGGCGGCATCGGTTCAAAGCTTGAATCAGTATGCCAGTCTTTGATATGACTCTGTCTCGGCATCCCGTTCAGGGGCTTCTGATACATTTTCTGGATGCGGTCAGGATCGACCTTGCCCATCTCAGGGTCGGGCCCCTGCATCGAGCGCAAGGAATGTCGATAGAAGCCATTTTCCTTGGGAGCTCCAGAGAGCTCATTCAGACGACGACACAGCTCCTTTTGCAGGTTGTCGTTGATGTTGTTCTGATTTCGGAAAAATATCACACCTCGTTGAGCGACTGCAACAAATCAGATTCGTAGCTGGACATTGGAATACTAGGAACATGAAGGCAGGATTGGGGGAATGAATTGATGTCAAGCGACAGAACCATAAGCTGCCAGACGACGGGAGGTAGACTAATGCGGCTTACGTAACAATGTGAGATCCCGCAGTAGATCGTCCGAATTAGGGGCGCGCAACCACTCTGTCACATCTACGTTCTTGAATTCGCTCCCAATAGCCGGCGTGAGTGGCACGCATTTGAAACCCTGCAGGGACCCCGTATCGGAGAAAGGTGGATAAGATGCCGGAAATGCAGTGTCAACGGGACCCATCTTGAGGATGAGGTCGTCTTCTAGGATAAACAACGGCCTTGAGGTTGAGTGCTCGTCTTAAGCATACCCCGACCTGTCCACGCTTATCGCATAAATATACAGTCACTGCTGCGGAGGAGCATCATCGCCATGTGCCATATTTCGGAGCGCAGGCTTCTGTCTTGGCAGCTCGCAGTGCCGCGTTGGTGATGCGAGCACTGCGCAACGCCGTTTCGGTCCTCGGATTCCGGGGCCGAGATGACCAGCTCCATACCTTGACTTCTGTAAACAGATCGACGAGCAGACCCCAGTATAACTTCATTTGAGTGGATCTTGCACTGACCTCACATGATTTGAATTATTAATCGCTCGTTTCATTTGGCTTCCCGTCATAACCGTCTGGTTGTATGTAAACATGGACAGTCGACAACTACGAAAGCCAGACAGCAGCATCACACTAGATCGTTTTCCTACAGCGTGCTTGTTTCAATGGTTAAACCAGCAGTCCCCCTGTCCCATGAGGACTCATGTTCATCATCAGATACAAAGATGTCCAAGGATGAGACAAGCTCGGCGAATGGTTTCGCTGGGCTAGAGCACGGAAATCATATTCTCGACAGTACGTCGCAGAGTGATCCAGAGAAACAAATTTCACCCTCGCCACCGAGTCCGGAGCCGAATATTGTTGTCTGGGAAGCTGGCGACCGCGAGAATCCTCATACTTGGTCTCTGAAGCGCAAATGGTTTGTGACGACTGTTCTGAATACGCTCCCACTAGTTGTCAATATTGGTTCCAGCATCTTGAGTGGCTCAGGGAAGGACATTGGCAAGGAGTATAATGTTTCATCCGAGGTCACTATCTTGATTGTGAGCTTATTCCTGTTGGTAAGTCAAGCTCTGAAACTTCGTCCGATCAATTTCTAACATTCCGATCAGGGATTCACTTTTGGACCTTTGATGTTTGGCCCACTTTCAGAGCGAGTTGGCCGAAAGATCCCCATCGTTATCGGCGTGACGTTGTTCTCGACCTTCTGTCTGCCGATAGCTCTCGCTCAGAATTTCTACACGATTTTGATCTCTCGATTTTTCAGCGGTTTGTTTGGATCGGCTGCAATGGCCGTTACAGGGGGAGCCGTTGCTGATATCTGGCCGGACCCGATCACACGTGGAGTTGGAATGGACATCTTTATTCTCACTGGCTTTTTCGGTCCAATTCTGGGTCCTATTGTCGGCAACTTCATCACCCAAAGTTCGCTGGGTTGGCGATGGGTTATGTGGATCACTGCAATCGTTTCTTACAGTTTTATCATATTTGGATTCTTTGCGATACCGGAGACATATGCACCGGTCCTTCTGACCAGAAAAGCGGCAAGATTGCGGCTACAGACCCAAAATTGGGCCTTGCACAGCAAGATGGAAGAGAGGGACACTAATTTTAAATCATTTGTCAAGATTTATCTAATCAGACCCTGGGGTAAAGCATTTACTCGTCGCAACTCAATGCCAGCTAGCTGATGAAGAATGCAGTTCTCCTGAGCACGGAGCCAATATACTTGGTAGTCACGATATACATGTAAGTTCAAAAATTTCCCATGCAATACTTGGAACCTCTGTTGACATATCCAGGGCTTTCGTCTATGGTGTCCTTTTCCTCTTTTTTGAGGGATTCCCAATAGCGTTTCAGGAAGTTCGTGGTTGGAAACCCCAAATTGCAGCTCTTCCGTTCCTCGGCCTGGGCATCGGGGTGATTGTAGCGCTCATGTTCATTATATTCAACACCCTCACTACGTACAAACGGCAGATCGCATCTACCCCTGGCATGGTCGTTCCGGAGCGTCGTCTGCCACCGATGATGGTAGGAGCTGCTATCCTTCCTGTTGGCATGTTTTGGGCGGCGTGGACGAGCCATCCATCAACGCCGTGGCCAGCACAAGTGGCAGCGTACATCTTCGTTGGTGCTGCTCTCTTCATTGTCTTTGTCCAAGGATTTAAATACCTCGTAGATGTGTATCTCAATGTCGCTAATAGCGCAATCTCGGGAAACACATTCGCGCGGAGCTTTTTCGGGGCCGGTTTCCCGTTGTTCTCCCCGGCATTATACCACAATTTAGGTGTTCCGTGGGCTACTAGTCTTCTGGGATTCATCTCGGTGGCGCTGGCCCCCGTTCCCGTGCTGTACTATATTTACGGGAAGAAAATACGGTCGTTCTCTAAAAACGCGCTAGCTGACGCATGAGTCTGTTCTGACGATATACTGGTCGATGCCAAGGCTTTGAGGAATTAACTTGGGCGAATTTTTGAAAGGAGGCATGGCCGCAAGTACTCATAGTTTAGAAGCGCTGCATGAGACGGCGTCCTTGAGCATTGGATTGAACGAGCTTGTAGCATTAGCATTTTCAATACAATCTCGCACTCTACACCACGCAGCTCGGTCCGCGGATGCCGAAGCACTGACTGCTATCGCTCGGCTCATTCGGCTAATAAATACCTGATAAGGTCTATGTGGTGTTCCCTATTCTTTTTTTCATTAGAGACACGCCGAGCTTGATCTCCCTCTATTCGAGGCCATGGTTTATTTTTACAGGCTTGTTTCCTGGACTTGCTGCTCGCCGCTATTGCTGCCTACGTATCTTCGTTCGACCAACAGAAATAATTGGGAGGCTGGCAGCATTTCTCACTCATAATGCAGGTGCCATTTGGTTCATCTGCGTTAACTCTATCAACGCCCGTCCAGCCAATAGCCCAGCCTTGTGCTTTCTATGATTTCCCATCCGTTGTCTGCATGAATAACTACGCCGCTGTTCTTCCCGAAGACTTTGAGCGTACCATTATCCCCGTTGTTGGAGCTACAGATACTTACGCTTCGACTTCCATACCATCAGATCCATCATTTGGAGCAGTGGGTACTGCGAGCTTCCTGATTTGGGATGAAGACCGTGCTGTAGAGATCTTGGGTCCGGCTCCGGAGGTTGAATATATGTTCACTGTCGATGACGTGCCTCATGAAGCGCCGACCTATGAACCAAATCTCAATCTCCTCTTCTTTTCACGTCTGCGGGCCGAACCCCCGGACCAGTACGTTGTGGATTTGAACAAAGATCCGCCAGTGCTAGAACGGAGGACTTCAGACCCTCCGCTGGTGGTCCCATGCGGTTCGACGTACCACCAGGGGCTGATCTACTGGTGCGGGAGTGCAACGAGGAATGGAAAATACATTGCCGGCGTCTATGCCCTGAATGCCACAACGGGACGAGTAACTCCAGTCGTGAACAATTATTTCGGGTACAATTTTGGAACATGCGATGACTTGGCTGTAGCTCCAAACGGGGATATCTGGTTTACTGACAACTGTATGCTTCTCCCAGATAGCTTGAACCTCCTGACTTGCACCGGGGCCTAACCGCGTTCCAGGGTACCTTTACGGCGTGCCAGGCATCAAGCACAATAGCACTTTTCAGCTCGAGACCGCAGTTTATCGCTATCAACCATCGACTGGATTAGTTCAGGTCGTTTCTGACGATTTCGACCAGCCCAACGGGATTGCGTTTGCTCCTGACAATAAGACAGTCTACATTACAGACACCAGCGGAGATGATCTCTCGCCCGACGACAGCGTCATCCGATATTACTCTTATCGCGAACGCACCGTCTACGCGGCCGATCTCCTGCCCTCTGGAACAGGGATCGTGAACAAAAGACCCATTTTTCTCTCCCAAGACCGCGTGCCCGACGGAATCAAGGTGGCGAAGAATGGCTATGTTGTCACAGCTACAGGGCATGGAGTTGATGTATTAGATGCATTCGGAGTCCACATCGCAAGAGTACAAACTAATTTCACGGTATTGAATATTGCGTGGGTCGGAACGGAATTGAAAGACCTTTGGATGGTAGGATATGGGGGAGTCGGACGTGTAAAGTGGGAATTGGAGGGGAGAGAATTGCGTTAGTAGATTGAGCCGATGAAGTGCTGCTGTGGATGTAAGAAGCTTGAAGCACATTGTTAACCATTAGTCAAGATAATCATCCGCAGCCTCCAGTCGGATCAGGCCACCAAAGTATTTTTTGACGTGATCTGTTCCTTGCTAGCGTCAAGCCTGATGTCGCAAAAAATTTCGCTGATGTCGTGTATCCCGTAATGGTTCGCACCGCTCGCACTGTAGAATATCGTGATTGGTTGGCGAGAAGTGACTTCGTCACCTATTCTATCTCATCCGCAAAGTGCATCTGAGCAATAGAGTAAGATACCTGAGCCATGCATGCCCCGTGTCTCATTTATTAGGTAGGCAAGCCCGTGAAGGTGTCAGCTGAAAATGGTCGAAGGAAAATTTCAAACCCGTCAAGGCTGATTGCTCATCAATTACTGACTCAGCTGTCGTAATTTTCTAACGGTTCCAAACGTATTCTCGAAATATCAAAGATTATCCTCTGTACATGCACACCATCGACAGTAGGCACCAACGCAAAATCGGTTATCTGGAATTATCACTTTCTTGTTACAGTTTCCAAACATCTAGCGCATCCATCGCGCATCCACAGATAGGCGGCCCAGCATATACAGCGTAGGTAGCTCAAATCTTTATCTCTTGGCGGATTGTCTACAAATCTGCAGTCTAGTAGCCTGATGAGCCGTCCCGCATTTTAGTGTCATCCTAGGTACCTCCCAAGAATTCTATCCTTAACCCGAACGAAGAGATCGTGGACCTCGTGTGGAAGCCACCAACATCAATAGGCGTTTGAATTACGGATTACCTATGCGGGAAGGCTCGTGCCGTTGGTCATCCGTACCGATACATTTATTGCTTGGCAATCTACGCGTCGCGGAAGGCTCGAGCCGTTGGCTGCCCGCGTACTGCTACATGCACTGGATGGCATCATATATATGCCCGAGGGCTCAAGCCACGGCCTGCAGATTTTTAAGGGACTGCAGAGAATACGAGCGATAGCTCCATCTATGAATGACGTGTTAAATGGGCGGCCACCGCTGCATTGCTGAATGCGAGCTCTAGGAGTAGCTCCATTTCAGCTTTCAGGTTAAGTTGTTAGACTACTCTGATCTCCCTTTGAAGCGCAATCTAGCCACACGGGAATACCATAGGTTCTAGAGCATTCTCATGCGAAAGATACGCACACTAGACGCTTGCCTGCTCGAATGGACTCCTACCGCTAATTTAAGTGATCCTTCCATTGAGCATGGTGGTTGCACCGCAGAGACGGCCTTGGGAGAGTATGCATCGGCGAAAGACGTAATTTGCATGAGGGATTGATCACTGTGGCCGTCGTCATGATCTCTAGATGGCTACGCAGTCGACAGAAGCAGCCGCGGATGTGATCCAATGATTGTCTCGTCGCAGTTCTCAGGGTAGCGATTGATATTTTCAAACCTCTACTTGAACAGTAGATCACAGTCAGGAGAGCGGTTCACGCATTTGCAGATAGACGCTTTAGTATCATGCGCATTTTCTGCAAGTCGGTAAATCCAGACATCCTCGTTTGCACCCTCTGCAATCTTTATTCCTTCGTGGAGCCCAACTATGTATCTTTCACACCGCCTGTATCTGTGATCCTCTTCCGTATCCTGATTGTATACTTTGAGACGCATGCAGGGTCAGGACTGTCATAGAGACGATGCTGGATTGGCATCATCGATCGCAGAACACGGCTTAGAAGAGAAAAGCTCGACTCATCTCACTCCATATTTATAATGCCTTGTGTTCGGAAGAAGGTGCTAAGATAAGGTTCGCTCACTCTCTCTTGGCTTCCGTCTCGAACTACGGCCCCAAGGGAAGGATGAGCATCCTGAACGCGAACGTGCGTCCAGGCAAATACGGAGCATTTCAGAAGCGGTTCGGTGGGCCGTGGGGGTGGCTTCGCTACGTTCGCGTCACTGGGCCGTCTGGGCGAGGCGGCTCTAGACGTTTGGCCGCCCTTGCTCGTATCAGTTTCCCCCTTGCTAGTTCGGCGTTGAGTTCTGATTCGTCCCTTTACGATCGCCAAGTCAACCTTTGTCGATATGCAACCCCACCCTAAATCTGATCGATAAGGCAGCCAACTTGACGGTAGAGCATAAGTCACATTAGCCTCATCCGGCTCGGTTAGTGACACAACAACGGCCTTACGAAGCTTGTGCTTATTCACATGGACTCTAAACCGTACCAGCTTTATAACGACCAGGGAATTCCTCAGAGCTTGGCGCCATCCTCTCTGACTACTGATGTTAGTCTTGGATGGCGCAGCAGCAACGCGGCCGGTCCAACCAGGACCGTCGAAACAATGCTCCCCCGACCACCTCCCGAGACGCCGAAGACCCTTGCGCGACGGCGGCGTGCGAGCAGTGTCGAAGTCGCAAGGTGAAATGCGATAGACAGATCCCTCAGTGTTCCAATTGTGAACGGGCGGGCGTCTTGTGCGAATTCCCTCATCGGGGGAAGAGAATCAACCATGTCAAACAGCTGTACGATCCCTGCAGTGCATTCTCCTGCTTTTCCTTCAAAGGTCATGAACCTGCAAAGGCTAACGTGTCGACGTGACAGCGTCGAAGATGTCTCCGGCCTCGCCGCCCGCCTGGACTCGATCGACGGCACGATCTCAAACCTCGTGCAACACGTATCAACGCTTCAGGCCGCCTCGCAATCGACAACACAGGCTTCCTCACACTCAAGCATCACATCACTACGGGATTTACCAACTTCAGACACAGAAGAAGATTTAGAGACAATCTTTTACCACGGTCACAATAATGCGGAGAGTTCCAACGGCACGGGTTCGGAGCTACATCAGGAGTCCAACAGTGGGCACCCTGATGCTTCCAGAGAGGTGGTGCCTGGTGGTCACCTCGGAACCCGTTTCCTCTTCGAGATTTCAAGACGAGAACTCAGGGTGCTGATTAAGAAACTGGGGAGTGCGAGCCCTAGGCCGGATGCACCGAATGGCAAAAATGGCATCTTAAATGGTTCTGGGACAATGACGAGGGCAAGCTCCACCATCGAGTCAGAACTGCAAGCCAAGTACAACGCGTTTCCTTTTCAAAACTACCAGGAGCAATCACAACCTATCGGCAGTGGACAGCAAGTTGCAACGCCCCCCAGGTCTCTGCTGGATACTTGCCTCCAATATTTCCTGAATGAGTTTAACATCTTCATTCCTATGTTCAAGGAATCTAGATTACGGGAGACCATCAACGAATATTATTCCAATAGCGAATCGAAGGCAGACGAGGCGTATGATCTATGTTTCAACAATATCATCGTTTTGGCATTTGGACTTCGGACTCGGTTAGGCCGGACTGACCCCTGCTATACAAAGGGCATGATTGACGAGCTCCTTCCTGCTTTCCTGAACAACTCTTTGAGAGCCTTTCAACACCTTGGCTTATTCCTTCGACCCCGGCTTATAAATGTCCAAGCTCTAGCAACCCTTGTAAGCTGCTTCCGTTTCTGTAATGGCCACAATTAACGCGCTAATTATCGATTTAACGTCAAATAGGCTATGGTTGTTCGTGACTATCACGAGAATAAGGTATTTGATATGGTATGCCACATGGCCTCACACATGGTTAAGAACCCGGAATTTTGGCAAAGCGACGAATTGAAGAATGATGCCCTGGAAGTGGACGAAGAACGGAAGGACCTCTTCGGTGCACTCTTCCTGATGGACAAGCAGCGATCTTATATTGCAGGTCGACCATTTGACCTTCACTTCTATGACTCGGACGTGCGCTTGTTCCGTATTACTGCGCCACAGGATATGATCCAGCAATACCGCACTGCTCATATCTACATGATGTCTGTCTGGGAAGAAATGTACATTTCACTTTATTCTCTACGAGCGTTCCGCAAAGGCCCATCTTACCGCCAGCAACAAATTGCCAGACTTGACTCTCTGACCCGGAAATGGTGTTCTCGTAACGGCCATCTCCTACGCAAAGCTTCGCAGAGCGAAACGTCGACGATCGAGAACTGGCGGACCGAACTAAAATACTGTTTTCACGTTGGCCAAGTGCTAATCCATCGCAGTTCGAATGAAGAGTCTAGCAAACAAGTGGAGATCAATAATTCCAGGGCTGCACTCCAAATCATCCAGAGCGTTTTCAAGTCCAAACCCACGGAGGCATCCGTGGCTCTACTTTCTAGGTTTGTCTGAAAACCAATGAATCACATCAAAAAATACTGATTTCCAATTCTAGACTAATCCGGAATTATCCTATGGTCACTGTCCATGGACTCTATGTACGGTTTCTGGCAAGTCCAAGCAGTCAGTTACTCGGCGACTTGGATCTGATAAACAGTGTCACCGAAGCTGTCGGGGTAATATCTGATCCGAACACACCGAACTCATGTCTTGGTAGAATCCGCTTGGGATTGTCCTGGTATACGGAAGTTGCCCGAATCATCCGGAACGTCATTGAGCAGTCCCCAGAACCATCGCAATCCCAGCCTCTGAAGCGGTCTCAAGAGAGCATGACCGCCTCTCCCCAGGTGCAAGCACGCCATCGACCATCCAACTCCCAAGCAAAGAGACCAAGGAACTCTCCTCCCCAAAAGCTTAGTCACATGAATACTTCTGTTACCGCCAATGACTCCAATGAAAAGTTTTCTACTCCGACATGGCTGATGCAAGACGTGGATAAATTCGTGACGCTCGAAGGATTTCCGTCAAAACCTCAATCCCTGCGGAACCCCACACATGACTTCACTGTTCCACCCCTGGCCCCCATTGACACCACCATGGCCCCGTCGTCAGCAGCAGACGATAATCTTTCGCAGTTTCTTCAGGACACAATGCCTCTGCTCTCACCTATTTCCTCTCAAACATTTTCTGCGCCGCATCCAATATTTCCGTCCCTTCCAGTGGCTCCACCGCCGGCGGCAACTGGCACGCCGTCGATGAGCCTGTCCTCAGCCGTGACTAACGGAGCAGGCCCAGGCGACCCAGGCGACTTGCGGGATGCGGGCCTTTTCGACTCATTCTTATTGCGAAATGATCTTCCCGATTCGTGGGACGCTGAAATCACTGAGCCGCCGATGTCGGACGATTACTTCCTACAACCTTAAGACCTTGGCGAGGAGGAACGTCTACTTGTTTAAGCCAACACTTCCAGAACAGCCAGTCCGCTACTTGATATCAAATCTCTTTGAGATGGTCATGGCCAAAAAGACTAATAACGATCGATTGATCCAAATGCATCGTTGTACTAAAGACTAGACGCTCATAGAAAACCCATCTGTATTCCAGCTCTCTCACGCCCAGCCACAGACATAGATTCAGCCCCCCAAAAAGCGGGAATGACGATTCATCTTCAAGCACGCGAAGATTCACAATGCCTCTCATGCTCCCACCTCCAACTCCGTATCCAACAACTCCTGCAACACCGGGCTCCCCGTCAGCCGCACCGCCTCTTCGACATACTCCCTCGTCAGCGCAAACGGCTTTCCCATCACGTTCGGCACGAACTTGCCCTCGAGCGCGTCCGGCTGCACGTCATCCTCGCAGACCCTGCCTTCCAGAAAGGCTCGGTACGAAGCCACGCCCGGCCGCAGCAGCGACGAGTGGAACGGCACGTCGATGCCGACGAGCGGGATGGTCGCCTGCCCGCGCGCGAGCTCGATGGGTTTCTGGAGCGCCTGGCCCGATGCGACGGCGCGCCCGACGACACGGCCAAGAGGCGTGTCGGATGTATTGGCGTTAGAGGACGAGGAGGCGGCGTCTCGTACCTCGCGGAACCAGAGGTCCAGCTGCTCGTCGGTCGCTCGCGAGAGCTCGTTGAGCGATTGCGTGAGAGCGTGGATATTGCGGACCTGATTCAGCCAGAAAGGATTGGAAATTAGATTGCTGGCTCGGCGAGGGGAGTTGGGAGAAAAGCGAACAGAGTTGGGGGTTCAGAGCGGAATTGAAAGACTTACATGGCCTGCGCAGACGTATTGCTCGCCCTCGACGTTGAAGTTGACGATCTCGAGGAGCTGCTGACTCTCGACGGCGATCATATCCGTTACCTGGCGGATGGCGGCCTCGTCAAAGGCTAAGAGGTGTGGTTAGCACCTCTTGTATTTGTAAGGGGAAGAGCCCCGGCGGAAACAGTCGAAGAACATACATCTGCCAACTCGACTCGGGTTGACTGCCACCATCGAGTAATCAGTCTCACCATTTTCGTCTCTGTCCATCGCCATTTGCATAGCCAGTCCCCGGTAAAATACCACATCCATGAGGGATTCAAATGGCATGAACTCTGCGAGCGCCGATAACGCGCCATATTCGCCAAGGGAGTGCCCTGCGAAAGTTGCTCCTTCCTGAATCAAGCTCTTGGCTCGCATGTCTTCAAAAGTCGCTTTCTCAAGAATGGTGATGGCGGGCTGCGCGAATTGCGTTGAGAAGATCAGGCCCCGGGGTTCTCTGAAGGTATAAGATCTCGTTTGCGGGCTTAGGTCTCGCAGGACAGGCCTAGTGGCTGCACGGCCGTTCGGTGAAACGGATTGCACGTTCATCGCTAGGTAGCGCTCTCGGATTGCCCTTCCTCGCTTTCCGGCAAAGTGGATGGTAAGTTCCTTCGGGTTCTCTTTGACGATATGTAGAATAGACCACCCTACGAGAAATGAAAGTCAGCAATTGTGAGAGGCCCATCTAGAACCATCTGGTACTTGCCATATTTCTCTAAAAGATAGCCATCGATGTCATCCCAAATTTTCTTTGCCACTGGGCTCGATCCATAGAGATCCATGCCCATTGCAGGTGCCTGGCTTCCTTGGCCTGTAAAAACATAGGCCGTGGGTACCTGGTCCAGCTCAGCTTCTGCTTCAAGGACCTTCTCGTTAGTCCGTGTCTTAGAGGCTTGTATGTTAAAGATCATTCTCCCCTGGACCATTCCGACGTGACGACATTGGACGCTGAGTTCTTCTCCAGGAAAGACCATATCTAGGAATGATACAGAATACCGTCGCATACGTGAGCGATCTAAGTCATCGATGAGGTGTTCTAGCACACTAGTCGCGACAGCCGATGTGTACATCCCGTGAACAATCGCGCCAGGCAAGTTTGCTATTCTGGCAAAGATCGGAGAGACATGGATCGGGTTGTAGTCCTTCGATATCCGTCCGTACAGCTGATTGCTGGAAGGCATTTTCACGGTCCTCGATGAGCTACCAGACAATCCTGGATTCTCAAGCTCGTTGCGAATGATGGCATGCCTCCCTTTGCGAATGAGAAAATCCATAACGGGATTGCCGTTGCAGTCAGATGCTTGGAACAGAACTTCGCCAATCCTGCATAAGTGGCCATCATGCCTTCGGATGAAAATCTGTCCCGTCGTGCGTAATGTGCTGAAGGTTGACTGATTCTTCCACGTTGAATGGGTGTGTAGTTGGAATAAGAGCGTTTTGCCTAAAACATTCACCGTCTCATCGTCAAGGAAGACCCAATCTCTACTCCGGATGAGAGCATCTTCCACGGGTGATATAGTCTCCATAATCATGTCAGGCTCGTCTTCACGTCTAAACGTCCCATTAAAATCCGAGAAGGAGCCTTTGATTAGGAATGAGGACGTTATGATCAGCACTGAGGTCCCCTCACGTTTTACCGTGGCAGACACTGTTACGGCCTTTCCACGATTATCAATAAAGACTCCTTGAATTTGAGATGATACATCGATAGAATCTCCAACACGAAGGGGTGGGACGCCTGGAGCCAGCTCAAACTTGTTGGAAAGATGGACCAGCTGCAGAAGATCACCATCGAGATGAGGATTAAGAAGGGGCATCACAAGTGCCTCCCACGCAGGGATAATGCAAGCGTGAATTGGAAAAACATCCGCTTCCGATGATAGAGGCTGATCATTTGAATAAGACAGGCTGATAGATGACATCCAGTCCCGAAGCATCGCCGCCGTGAGGACCGTTGCCCCGCCCGAGATAGTGGAATGAAGACCGTACCCATTTTTTGGTTCTGAGCCTAACCACAACCTGCTGTAAAATGACTGGATTCGAAAATTTCGTTTCTCCATTATCTCGCGTAGATTGCATACTGTATTGTTTTGGTCGTACTCAAATTGAAGTTCGAGAAGAATTGGTGAGGAACTCCGAGGACTGTATTCATGAATATGTGCGACGATATGAGAACCATTTGTGCTAGTTACTTTGAGGAGCGTTCGAGATGATCCGTCTTCTTCTCTACTTAGCCTGATTGTGGCAGAGTTTAAGTCAATATGAATGGTCTTATCGCAATCAATTCCGAAAAATTGACGTAGGGAGTTCGGCTGTCGTGTTTGGCCTCGAGCAACATCCTCGTTATAAAATATGGCCCGCATCCATCCACTCGTCTCACTAACAAGACAAGTGAACCACTCAGCCTGGCTGGGAAGACTCTTTCCAGGCGGAACTTGAAACGTTTTTGCACCCGAGTCTTCGATAATGCGAACGTTTCCTAGAGAGATTTGCGGAGGTTCTAAAGCATCGTCAGGAGGAATTTGCGTATTCTGATAAAATTCTCTTTGAATCATGGCCGTGAGAGAATTGTTGATTCCATCTAGGATGTCCTTGGCAGGCTCGTCCACACGCTGAGAATAGCGGGCAGCAACAGGACCATGTAAAATGCAGACTCTTTCCGGGTCTTTGTCAAAAAGCGCTTCAGCATCTTCAGATTGCCAGAGGGAGTCTTTCTTGAACCAGAACGAGAAATTTTCGTCCAACACAGGGACAAAATTGACGGGTTTTTGACCACGCGATTTGCATCTATTCACGAACCAAGAGACGTCTTCTGGGTGGAGATTGACGGAACTTGCTTGAGAACATATGGAACGGAACATAGACTCAAATTTTTCTGGGTCTGACATCATTTCCATTGTCACATCGAAATGGACTGGTATTCGTTCCAGAGTCCGGACAGCGAAGTCAAACACTAGAACCGCATACGACCTATCGATCCAACGCTTTTGGTCTGAAACATACATTAGCTCTATCAGGCGACTGAGCACTTCTGAATACATCATCTCTGAGAGGTCAACGGCTGCTCCAGCTAAATTTCGACCGAACCAAGGTTTGGCAAAGTCTGCATTCAATTTATGGATGATGTAATCTTTCCTCTGCTGGATGGCCTCGAGTTGCTTCGACCGGGGTAGACTGAAGACCTGTTCATCCATTTCTTTCCAGAACAGAACTCCCCTGGTGGCGAGTTTGTGTATAGGCTGTCCCATTTCTGATTGCACAGTCACGACCCCGCCCACTGGCCTCTTATAGCTTTCCGTCCAATCGCAGTCCTTCGCCCCGGGGGCTTTGCTAATGAGTCGCTTCGCCGGTAAAGAGGTATGTGCTTCTTTTGCCACCATCATTCGGCTTCCAAGGAGAATACCGTCGAAAGGCATCTTTGCGCACCCAAATCGACAAGACCAAGCGCCTGTCAAGTAGGAATAAGAGTCCTTGGCGTCTCCAAATCCACTTCCCGCGACTAACGCCAGGTTTGCACATTGTCGAATTTTTCCGTAAAGCTTTAGTATCGGAATATGGAAATCCTCAAATGAATGATGGCCGCCCCCTCTTCCTCCGGTCCATTGAAGAATTATTGGGAAGGAGGAATGGGCTTTTGCGATTTCTAGAACCCTTTCGATCGCATCTTCAGAGCCAGGTTTGAAGGAGATGTGTTTCAACCCAAGGGTATTAATATACTCTGCTGCAACCTCTAGGCTTGGGACACCAGCACCAATCGTAAGCCCATCAACAGGATAGCCCTGCTGAGCAACTTGACGAAGCATGGCTATCTGCCATTTCATTGCCTGAGGGCTAACGTAGATCAAATTGCACGTTACCCCTCGACCAGGAGGTACACTTGCGGTAAGCTGAGTAATAGCGGAAGACATACTTTCAGCATTGTAATAGCCGCCACCGGCAAGCTCTGCATGATAACCAGCGTTCATAATTGCAGACACAAAATCCCAAGGAACGGTTGTCGGGGTCATACCAGCGACTATGACGGGAGGAACCCCTAGGATACGAGTCAATTTCGTGGTGATCCTAGCCTCACCAGTATGAGATCTAGAAAGACGAGGTCGAAATTGCTCTTCCCAGCTTTGAGCGGCGAGAGAAGAAGCTGGTAATTGCGGCGAGAACATCTCAGGTTTTGAGCCCGCTCCTTCATTCCAGGGTGTTAATTGAGTTCCGAAAATAACCCTCACGCCCTCTCCATCTTTGTTCTTTGATACAATCTCTCCCACCCCTTTTCCAAACGCAAGAACATGTGTGCTCTTTGCACAAGCGAGAGTAGAAGGCCAGTTGACGTGATCTGTGGTTACAGCATGAATAAGTGAATCCAAAACCTCGTTCTCACACTCTCTCAAGTCGGACCCATCCCGAGTATGATAAACAGGTACCGTCAACTCATTAGCCTCAATCTTGTCTCTCGAAAGTCGGCTTTTGATCCTTTCTGCTGCACTTTTAAGGTATGGAGTATGAAACGGAGCGCTAATGGGAAGAAACTGGTTTTTAATTACAGGCTTTCGGTCATTGAAAGGAATTCGAGACTGGTCTTGACCTTCGACCGCCTTGATGTCTCTCAGATGCCGATTTAAGCCTAAAAGAGAGCGAGCTGGGCCAGCAACGACGAAACTGTCTTTGGTATTCGAAAGCGCTAGAATAGCCTCCTCCCCGAGCGATAGCCCTCCATTACACTTCGCAACGAGAGCATTCATTTGCGCGGCGTCAAAGCCACTGATATGCAGCATAGGAGAAGGCTGGCCTTCTCCATTCTCTATACTGTCGTTGATAAGTGCTGCAGACAAGGAAGATCTGGGTGCGGCGTGGTGACTTTCGTAGCCGAGCCAGAAGAGTATCCTAGTGACTGATTTAGCATTCTCATAAAATGATGACCAAGAATCCGATCGAGAGATTCCGGCCGCAACAACGATTCCCTGAGAGTGTCCCGTAACTCCTCGAATCATTGATCGTATTTCGCCGGGTGTCTTGCTAAGCACTTTGCAGACAACACAGTAATGGGCCAAGCTAATAGCTCCGATGATGGGAAAGCTGACAGCGGCAGTTGCTAGGTAATCGCCACTTGGTACACGGTCGGCACGATCCAACCAATTCCTTAGGCTTATCTCCCGCCCATGATAGAAATCTGAGGTCTCCTGAAGTTTGCAGTGTTCGTTCAAAACACTGTCAATTGATTCAACCAAATTACCGAGGAACGGCGAGTACGTATCATAGATGTCCTGAAACTCTTGGAAGCAGCGTGGGTTAAAGGCACCTTGGCCTCCGAAGACTGCAACAAGGCTGATGGACCCTCGCTCGGCCTCCCTAAACAAAGCGCTTTGACCAGAGCTGAGCGCCAAAGAGCAATCAGATAGGGCAGTGTAGTATGTTCTCAACATGGCTTTTTGCGTGGATATTGAGTCCGGCAGAGTTGATACGAGGGAATGAATGTCGGTCAACTTGAGAAAATCTCTGTGGAATGCTTTAATAATTGACCTGACAGTAGGATTCTCATCTTTCCGGTCTAGAAGAAACTGCACAAATTGAATCACGAGGCTTGCTGTTGACTCTGGAGGCAAAACTTGAGGTCCTGATCGAAGATCGGAAGTCAAGTTTGACAGCGTAGTAAGAAATGCCGCCTTCTGGTGTTCCAATGAAATCGCATGGTCCCTTGGAAGAAGCGCCGCGTATTCGAGGCTATTGTAAGTCATAGAAAAAAGGGATTGCTGGGAGATTTCTTCATCCGAGTCTATTAAGGAAGGGGAGATGTCGACAAACGAAGGGGTGGATAAATGAGTAGAAGACATGTTGTAGTACAACGCGATGAAGAACGCATAGAACTTGATCTCAAAATACTGCGACTGATTCCCTAGGAATTATGTCGAAGTGCCATAGGCCTTCATCTGACGCTCCAGAATTGGCGTTGCCAGTATCAGCTAAAGGTCAACAAGCGTGGGCTCTATGTCAGTGCTGCAAAAGCGGTTAATGAACGCTTGTGTGCATCCTGTCATTGGCAGTCGATGTTGAGTCAACTGCTTCTAGGTACTATAGCTTTCCGTTATGGAGGATTGTCCTTGTCAGCACAGAGCACGCGTGCACGTAGACACGCGCTCCGAGCTTTCGGGTCGTTTCGGCTGAGAGCAATTGAAGCCATCTTGCTACAGCACTGAACCTGCCTCGCACGTGTTCCGTAGGGCCTGTCGGTCGACTGTTCCATGGATGCGGCTGTTGAAGGAGTGGAGTGTAAAATGATGAGACGGTTGTGCAGCACGACCGCGTGCACGACTCTCGGCGTCGGCATTATGTGCCCGAGTCTCGCCCGTCCTCGTTTTTTCAAGGTAATTCCTTTCACTCCGAATGTTTTTTTCGGTGCCTGAACCCAGGCTCGTACGAGCTGTTGAGATTATGATCATGAAAATGAAGAGGTCGCGGTCGACCAGAAAAACGCCGTACCTTCGTTGTAGCCGAGATGCTATACTCCGGGGCGCGAAATGCCAACCTGCTCGCTCATGATGTGTCTCGCCTGAAGCGTTTTTTGGTCGGTAACAGGTTCTTGGTGGGAACTTCGGTCGCGAATCTTCATCATGCATGCTGTGCGGGATTGTAAGCTCGGACCAGGCCGTCAGGGGAGACTCACCGGAGTTCAGAGGCTATGAGCCTTCGCTCGCAGAACCTTTTCCGCGAATGCTAAGTTACACCGTACCTTCTACGCGCACACTCTTCGAGGGGCTACTTCGATAAGCAAAGTTTTCGTGTTGTAATCATTGAGGCATATTCCTGAATTCGGCAACGAGTTCAAACTCCAAGGTAACCTTGAGCCGAGAGGGGAGGTTCGCTGGTTGAACTTCCATGCGTACCTGTGAATTGATTGCTTTGTAGCTTCCTTTGTCTCAAGAAAGAAAACTGTAATACAGAATCTACGGCCAAATGGCAGGGGATCAAGCAGATGACAATGGGCCAAGGCCATATGATGAGATCATAACGAAGATCGTGGATTACGCCTATGACTTCGAAATTCAAAGTTCCATCGCGTGGACTCGAGCTACAGCAACTTTACTGGACGCCCTTGGAGCTGCATTTGAAAGCATTGCGACAAGTGCGGAATGTAGGCAGCTAATAGGACCGACTCCTCCAACGCCTGAAAAGTTACCTAATGGATTCAAACTCCCGGGCACTTCATATCAACTGGATATTTTGAAGGGGGCCTTTGATATGGGCTTGATGATTCGCTACCTTGATCACAATGACGCCTTTCCTGGTGCTGAATGGGGCCATCCGTCTGGTGAGTCTACCTGAATATACTTTGATCAGTGCTACCAATGTAATCTTTTTAGCTGACATAAGTGTAATTCAGATAACCTTGGAGCTATCCTAGCCACGGCTGATGTCTTCACTAGGCTTGCACTTGCAGAAGGCAATGAAAACGGTGTTCTGACAATGAGACACGTGCTAATTGCCTTGATTAAAGCATATGAAATACAGGGCTGCTTTCAAATAAGGAATGCTTTCAATAAAGTTGGGCTCGACCATGTCATATTAGTTAAAGTCGCCTCGACAGCCATGGTCTCTTGGCTTCTTGGACTGCCCAAAGAGGGGGCTAAGGCCGCCGTCACCCATGCATGGTTAGATGGCCATCCACTGCGGGTATATCGCCAAGCTCCCAATACAGGACCCCGAAAGGGCTGGGCTGGTGGGGATGCTTGCATGCGAGCCGTACATCTAGCTCTTCTAGTAAAGAATGGACAGCCGGGAGTGAAATCCGTATTGACCACTCCTAGGTGGGGATTCTATGATGTATTGTTCAAAGGCAACACCTTCGATCTTCCAAGACAATTTGGAACCTGGGTTGTGGAAAACGTACTCTTCAAGGTCAACACCGCCGAAGGTCATGGGATGACCGCCGTCGAAGCCGCGTTGAACGTTGCCAACGAACTAAAAAGGCGTGGGCGTAGCGCAGATGACATCGCAAGCATTCGAGTGCGAACGCAAGAAGCAGCGATGATTATCATTAATAAGCAGGGCCCTCTCCACAATGCTGCTGATCGCGATCACTGCCTCCAATACATGGTCGCGGTTGTTCTTCGCAAAGGTTCCCAGATTGAAACAGAAGATTACCAGGACGACAGTCCGTGGGCAATGGACTCTCGTGTCGAAGAGCTCCGCAGCAAGATCACGATGAGAGAGGACCCCCAAATGACGAAAGACTATCATAATCCTGAAATTCGAAGCTTGGCGAACGCCTTAGAGGTCACGCTGAATGATGGCACGCGGCTGGACGACGTAGTGGTCGATTTTCCTGCGGGACATGTTAGGAGGGATGAAACATTGGACCTGGTGCGGGTCAAGACAAAGAAGAACTTGGCCTTGAAATTGCCTTCAGATAGGGCGGAGCAGATCTTAAAAATGACCCAAGGTAGTGAATTTTTCCAAATGCCAGTCAACAAGTTCATGGACATGTTTGCTGCTTAGTATTCCACGGAGATGTGGTTCGCGTTTCGATGGACTTTGAAGATAGAATGAAAAGACTATGAGATGATGATTTGTCTATTCTAAATGTATTTACGCAACGCCGCGCCCTTTAAGACGCCACGAAGTAATTTAAGATAAAGTTAGAGTATAATGAAATAAGTTGTTAGGACAAACTTGCCACTTGTCGGAGACTGGTGGATACTTGGAAACGGCAAAGGCCAATGCTACTTGCTGGGACCCGTGGAATACAGTTCCGAACATATTTTCTAAGATTTCTAGGCTAAAGAACATGTACGTTTCAATCGCTGAATTTTTTATCTATGTCACCCAGATATATTTGCCCTGGCCGCCAGATTCTCGCGGTACCAGCTATTGCGCATACACTTAATCAGCAAGGCGTTTCTCGAAGAAAAAGAAAGAGGTCTGGATTGCATGCACTCACACATTGCCTCTTTCCAGTGGGCCATAAATCCTTGCGTCCTGGAGATGATCGAGATAGGAAGGATAAAATTAGGAGGGAAGCCCCTAAGATTCATTTTTGGTTAGAGTGCATCGTTTGGGTCTGGCGTAATTGAACCGCTTACATCGCGCCGTAGGTAAACGCTGCAAAAAGGTCGGCATTGGGCTTCAAGTTTCTGGAGGTAAAATATTCGTCATCTTGTGCCAGTCTGTTCAATTCGAAAGCAACTTTCAATAGTGGATCCCCCGAAATCTCGTCTTGGAGTTCAGACAGAACTTCCTGAATGTGTACCGAGCGAGGGTCTGTGGTTTTATAGATGCGGTGCCCGTACCCGAAAAGGCGTTCCTTGCCCGCTTTAACCCTCCCAATCTTGGCTTGGCAGTCCTCCACCGATCCGATGTCTGCAATGTCCTTGTAGGCTACTTCAATTGCCCCACCATGCAGAGGCCCATACATGGCAGATATGGCCGAGACCATACACGAAATGGCGTCAGGGAGAGAAGACGCGGTTTGTAAGAGGGCCGCTGTGGAGCATGTCATCTCGTGGTCGGCAATAAGAACCCAAAGCCTCTCGAAATAGCGCACGTATCGAGCATTAGGGAGGCCCGTCTCTTTCTCAACGTGACCCATCATAAGGAAGAGGTTTTCAATGTAAGATAGGTCGGAGCGAGGAGCCGTGAACGCTCTTCCTGTTTGGTGACAGTAGGCTATAGCGGTCACGATCGGGAGGCAAGCCATCACTTTGATGATTTGCGCATCGACTTGCTCGGGATTTCCAAGGTATAAGTTCTTTGCCGCGTGCGCAGGAATAGAGTCCATTTGACTTGATTGCAAGGCCGATAGGCCCGCTATAATCATGCCCATCGGTGAGGCGGTGCGTCTTTCTCCAACTTAGCTAGGTCCAAAAGAGATCGGAGATTCGACAAACTTACGGAAAAGACCGGATAACGTCATAGACACTCTGATCCAACTGCATCGCTGTAAACAGCTTCTGCTGAAACTTGCTTGCCTCTTGTGTAGAAGGCCAGGAACCCCAGATAAGGAGATGGGCTGTATCGATGAACTTTTTACCTCTTGAAATAATTTCATTGATATCGTATCCTCGATACTGAATCATGCCTTTCATTCCGTCGCTGACGTATCAAGATAATATTAGCTACCGGATATTGAGTGACCTGCACTACCTACATATAAGTGATTTTGCTTTCACTGACAGAGGTATTGGAAAACCCCGGATCAAATACTCGAATTCCACTTTCATCCTGGTCTGCAACATAATGGCTATTCTCCGGTGCCTTTATTCGCTTGAACTCGCTCGCATTGATGGAATTGTGAGAGACGGGTATGTTGTAATAGTGACCCGTACGATTATCTACGACGTGCAATGCATTTCGGACATCTTCGAGAATTTTGGTTTTCTTGATGCCATTGGTCTCGGGAGTTACAGTCAAAGAACCCATTATGTCAAATTATGACTGGAACTTCCGCAAAGCTTGTGCGCTTAAAAAAAGCTTGACAACTCGCTTGCTGCGCCATCTCCGTATTAATATGACTCTCAAAGATACTCATGGGCCAGGGCATTCCGAGGGTCTCTAATCAGCTCGGATTTGTACGAAGATAGTGATCGAACAGGCACTCGAGGTTGATCGCTGATGTCGGAGCTCGATTTCCGTATTACGTAAAGCAGAAAGGGAGGGATCGGAGGGAGCGGCAGAGGCCGCAAGCCAACTTGGAACTTCGACCTATGATAGAACGCAAGGTGCATGTTCGGCGGCAGTATTACCTGGATACTGGAGATGATGCAGGAACCAGATCATCGGGCAAGTTCCGGACTGCGGTGCGATACTGGGAGTGCCCACCATGAACGTTCGGATGTCAACGGGACTCGACCGAAATACTCGGTATCTGCCGACTGCAGACACTCTGATCCTGATCAACCCTAGGCGGTGTCAAATCTAAAAGAAGTATTGTTACTGCACGTAAATCCAGCAGGATGCTGGATCGAATGGGCAGAGAGGTGCTGTTACGCTGGCTAAAGAGATCCGAGCTAGCTCCCAAAATTGCCAACCATGGTGTCTGGAAAGGGTGATTCAACCTGTGGCTTGTCTTTGACCAAAAGGCGAAGACTAGCACACAGACTCTTGGTTGAGCTTCTGTCGTGAGTGCTCATGTACTTCTAGGCTATGGACCTCCACTAACAAAAACGCGTAGATACCAATTCGCTTTCCCAGTTAGATGGTATGGCTTACTATCCATAAGTTTACAGTCGGACACAGCTAACAGATCAGGATCGAAACGCAAAATGCAATTTTCGAAGGCCAGCAAATTATTCAAAGATATGTCGAAGTTGGACCAACTCGTGTCCTTGCCAACATGGCAAAGAAGACTGCGAGCAAGCAGCACGCAAGTCGTGACAAGTCACAATTGATCAGTCGGCAATTTCTTTCTTCTATTGATGACATAAAAGAGATCTTCTATCAATATGAAGAAGAAAACAATGACCAGGCGGAGACTTCAACTGGAAAGGAGCAGGACCAGCCGACAGCATCTACGCCAGCACTACCAACGGCTGGGGCGCCAGTTGCAGTCGCGCCGCCGGTGCCTTCCGAATCCAATGCTGGCCTTGCATTGAAAGTCGCAGACACACCATTAAGTGCCGCAGATATTGTGCTCGCTCTTACCGCTCAAAAACTGAAGAAGGGTTTCGATGAGGTTCCTATTGAGAAATCTATTCGCGAGCTGTCTGGAGGTAATTACGCCTTTCAGTTCTGCAATACTTATCTAATTTTGATGCTCCAGGAAAATCCACTCTCCAAAACGAGCTCGTGGGAGATTTGGGTGCTGAACTAGGAAATCTACCAGACGGCTGTGAGGATATGGCGTTAGCAGCTTTTGGTGGGAGTCTTGCTTCCAGCTTTTCTGGCAAACTTGGAAAGCCAATGTCAGGTCTCATTTCAAAGCTGGTCTCTTCAAAGATGCCAGGAGGCTTCAATCAGCAATCCATAAAACAGCACCTGGAATCTAAGTGGGGTTTAGGGCCAGAACGTCAGACCGCAGTTCTCTGTTTTTCTGTCTCTGCCGGACCACCCTCCCGTTTAGCTAACGTTGATGTTGCCAAGGAATTCTTCGATTCTCTTATCCATCGATACGGTAAATTCTCGAACATTGAATTGAGACCTGCATCGTCAAGTTCAGGACCAGCAGCGCAACCAGCTTTAGTGGATAAATCTATCCTCGACTCCGCCAAAAAAGAACAGAAGGACAGTCTTCTGAAAATACACGAGGTTCTAAGCAAGCTTTTGGGACACAGTAATCACGATTTCACTGAAAAGGTTGCCGACTTGGAGATTTTGAAAGACCGCTTGGTTGAAGAATTAGAACAATGGAAATCTGAGTTTGGAGATGACATGTATTCTGGGTCTCTTCCTATCTTTGATCCACGAAAGATACGCCGCTATGACTCATGGTGGAATTGGGTCAAGGCGGATTTAGTTTCCTTTGCTTATGAGCTTGAACTTGATCTAATCCGCATGCACGATGTAGGAGACCGAGTCAGGATGATTTTCAATCGGTGGAACCGAGCGTGCGTCCAACTTGCGGAATTTTTCTCTTCAACTATGAGAAGTGAGAGGATTCGCAAGCCTATGCATTACGAAATCTTAGAGCGAGGCCGTTCATTGAAATGCATCCCACCCACTTTCAAGTTTACTAAATCGGCAAAAGCGCCTCGAACCACTGTGGATTCCTCTGGAACTTTGGTCTACACTGAATGCTCGCGAGAATCTACCGGAAGGTCAAATAATTATGCTCGTCTCATGAATCACAGTCTCCCAGATTCTAGGACAGGGCAGAGCCTTCCTTTCATTCATCTTCGAAGCCGTCATGGACTGGACTGGAAATACAATGACCAATGGACGGATCTCTTGATGCAATGTCTCGCTGCTGGGGTAAGCACAGGTCTTACTTTCACCGGAAGCGTCGTTCTGGTTACTGGGGCAGGGCCTGGATCAATAGGATCGGAGGTCGTTCGTGGATTGCTCGAAGGTGGTGCTGAGGTGTTGGTAACTACAAGCCGGCCACCATCTGTGACAGCAGAGTTTTACAACGACATTTACAAAAATCATGGTTCAAAGGGCAGCAAACTCATTGTTCTACCTTTCAACCAAGGAAGTAAGTATGACTGTGAAGCATTGATCGATCATATCTACACGAACAAAGAAGGTTACGGAGGTGACCTAGACCTCGTCATTCCGTTTGCCGCCATCGGCGAATCCGGACAATTGGACGGCTTGGATAGCAAGTCGGAGCTTGCACACCGTTTGATGCTGGTCAATCTGTTACGGCTTTTGGGTTTCATTAAACAACATAAGCTCAAGCGTAACTTCGATACTCGGCCGACCAATGTCATTCTTCCGCTTTCTCCAAACCATGGCACATTTGGAGGTGACGGATTATATCCAGAGTCCAAGCTGGGACTGGAGACTCTTCTTAATCGATTTTATTCTGAGAATTGGTCGACATATCTTACCATCTGTGGTGCAGTAATCGGCTGGACTCGCGGGACAGGACTTATGAACAATAATAACATCCTTGCCGAAGCAATTGAATCGCATAACACGATCACATTCACTCAATCAGAGATGGCTTTCAACATCCTCGCGCTTGCTGATCCCCAAATCACGGCCATCTGCGAAGGCGACCCAGTGTGGGCTGACCTCAGCGGCAACTTGTCTTCGGTCCCAGACCTAAAGATGCTCCTTTCATCAGCTCGAAAGTCTCTGCTTGATCAAAGCAAAATCCGAAAAGCTCTGATCGCCGAGGATGAGCGCCAGCAAGCCGTTCTCGGCAACTACCACACGACCCCAACTGCGGACAAGCAGCCCCGAAGGCGCCGCGCAACTCTTCGAGTTGGATATCCCGACCTGCAAGCTTTTCAGTCACTGACTTCTGGTCTGGAGGATCTTCGTGACATGGTGGACTTAAAGCGTGTAGTTGTCGTTGTCGGATTCTCTGAGCTTGGACCCTGGGGGTCATCAAGGACAAGATGGGAAATGGAGCGCAGTGGCTCCTTTACACAAGAGGGGTTTTTAGAAATGGCTTGGATAATGGGCTTAGTAGAACACTTTAATGGCGACCTGAATGGCGAATCATATGCCGGATGGGTAGACAAGAAAACAAAGTTACCGGTTCGCGACGATGAAATCCAAGAGAAATATGACAAATACATTATGGAACATTCCGGAATACGGTTTATTGAGCCTCAGTTGTTCGATGGATACGATCCTGAGAGAAAGGAGTTCCTTCAGGAAGTGGTTGTTGAAGATGATTTGCCGACTTTTGAAGCGTCCAAACCAACGGCCGATGCATTCAAGCTTCGGTACGGTGACAGAGCTTCAATAAGCTCTGTACCCGACTCGGAAGAATACAAAGTTCAGATCAAAAAGGGGGCTCATTTCATGCTGCCGAAGGCCGTTCCTTTTAGTCGAAAAGTTGCCGGCCAGCTTCCAACCGGGTGGAATCCAGCCACCTACGGTATTCCAGAAGAGATTGTGTCTCAGGTTGATCCAATCACGATCTATGTTCTATGCTGTGTTTCTCAAGCTCTTTTCAGTGCTGGGATGCAGGATCCCTACGAAATCTACAAACACATCCATGTGTCTGAATTGGCAAATTGCATCGGAACTGGTGTTGGCGGGTTGAAGTCCATGCGAGGAGTGTATCAGGACCGGAAGCTCGATCGCCCTGTGCAAAGCGATATTCTCCAGGAGTCATACCTGAATGCAATGGGGGCGTGGACCAACATGCTCCTGCTCGCATCTGCAGGTCCAATCAAGTCTCCTGTAGGAACTTGCGCAACCGCCATCGAGTAAGTACACTCGTTTCTCTCTGTCATTCTGCCATTACTAACTATGATAAAGATCTATGGATTCTGGATGTGAATCAATTCTCCTGGGAAAAGCAAAGATGGCTTTCATAGGTGGGACCGATGACTTTCAGGAAGAAATGTCCTACGAATTTGCGAACATGAAAGCGACGTCCAACACGAACGACGAAATTGACAAAGGAAGAACCCCCAAAGAGATGTCTCGTCCGAACACGACCTCTCGCAATGGATTTATGGAATCGGCCGGATGTGGTGTCCAAATTATCACAAATGCAGAGCTAGCGTTGGAAATGGGCCTTCCAATCCACGCCATCGTTGCTCACACGCAAATGGCAGGCGACCGTGTATCACGTTCCGTCCCCGCTCCAGGGCAGGGCATATTAACAGCTGCGAGGGAATGCCCCGAATCCATGAATTCCCCGCTTCTGAATCTTGAGTATCGGAGGAGTTGCCTCAAAGAAGCTCTTGAAGATATTTCCAACTGGCGTACACTTCAGCTACATAAGGCAAAAAAAATGTCGGGAGATATCGACGAGATCTTGGAATCCATTGAAACTTCTTCGGAATGTAAGATAACAGATGCTAAAAACCTGTGGGGCAATGACTTCCGCCGTCAAGACCCGAGGATTGCCCCCTTGCGGGCTTCTTTGGCTGTGTGGGGTTTGACTGTGGACGACATCCAGGTCGCATCTTTGCATGGAACGTCAACCAAGGCGAATGATCTGAATGAGGCGGACGTTATAAATAAACAGATGGACAGGCTTGGGCGTAGCAAAGGAAATCCGCTCCTTGCCGTCTCTCAAAAATATCTTACAGGTCATCCAAAAGGTGCTGCCGGAGCATGGATGTTTAACGGTGGGCTTCAGATTCTCCAAAGTGGCGTGGTACCTGGAAATCGGAATGCCGACAATATCGACAAGGGCCTGCAGCAGTTTGAGCACCTTCTGTACCCCTCGGAAACAATCCAAACGTCTGGCATTAAAGCCTTCATGGTAACTTCATTCGGGTTCGGTCAAAAGGGCGGTATCGCGCTTGCAATCGCGCCCAGGTATCTGTTCTCGGCAGTCTCAGAGGAATGTTTCAATGACTACCAAACTCGGGTTACCGCTCGTCAACAAAGAGCAAATTCGGATTTCATCAGGGGAATGATGACAAAATCTCTCTTCAACGCCAAGACCCACTCACCATGGAACAAAGAGGATGAAGCAAACGTCTTCTTGGATCCTGTTGCTCGCGTTTCATCTAACTCATCTACGGGGGAGCTTACCTTTGATGCGGAAAATCTCCATCCGGGCATCGGTAAAAGTCACCGCAGAAATGGCTTGACCACCAGACACCATGACGACACGACAGATCATAAAAACAAATTTCTCGCCGAAGCGACTCGAAAGTTTGTCCAATCATCAACGAAGAGTTCTGGCGGGCGTAATACGGTCGGATCCCCTCCAGCTGGCGTCGGTGTGGACATTGAGTCTATCTCGAGTATTGACGTGCAGAACTCCACATTCATTAATCGAAATTTCACGCCGGCCGAGAGATCCTACGCCGAGAGTGCTGCTGATCGACGGGCCTTTTTTGCTGGTCGCTGGAGCGCGAAGGAAGCTGTTTTTAAGTGTCTGGGTGTCCCGTCAAAAGGAGCTGGAGCACGTATGGATGGAATCGAAATATTAAGCTATCACGGTATTCCGTCAGTACAGGTATGTATTCTCCATCAACCCCACGTTTGCATATTTGATCTCTGATTCGCTGACGTACTATTTCTCTACCAGCTTCACGGCGAGGCGTTGCAAGTCGCCAAAGCCAAGGGTGTTGATGAATTCAGAATCAGCATTTCTCATTGTCCTGATACTGTCATGGCGGTGGCAATTGCAGTGAAGAAGGAAGCAAATGAGGGCTGCTCTGGCTGCGCTGAAGAAAGGGGTTACTCATTTTGAGCATACATGAGGATATCAGTTCTAGACATAAAGACTAAACAGCATCTTATGGATTTCTTTTCATAGACGAGTACTATCATTTTATACCACGAGAAAGGGTTTCACTGGGTTAGGATGACGCTAATATCCTCGACGATTCGTAATTTTTGCTGGACAAAAAAAGTAATTAATGCTCTTTTTGGATTCATTGAAGCCCTCAACCCCACAATTTCAAGTCACCTTTCTCTTCAATGCATCATTTAACGGTCTTGTGTGCGCTTCTATTGACCAAAGACATGCGTGTGTCCGGCACCTTCCTCAACCATCAATCATCGGCGCACGCATGTTGAGCTGATAGTTTAAGTTTGATGTGTTTAGCAATCTATGTAATTCTCACAACCCTTGACAAATCTCCCAGTTACACGTCTCATAGCCTAGAAAATGGCCATAGCACTAGGAGGGGAAGACACACCGCCTTTCTGGTTCAAAGGAACAGAGCTTAGGAAAAATGACCACCGACCGATCTCCTTGCATTGCTTCGCCAGGCCTTCAAGGTCGAAGAGCTCGCCTAAACCGCATTCAAGATCAGCGATCCTATCATCCGCAGCAAACAGAAAGCGAGGATCTCACCAATCGGCATGCCCCAGCCCGCCAGCAAGTATTCATGCAACATCACCTCCGGGTTGCGCGGCGGCCACACCTCAAACGCAATACTATCGCCCGCCACGGCGGCAAATCCAGAGTCCCAGATCCAACGCAGAATGTCAACGGTTGGTTCGACGCCGGCGAGGGTCAGTGTGGCACCCGTGGCGTAAGCGAGTTTGTCCGACGCCGCCATGTCGTTGTCCCATTCGCGGGTGAGGCCGATGCGGATGAAGAGGATGTCGCCCTTCTGGAAGGTGATGTTGCATTCGCGCGCGATTTCGAGGAGTTCGGTCAGCTTGATTTCGTGGGGCGTGAATGCGCCGTATTTGATGCCTTTCTTCTCGGCGTAGGAGGCGTAGTCGAGCAGGACGCCGCGGCCTAATGGGAGTCAGCTCATCTCTTCAAGCTGCCTCTTCTTCCCTTTGTCGTTTCAAGCGCCTGGGCGTGAAGAACACGGAGGTCGATGCGAGCATGCAGCGAGGTAGGTAGGCTTGGAAATGAAGATAGGAACTATACCTGCGATTCCATTTTTCGCCCAATGATGTATGCCAATACGATCATTGGAGCGGTCCTGAATTTCAGCGCCTGTAGTGCCTCCGAAAAAGACGCGTTGTTCCTGATTGGGAACGCTCTGTGAGCAGTGCCGGAGGCCATCCCACTGGCTTCCTACCTCTGGAACCAAAGTCGTGTCAGCCGACCTGCTTCTTTTGACGTCTCCATCCTCCGCCAATATCCTGTCTCGAGCTTATTCATCCGCCGGGGATTTCATTACAGCAACCCGCCTCGTCACGCAAAGACTTCAGGAGCTCAGGTACTCACGCGGATTGAAGATGTAGATGTCATCGAAGCACATGCCACCAAACAGAGGCAGAATATGGTGCTGGGCAGCCGGACGACCCAAGGCACATAGTTCGAGTTTGGAGAGATCCCATTGCAGAGTGACGCGCTGTCCCGTCTTGATCTCATTGGCGGCAGCTTTGGCGACAAGGTCTGGGGTTAAGATGGCAAGCTTGCCCAACCCTTCCTCCTCACTACCTGGTTCACCGACCCATACTTGACGTGGATTGGGAAGCTTGTCAAAGGGCGTGTCATACAGAGCGGAAGGAGCCATTTTTGGAGCGAGAAGCTTTGTCAGATTTCGACAAGAGTAGACAGAATGCAGGAATAGCGAGCATGGAATTTAGGAGCACAATGAGCTACTCATTTACGATGAAGCCAGTTGAATTTGCTGATAAATCAATAATTGATTGACACCTGCTCAATGACATATGCTGTGTAGACGACGGTCACGTCTCTGGCCCCATTGTTTGGCAGGACGGATCTCCAGAGCGCCGTGACGTCAGACGAGCACGACGGAGGAGCCCCACTAATAATGGCTGTGGCATTGTCTCTCTCCTGGGTCGTGTCAAGGACAGGCGTGCAAAGATTCTCATGAGAGGCTCAGAAGGAGCTTAGGAGCAGGATGGGATGAGCAGTTGTTTCGGCCTCGGCTTCCGGGACCGAAGCTGTCCCTGGCCTAGACTAAATACGGCAAACCCTCTTCGGAGCCTGTGTGCCGAGCCCCGAGCAACGCGAACCTCCAGCCTTTCCAAGGCCTGACGCGAGCCTCTACCTCGGACCAACACTACCTCTCCTTCGAGAACCGCTCTCACGGGAGCTCTGTTCGAAGAATCCATCATGACTCCGAGCATTGCTTTGCCAAGGAGAGATAGATTAAAAAGCATATAAAGTGGCGCAAACAATGGCGGCGGGCCGCTCTCCATTTCCCTTGGCTCCGTTTTCCAACACTGACTTTCTCGTTCATTGCTCTTCTGAAGCCAAGTCCTCCTTGCAGCTAGATTGTTGACCCTGTTCTCGTACAATGGGATCCAATACTGAGCCCGTAAATGGTGTGAACGGCTCGAATGGCGTCCACGGTACCAATGATTACTCTCCACGAATTGGCCATAAAGAGCCTCTCAAGCTCACCGGTGTGCTTGACCAGTTTCAGTCGTTTGACAACACTCCAGTGATAGGAACAGAATTCTCTACTGCCAAGTTGGCGGAATGGATGCGAGCTCCCAATGCGGACGAGTTGCTGCGGGACTTGGCCGTAACTGGCATGTGGACCCTATTGTCTTGTCTTCCGCCTATACCCAGACTGATGATCTTTGCTTTGAAGTCTCTCGCCGCGGTGTAGTCTTCTTCCGAGCTCAGGATGATCTCACTACTGAGATGCAGAAAGAGCTTGCCCAACGCTTAGGCGTTCTATCCGGCAAACCTGAAACTTCTGGTTTACATATTCACCCTATCAACAATTCACGCCGGGAACATAAAGGTACGGACGACCACATAACTTCGATTGGAGACACGCAGACCCAGGCGTATAGTGGTAAAGGCGGCATGTTTTTTGACAACGCAGCTGGAAAACTACAAACAGGGCGCTTAGAGTGGCATAGCGATATCACTTTTGAGGAAGTGCCCGGGGATTACGCGGTTTTACGAATGGAGAAATTTCCTAAGTCTGGCGGCGGTTAGTGCTGAAGTTCAAGTTTCTCACTCTTACAGGATTGATCGATGGGACATGCTGACCTTTGCAAAGATACTCTCTGGGCCTCAGGCTATGAGCTCTATGACCGCATCTCTGCACCCTATCAGAATTTCCTTGAAAGTCTTACCGCGACGTGCGCCCAACGTCACTTCGCTGATGTTGCGCGCCGAGGGGGTTTTGAGCTCTTTGAAGGACCAAGGGGAGCCCCAGAAAATGTTGGGGCGGAATTGTCCAGCATCCATCCTGTCGTACGAACAAATCCTGTTACCGGTTGGAAGCACATCTTCCCAGTTGGTGTGCATGTCGAGAAGATCAATGGATTGTCGGAAATGGAAAGCCAACATTTGAAGAATGTGTTCCTACAGCTCATTATGGAGAACCATGATCTGCAAGTCAGATATCGATGGAATAATCCACATGACGTTGGTATGTCTGATATCTCCTTGATTTTGTGACATTTATGAATGCAAATCTTGACATCGAACAGCTATCTGGGACAACAGATGCGTCTTCCACGCAGCTACTCGCGACCATGAAGGCGGACGATCTGGATTTCGGGCTACTGGCGTGGGAGAAAGACCATATTTTGATCCACAAAGCCTTTCTCGCCGCGAAGCTCTGTCATTGGCAGGAGAAGTCCGGTAGGCAAGATGACTTAGCCAACAGGATGTTCATGCAGTGATAATTATTCTTCTGTGAGAAATAACAACCCCACAGACGAAAAAACCGCGTGATGTCGTAAATATCGTACATAAGGTATGTATGTACTGAAAACACTTCAAGCCTGGAATTCATATAGATCGCTGTATTCGTGCCTTTCTAGCCGATCGAAAATGTGATGCAGTTCCATTCTCAGGCCACCGCTTTCAACTACTTAGCTTTACTCTCTAAGAATTTAATGTGACGCGAAATGCACCTCGGAATTACAGACATACCTCTGCATGATTGAGCGCTCTGTGTCCTAAGAAAGAAGCTCATCTGAGCCGCATATGTCAGGGACCAGATCTCGGAGATCCTGGCCGACGGTCGACCTGCCCAGCTGCGAGGTAGCCGCGGGCTATGGGCGGAAATGCTCCAATAATTGTCAGCTACAACGGCCTCATGCCTATCGTGGCTATGACCATGGCTAGGCGGCTCGCGTAGTCAATCCCAAAACTAATTCACCCACCAATGATACTATCTGAACTCGAGATTCTAGTCCTTACACGGTATATACTGGCGAAGAACGTGTTATCCATAGGTATCCATGGACAATTACCCAGGACAGCCGCAGCAACACTACGCACGTGGCTGCTATGTTTTTTCTGGAAATTCACTCCAACACCATCCTTCAGCTTAGGGACACGGCTCGGGCTTCCAGCACATGTCAGCCCGAAGAAAAAGTATTGTCAATTTCTCGATTACTACCAATATTGGTCGTCAAGCCGCTATGTTCATGCTCAACTCCCCGAGTGCTTCTTTTCTCTTGTTCTTCCTTGTTATGCTTCGGGTTCCATCTCTTTGCGTTTCATGCTTTATCACACCGTCGCTACTTTGTTCCTCTTACGTACTGTTTCATCAATGTTCTCAAATCCTCGCCCGATAAACATGAGAGGCGTCCAAATATGTTTCGTTTCTCGCAGCCTCGGGATACTTATACTTCTATACTTCACAGCATTCGCCGACAGTTCTAGCGTCAACACAACGTGTGGCATTTGGAACACCACCAGCGTTGTTTGCATCAATAAGTACGCCAGTGTGCTTCCGGGTAATTTTTCTCGGAAAGTATCTACGAATGCTTCGGCTGAAGATACATTCGAGTCTACGACAGTTCCCGCGGATCCGTCATTCTCGCGGATCGCCAACGCGACCTTCCTTGTCTATGATACTGCTCGGGCTGTGAGCATTTTGGGCAATGCTCCAAGTCTCCAGTTAGTATTCACAGTACCCAAGATCAGCCACGAGGCCCCTGTCTACGTCCCTGAGCTAAAGCGCCTCTACGTGACCCAGGTTTCTCCGGGTGCGCTGGCACAGGTACTGATTGATCTCAATAAATCTCCTCCAACTTTGGAATACTTTCTTGCAGACCCGCCCTTGTACGCCCCGACGGGCGCGACATACCATAATGGATTAGTATATTACAGCTCCACAGGCAGTAATACCACTCTCAATGGAGATGTGGCTCGACCGGGCATCTATACCTTCGATCCGAGAACCAACAAGTCTGAGACCCTTCTGAATAACTATTTTGGATACTTCTTCAACGGTGCAGATGATATTGCAATGGAGGCGAATGGAGATATCTGGTTCACCGACGATGGTATAGTCCACTTTTCTTCCCCAGCTACGTACACCACCCCTCCTAACACCAAGAATATGTCGAACTCCGATAAGCGAAGCTACGGCTACGGGTTACAAGATTGCAAAATTTCCTGACTCTCGAGACAATAGATTACGGCTGGCTAGACAAGACCGCCACCACCCCTCCCGCCCTGCCCCCAGCCACTTACCGCTTCCGCCCCAGCACCGGCGCCGTCCAAGTCGCTAACACCGGCCTCGTCCAACCCAATGGCATCCGCTTCTCCCCCTCGGGCCAGACCTTGTACATTTCCGATACCGGCGCTGCGTCCGGCCCTCTCGCTGGACCCATCGATCAAATTCGCTATTCCTGGACCAGCACCGGCCCACGCGCGCTCTACGCCTTCGACGTCGTCCGCAGCAGCAGCAGCAGTAGTAGCAGTGGCAGCAGCAGTAGCAGTGGCAGTGGCAGTGGCGGCGACGCCGCGAGCGTGCTCGCCAACGGGCGCCCGATCTATCTGAGCCAGGACTGGGTGCCGGATGGGCTGCAGGTGGCGCGCAACGGATGGCTGGTCGCGGCGACGGGGAACGGGGTGGATGTGCTGGATGAGACAGGCTTGTTGCTGCTGCGGATCCAGGTCCCGTTTCGGGCGGTTAGTATGGCGTTTGCGGGGGATGACCTGCGAGATCTGTGGATTGTCGGCGTCGGGCATATCGCGAGGGTGAGGTGGGCGTTGCAGGGCTAGAGAGCTTGCATTGATGGTGCGGATGAGAGAGAGGCCTGGGGTGCTCGGGGCGGTGACAAGTCCTCGCGAACACGCATTCGGCAGAAGTCATTGGTCTTCGGCTGAACTTTGCGTAAAAATGGTCTTTCGTGGTTGTCCCTGTTACTGTTTTGTCACGCAGTAGTATCGCTGGAGAAGAAGAGGTGAAGGACGGAAGATTTTGGGGCTTATAGGCACTACCTACTTACTATAGTAGGAACGCGGCCTGCTTATGTATAAACACACTAATGTCAGGAAATATCCATCATGACCATCAGTCCCATCATCATTACTTTAATGATTGAAGTCCCCTTCTCGCATATAAAACTGGGCGGTGATTTGTGCCAAAATTCTGAAGGACAGTTGGATTATAAACGGCGAGACTAGGAACCGCGACAAACCCAACCATCAACAGATCAAGATCAAAATTTGGCAAACCGGTCCTGAGTCTTTGCCTCTCGCGCAGCATCAATTTCGTTCCGGTAATCCCTGTACAACCGCTTGATCTCGCCCCCTTCATCCATTTCATCCACCACTGAATTTGCAAACTCTCGCCGTTTTCGCGTATTCCAGCCGTCACGCTCAACAATCTTACCTGAAGTGAGGTAGCCTTCGTCTCTGAGATAATCGATGACCCACTCGTTCAGATGGTAGCGCCAGTGAGCGAGAGCGTGGCCTACCCTGGCATTCTGCATACAGAATTTTCCGACTTCAAAAGCTCTCTTGGCGCTTGGTATAGGTCGGCCCTTGCTATCGTAGTCAACGTTCAGACCGGCAGCCTCCTCATCGTCGTCACTGTCATCGTCGCCGTCGTCTTCTTCATCCTCATGTTCTTGCTCTACGTCTTCGAGTGTCTCCTCATGATAAGGTCTTCCGGTGAAGCGCACTTGCCACGTAGCTGGATGACCGGTGCGGTTACAAGCATCACATTTATTATGCAAAAGCCCTGCACCCGTAGGAAGCTCAAGGGCTTCAATATTCGGCCTAGCTTGCACGGCTCTGGTGAAGTCTGCAGTCCAAGCCGCAGACATGAACTTTGATCCCACCAAGCCCTTCACTTCGTCGTTGAGTTTATCGAACGTGAGGCGGTAAACATCATCGTCCATCTGAAAAGCTGGATTGAACTTTTTCTGCACAAACCATTCGACAGCGAATTTGAAAAGCTCCTTTGGCTTACGGGATTGTAGGCCACTGAACTGTATCGGCAGTACTGATGTCGGGGCACCGAGATTATCTTCCTCGTCCTCTATGATGAAACCTCCGTCATCCTCGTCTTCTTCGAACATGGCAGTAACGCTGCTGGAGGGTAGACCATTGCTGGGGTGGTAGGCAGTTGTGTCATCCGGATCTTCGCTGTTATACTCATTGCCAAAGTCCACGGCCTGGGCATCTTCATCTCTCGTTTCCGCATCTTGGTCTTCGTCGTCATCAGATATAGTGATCTGCTGGCCTGCACGTCGCTTCTTTAACATCTCTAATGCCTTCGCCCGTTCGCTCCGCTTTCGCGACGTTTCGTCCCGCATGCGTTTTCGTGAGGATGGCGGTGGATTGTCGTCATCGGACGATCGAAGAAACTCCAAATCTTCTTCGAGGTCCTCACGTTCTTGTTGCGTGACCTGACGTGGCGTTGTAGACTTGGACTTGAAATGCGCTCGGCGCTTTCGAGGTGTGACGGGGACGTCGTCTTCTTCTTCCTCATCCTCGGTTTGCTCTCCATCTTCACCGCTATCGATTTGCTCATGTCTTCGTCTCGACTTGGTGGGGACTACCTGAATATCAGATTCGGTGTCTGAGTCTGAACTGACCACGAAATCGTCAAGCCCATCCGGGCGTTTCTTTGGCTTCCGTGAACGAGGAGGAGCCGTAGCTTGCCCCCGTTTCGAGGCTGGTCTGACGACTATCTCATCATCACTGGTTTCGGGTTCACCAATCTCGGCTAAATCCGTAGGTAATGGACGTCTTATTGAAGGGCGTATGCGGTCTTCTGATTCAGACCCAGATTCAAGTGCAATTGTAGGACCTTTGCTCCGTATCATGCGTCCTGGAGTACCCTTTTCCGTATTGGCTGTTTTGTTTCTATCGATCGTACTGTGCCGCGTAATCCTCCTTGCTGGGCCCAAATCTTCTTCAACTGAACTCGAACTGTCTTCCTCGCTAGATAGATTGATTGCACTGCCGTTGCCTCTGAGTGTGCCTGCGCTGGGTCTTTGAGGGCGCAGCGGAGAATAAAAGTCAGTCTTTTCTGTTCCACCTGATGCAGCTTGTTTGTTTGATCCATGTCCATTCATGGGTACTGTTTTTCGCGTCGACATTGGTACGGGCTCACTGTCGGAATCGGAAGCAGCATCGTGGGTCTGAGAGGAGTTCTTGGGAGTTGTAAGGCCAGTGGGACCACCTGGAGAATGAGACATTAGCGTAGTAGAGCAACACAGACATCACAGTATTACCAACCGGAGATTGAGACTCCTCTGGGAGCACTGGTCTTCCGTCTTTTGGTAGGGCTGGGAGACCCTTCATAAGTGACAGCGGCAGCTCTATCGCGTATTTGAGCAGGATACTTTGATGACTGAGGTGAAGATGATGGGAGAGGACTGAAATTGAGGCGGGTTTGCCTCTTTGTGTGTGACCTCGTACCAGGAGGCATCGTGCCTGACAAGGAGTAGGTCTGGGATTGTTGAGCAAACGAACGATTTCATCAGAAACCAAAAAGAGAACAATGCTTCAAGAGGTTAGATGGTCAAGTTGAAGTTTTTGGAGAGCCACAAATGGCTGATTTCTTGTGTGAGGCGTCTGTTCAAGAGTGAAAGTGGGGGGCGATCTTGCACGACTCGCGTATTTACATCAGTCTCCGGTCATCACCATGGCGCGGTGGCACGTGAGACTTCAGCTTGGTGTCCGGCATCTCCAGGTTTTTCATAACTCCGACTTATAGGTAAGGTTAGGTACCTAGGTACTCAAGGTGAATTACTATGAGGACGCTCGTGACGTTCGATCTCCATTTTACGACCTGAAAGAGCTTCATGAGTGGCTACACTAAAGTGGATAATAGTTTGCCCACTCCCGCAATCACCAATCCTAATCATTCCTACGCTCGTTGCTCTATGAAAGCCTTCGATCCTCATTTTTGGACACAAATTTCACTGCCAATACTGGTTGAGATCCAAACCCATTCAAGTCTATTCTTAACTCTCCTTTCTTGGTGTAAACACCAGCCTCAAGTCTCCGGCCTCCAGCGTGAAATGATCTCTCGACTTATTGAGTACATCAGAACCATCTTCCCCTGGCGCAAAAGCAATGTCAAAAGTAGCGAGAAGTTTCGCTGTGAGACTGCGGACATTCATCAACGCCAGTGACTTTCCGATGCAGCCGTATGTGCCTGTCAGGAAGAATGAGCAAGCAAGTTCCCAGCGGCCAGAATCGTCATGCAGTTGAACTCGGGAGATGGCACTACGAACCTAATGAGAAAGGCGCAAAGGCTCCTTGAATCTTGACCATCTCCGGCCTTGAGAACCAACGCTCGGGAACAAATGAATCGGCTTCAGCATAGATCTCCTCTTCTATTCTCGCGTCAGTTGAAAGCTCAGAGCCTGAGCAATTAATAAGTCATGGACATACTCCTTCCAATCACGTATTGCGGACAAAACACAACCATTTTGCCCGGAATATGTACATCGCCCACCTTGATGCCTCCCGTCGGCGTGATACGTCGCAATGCGGCGGGCAACAGTGGCTGCAAGCGGAAAGTTTCATTAATGCACCCGTTCAAATACGGAAGATCTTGGAGATCTGTAGGATTGGAGTCACCGTTGGTATCCACAAAAGGGAGTAGCTCCTGTCGCAAGCGTGTCTGGATGGAAGGGTCGCGCGTTAGGAAATAAAAGAGAAACGTCAGAGTTGCTGCTGTAGTATCACTTCCAGCAACTATGATAGTTCTTGAGTCTGCATGTAGTTGTTGCCATTCCTGCTTGGACGGCTCGGTGCCTCGGGACTTGAATGGAGCGAAGAGATTGGAAGCAATGTCAGGTACGGGGTATTCTTTTTTCCGGTAATGTGACTCAATCTTCTCCCAGCAATATGCATTCATCGCTTTGTAGTTCTTCGTCGTACCGGGAATCAGCATCATCATTCGGACGATCCAAGTTGGCACTTGCTACAGTCAGCTCGGCCATCATTTTGCGGCCATTAGAAGGGTATTACGGATCAATGAGAACACTTCCAATCCTTTTCTGACGAGCGATGCTGCAAAATGATACTGGCCCGTTGTCAAATTCCCAAAACTCTCACCAAATGCCAAATCCCCCATGGTATCAAAGCCATAGAAATTGAACCAGTCATGCACATTCACCGGCCTCCCGGCTGACGCCATCAGTTGATCCCGAAGCTCCTCTTCATACTTGCGAATCCGCAGTCGGTATCCCCGCAATGCCTTGTCGCTGAAGGCAAAAGCCCAAGATCTCCGACGCTTATCATGCTTTGCCTTGTCGCGCTCTGCCATCATTGGCTTGTTTGGAAAGTCAGTGTCGTACCAGTCGTTCTTGATACACGGTGAGTTGGGACCGTAGATTGCATTAACGCCCTGCGGATGCGTTATTGAGAGATCTGATGATCCCACACGCAGAAAGTCCGTGTCGTATCGTTGGTGAAGCTTGAGGAGTTGTTTATGGGCGTCGGCATTAAGACATTGGGTGCTGAACCAAATATTGGAGACTCGCGCAAGAATGGGGCCGGGAAAGCAGTTGAGTGGATGCAAGCATACGCGATAGACAATGAGGGAAGCGTAAAGTCCTATGAGGTAGACGATTGACAGAAATCCGACGATTCGGAGCGCGGACCCGAAGCCAATACCATAGAACCAGGAAGTGGAGATGCTTGACGCAATCAAGCAACCAAGAAATACTTTCATATATCTCAGACCGTTGAGATGATGCTCACCGTGTTTGAAAATTCCCTGATGAGTTACAGCACCAGCTATCGCGGCCAACGAGCCACTTAGTAGAGACATCATATTTCCGTTGCATAGACAAAGTAGAACAGAAGCAGTTTGTGAAGTAGTTGAGAGTGCGCAATTAGCCTTACATACCATGCACCCCGCTTTCTCGATGCCATGATGTTCTGACCGGTGAGATCCTGCTCAATCTTCACCGGTTGCGGTCTTCGGAGATAGTGGAGACCACGCATTTCATCTACGAACGAGTTAGCCAAAATTGAGAATACATTCTTGGTCAACCCAGCGCTGGACTCACTGACATGCTAGCCTTACCCGTTTGAGCCTCTTCGCCCGCTTGTGGGAGTGGCAATGCATGCACATGCAGACTCGTGTTGATCTTCATTGTTGATGCATCACATGATGGTTTGAGAGACAAAGCTAAACCGACTCCAATATTGTGTCGCACCTCAGGATCATAAGATGACCCTGCCACGCCAGTCATCTAGAAACGTTTCGGGAGCAGGTATTTTCTTGACCAAAAGTCAAGCTTCAAAATTAAGGTTCCAAGCAGGGGGTCCCTCTGTCCAGTCCGAAAATGGGACTTGTCCGGGCATCTCCTGTCCACTCAAAAGTTTCAGTCTCGGAAATGGGTCACCCGCCCAGATGTACTTGAACCCCTCTCCTGGCGAAGCGCCATGGTAGATCGGATCGCAAAAGCGGTTTCTATTCTCTCGGGATGGCGCGGAATTCTCTGCTGGAGTAGATGCATTCTCAATGCTTTGGCTTGGTGACAGTCCAACAGCCCACCTGATCGACTGCCATCCCCAGTCAATCAAAGCAAAAATTGGACCAAATGCCCCTTGCTCGACAGCTTGCTCAGTAGGCCGTTCACCCCCTCCTGTAGAGCTCCTTTCCTCAGATTCCTGGAATTGGAAATGCAACTGAGGGTTAGGTTCGATACAATTCTTCTTAATCTTGTCGATAAGCTCGTCGTTGCGCAGCACCAATGCTCCACTATGGCAGCCACCGGCTGCGATACTCAACGCAAAATATGGTCCAAGGCCGTCCTCATCATATTCCTTGACTCCATCCCTTTTCTCCCAGTTTCTTCCTTGCTGCTCCAGCCATTCGCTTACCTCTCCTTGAACTTCCGACTCTACAGCGCATATTTGCATTCGTTCTGCGGCTTCGGCAGGATCGCTGCCACCGCTGGTCACGAACCGTATCCATGCACGCTTTTCTTCCTCAAACCAGACTTGCCTTCCGAGGCCAGCATAGCATTGCTTGACCAGAACTCCGTCCCGTTGAGACGGTCCGACATGTCCAGGGGCCGCTCTATATCTTAGCCCACGTATGCGACCTTCAGGGTCACCGTGGCCACCAAGTCCAAAGCTACCACAATTCTGCGACTCTGTGCCGCCTGATACGATCGAACCATCGCGGAGAAGAGCATGCCAATGCCAGTCTCCGAAAGCGAGACTTACAACCCCACACTTTTGAAGACAGGGATATCGCTTGAGGGAAGGCACAGATGGCCTGTGAGGGTCACCAACTGGATGGGGGCTTTGGTGGGCATCGACCAGGGTATTTAAGTAATCGAGATCCGAGGTCGCCATAAGAACGTCATCATTGCCCAGAACGAGCGCGAAAGCTCGGGAATAGCCGTACAGCGCCGTCACGACAGTGTTGCCTGGGACTGGAATCTCCACTGGGAATGACATCTCTCGATGCTCATCGGTCCAATTCCCTTTGGAAGTGAAGACACGGCCCGTATGCGAGAGAAACACGGTGTGTTCCTCCATCATAATGTAATCTACAATCTCGCCAAAAACTTCGGAGGTCGTTGCACTCCAGGATTTTGGGGTCGCGACCTCCAACGTTGCCTTCCGAGGTCGCTCGTAGGAGGTCTCAGGAACAACCTCAGCCTTCAACACAAGCCACGTGTCTTCCTCCTGCTCTCCCGACCCCCGTGCCTGGAAAGTGGGTTCGTGGGCGTCCCAGACGACAATCCCTGTACCTTCCATCAAGGCTGAGCTCTTGGTCCAGCCTGCGACGACCTTTTTGACACGGCCATGGCCAAGCTTTTGACAATTCTCGCCTTCGAGAATATCAATATCGAGAAACTTTATTTGGCTTCCGGTCCAATTGATATGATCCCAGGACCAGATTTTGCCGCAGTCGGATAGGCCCAAGACGTGACTACGACCGGCCGAGAATTGTTGAATAGCTGTGGCTGGATCGTAACGTTCACGAGGATTTGGATAGCCAGGAGGGAACCTCAAGTCCCGGAACGCGGGTTGAGAGGCACCTGATTGCTGCAAGGAACCGACAGAGCATAGGATACCCTTTGAGGTGAGAACAGTCGTAGAACATTCGCCGCACTGCAAGTCGGCTATGACACCGAGTTTAGATGCATCGTCCATTTCTGTAGGAACGGAGATACTGTAGGCTTTGATCCCGCGAGGACGACGAACACCGCTCCCAGGATTGTTCGATTCCAGTTCAAAGCTATGTCCTAAGCACCCATCGCGATTATCTCCCCAAGTGTAAGCGTGTGTTTGAGTATAAAGCCGCCTATAGAGCTTCTGCCAGCGCCTGCCGTCTCCTTCGACCGCTGGCTGATTTGGAACTCGGAAGGAGCGAACCGCATGTCGCCAGTAAGTGGCATTGAGGCGGATATTTGCATGGTTTAATGAGCGACAGGTACTACACAATACGAGAAGGCTCCGGGGGTCGAGATAAGAGAGTATAAGGTCCAAGACTTCTTTTGGAAGATCGAGAAAAGGACTTGCGGTTAAATGCATGTTTCTTGGAATTTGCGTAGGACCGCTTTGCATGGATGCATCTAATAGGTCTGATGGAGGACTGGTGTTTCAACAATGAAACTCATCAGGTTGATAGGCCTTGCCACAATGTTGACTTGCGTAAAGTTATACGGCCGGTGCAAAATGCAGTGCGACTTAGACCCGTTGCCCAAGCTGTTTCAGGAAGCACAGCAGGTAATCTGCCTGTCTGCCTACAGACGTTGCTGCTGGCTGTGGCTCGGATGCCTTGTTACATGCGTCGCGTAGAATGAGACGGGACCAACGCTAAAGGCCAAGAGTAGTTAGAATAACCAATTACATAATACGACTCGAGATTCGACATCTTATGACCGAGATGGCTCCATCTATGTTATCAACTAACAGCAGTATAAACGCGCATTCTACGAAGTAAATCCGATTTTATTCATCATAGCTAAAAGTTTTTTGTACAATCTGTTATTTGTACGATACGTGCTCACATAAAAATTTGAAGTCGAGGTTTCACGGATGATTTGTTGTGCCCCGTGAACTTTGACAACTCGCTGTCGATTTTGACACAACCTGCATGTCTCTGCTACTTCCTAATTCAACGCCTCTGCAAGTCAAGCTGCATTCCGACCTTATCGCATCCGCCGTAGAAGGCTGCTGGGGAAGACTACTGCGAAATGACGCAATTCCGACTATGTTCATACTTGTGCCTTTGTTGAGGGGAGATCTGATCGATTAACCCGGTGTAGAGCGCGGCACACATGTCAGAACCTGTTCCCCAAATCTAAATCTTCTCACATTCGTCCCTTGCACATGTTAGTTGTCAAAAACTCCTGTGAGCTGCATCGTACACATTGATAAATGATAGGGGTTTCCAAACTCGACGTTTGCAGAAGAATCGGAAAAGCGCTGCTAGACTAGGGCGAATGCCATTGTACAAATGAAAGTAAGCACCCGCCGCTCTTCTTCTGTGCCCTTCACACCGTTTGCGGGGTTTTTCATGCAGATTGTGTCTCTCCCGATAGGCCATAGGCTCCTAGACTCGCGGGTTTCTGCTTAGGCACAACAGCTTGTCCTTAGATGTCACTATGTCGTGTCAATGCGTGGCAGCAGCTCTGAGCAGGTTGTGATCGCTGCTATCCTCAAACGGATAAGATATAGAGCTCGTGTTCCTTTTATCACCTCGTGGTTCAGTCTCTGCAAATTCTTTTCTAAATCGCTTCGCGTCCGCCGTAGAAAGTTTTCACATTATTTTTCATCAGAAATGGAACAAGAAGACAAGCCGTTCATCTCCTCAGAGGTTCGCAGTATTGCCTCGCACACTGAAACTCACAAATCAATTCAATCCTCGGAAATTCTCAGCCTTCCTATTCCTCAGCACAAAAATGAATGGAGATCAGGATTGTTTCAACACGTCCCCGCGTTGGGGATGGCAGCACTCGTTGGTGCAAGCGTCTGCACTCTGACGATGACTTTCGTGCTTCTCCGCTCTCATGGAGTTGGTGTAGACACTTGGAAAGAGACCTGGAAATTTTCGGTTTCTGTCTGGCTCTCTGCACTCCCAACAGTTGCAAACAGCCTTCTCCTTTACGCTCTGGGCGATGGAAGTGTGATATCCTGGTGGCGGAAAAGTCTGAGTCGCGACATAACAATATCAGAACTCGAGCATCAATGGCGCTCCGGAGATGCCTTGGGTGCATTGGATGGCCTTCTTCGTCGGAGATTCAATCGACTAGCAATCGCTTGTGTCGTCACTTGGCTCGTAGGGCAGAGCAATGGTCCGTTACTTCAAGGAGCCTCGACGATAGATATAGTGTCAGCAAATGGCTTCACGAACCTAAGTATCCCACCACTCGCAGAGGCGATGTCTGTACCAGGCCAGGACACCCAAGCTTTTTTCACCTCTCCCGATCTATCGACAGTCCTCAGTGAATGGGCACATAAGGCACCTATCAAAGTCTCAGACAAGTCATGCAGAGGCAAATGCTCCGGTGTCCTTTCCGGGTTAGGCTGGAGTAAGACTTGTTCGGATAAGACCAATCCCTGGGGAAACAAGTCGCCTGGTATTCAAAACTCATCGAATACGAAGATTGAAGTATTCAGTGCCAATGTTAGCTATACGGGACCAGACGAAAATCAGACTCTTGCACTTACATCTGCTTACAAGACTCAATCTCGGTGTGGGGGGGAGCTCATGTCTCAGACTTGCAATATTGTTTTCGGCACTGTCCAGTACCCTGTTGTTCTGAATGGTCAATCTCTGTCACTAGATCCGAATACGACTATCGCTAATGATAACCTAACAAGCTATCTTTACGCCAATACCTCGGAACCTATTGTGCACTTGTGGGTGGAAACATTGTGGGCCTCATTAGGAGCGAAGCTCAACTCCAGTGCCTACCTCGAATTCCCTCCCCATGAGGTTGGTGAAGGCTATGAAGGCGAAGTCGTGTCTCTGTCGAATGCTTATCTTGATTACATAAATCGCACCCATTTCTACGGTGCCGATTGGGATTTAGATTGCACTGTCACTTTTCGCGATCCAATGGGAGATATGCTCGAAGCAGCGAGGGATCTTCTCTTCCGCATCGCGTATGAGGTTGGCGTATCCGGAACCCTGGGCGATCAAACAATTCAATGGCAGGACACGTATCCTGTCCCGGCGTATCGCACACACAAGACTTACATGTACCTGGCCGTGGGTATCACATCCTTGGGAATACTCAGCATCGCTTCGACTTTTTTTGGATACTGGGAATTTGGTCGGAAAGTTTCACTCTCTCCCATTGAGATTGCGAAAGCCTTCAATGCACCCATGCTCCGGAATCAGGACTCGAATGCTAATGCGAAGGACCTACTCAAAGTATTTCGCCGCACACGCATCCGGTACGGAGAGGTTGTCAGGGTCGATGGGACAGCCGTGGAAAAGGAGCTTGAAGTTGCGTCGGGAACGGAAGCGCGCAAGACTCTGGAAATGGCTGACCCGTCGGTGATTCGAAAGCCGAGACAAGGTCAAATCTATGACGGTTGATCTGCCTTGCGAATATTCTTCCACTGTATTGCGGGTTTTCTCTTTTTTGGGTTCTGAGATGCTGTTGCAAGGCGATGAGAATACTTCTGAACTCATATAGTGCTTTTTGAGCTGCAAACAGGTTTCCTTCACTTCTATAAATGGTAGCTTATCTATTGTCTATGACTTGCCTTGAATCGAGGATTTAGAAAGTCTGGTATCAAGATGCTGCTCTTGTTTGGCAGTTGTTCCGAGCCACGAAGCCGAAGATCTGGTATCTGATCTTCACTGGTCTTTCTCTAAAATGGGACTCAGCACTGGCCTCACAATCCTGGCTACCTGCTCGTAAGTCGTGAAGAGTATTCCGCCAGCCATGACTGTCCGCCCTAGCCTCATAACGGTCCCTCTCCAAAACGCTCTTATACCGCCGTCCTGCCATATTCCTCTGCAAGCATCGACGACGCCTTCACCCCTTGCGGACTGGCTTCTCGTTTTGATCGTATCAAATGGCTGTGTAGCCAGTGTTGTAACTGTGCCGGCTATTGCACCGTTTACGAAGTTGGTTGTCGGTCCACTCTGAGGGATATCATGCTTCTTCTCGTAGTCCTTGAGGATGTTATATGTGCCCATGCGAAAGGCCGTTGCACCTGCTTGTTTCAAAGTTGTACCGGCAAAACCACGATAGATGCCGCCTATACCGTGTTCTTTCCATATGAGAGCCACAGCATGGAACGGGCCTCGAAACCTCCGCTCTGTCCTTGCATCGTCTATCAGCGCTGTCTTGATTCGTTCCGTCGGCGTCACAGCGGTTATGGATGCAACCACTCCAGCCGTCATGCCAGCCAAAAGATTGCGAATTGGCGACAAAGTCCCGGTTTCAGGATCAGCAAAGGCATGTTTGATCGTATCAAACGAGAGAAAACGGACAGCGTCCTTTGCTATGGAACCGACAATGAGACTACTGCAGCCTTTGTACAGTGCACCAATACCCTCGTGGCGGAAGGTCCGGGCGACGACGTAGAAGGGGTTTCGAGGCGTAGGTATACCGCGCTCTTGCCGAAGCTGCGCTCGCGTTTTGGCGAACTCGAAGGGGTACTGCCGGGAGAAGCTTTGGCTCAGTTCAGGGATATCCTACGCAAACTATCCTAGGCCCACAGGTGGGGATTTGTGATAGGAAATCGAGCTTAAGGGTATCCACAAGGCTGGGAAGCCATGCAGAAAGAGATTGAATGCTTACAGTTGCAGCGGCTTCGACGCCACCTGCCACGCCTCCTGCAACGAGTGAAACTATTGGCGGCGTACTCGTTGACGAGTTCTAGAATCCCGAGGATGCTAAATTAGTCTTGTCTCAATCAAACAGGGGCTGGCACGTGGGAGCCACTTTACAGTCTTATCCGAACTCGCACTCATACTCAGCAGTTACATGTCCAAATCCGAAAGACAGGTTTGAGAGGATTTCCGTTGACCGTCGTTCCGTAACGCGATCTGATTCAAGGATAGCAGCGCATCAGGTTAGGGCTTTCGGTATTGGGATGGTGTCATTGATCGACGGAAGCCGCGTCACGCCTCACCCTTCCTTCTGGAAGCCGAGATAATTAAATTGTGATCGATACACCGATATCAAGTTTTCTTTTACAGTCTAGATCACGATGAAAATGAGCACATGGAGATGAAACAAGCCGATTACCGAGGTTATCCTAGCGTTCCTACGGGCAGCCCTAACCTTCTTCCGGTTCGCCCGTCAAGACCTGACGGACATCTGGAGGCTCGGCCGCCCGCGTTGGCTACCAACAAGCTGGACCTGCGTGTCTTGACTCGTCGTGATCCTCTGGCTGTTGTCTGCACTGCATCGAAGATTAGGGTTCGTGAGAGAGTAAGAGAGCACCGTCGAGTCACTGGTCGTAGCACCGCAGTCAAGACACTCGGCGATAATTCACAAACAAATGTCGGCTTCACCAGACTAAGGTAACGCCCCAAAACATGGAAAAGCTATCACCCTATCTTAGCGACGAATGAGGATCGCCGAGGTGACGACGCTTGCAATGGTCTGACAAAGGAACAGGGGCCTTCCACGTGGTGTTTGAACCATGTTCCAGGTTTAGAAGCGACGCCGGCTGCCGCGTGACAACTCTTGGCTTCACTTTTGCTCATGCATCAAGTTGCTCTCGTGTGCGCCAATCTATAGCAAACACTGCCCGAATTGCTCTCCGTCCCACCTTCTCTCCCGCTACCTTGGGTCCGGCCATTACCCGACGGGCACAAACTATCACACCGAACCGCGCATTCTGGAGCAATCAACCTGTCATCACGTCTTCGCGGTGCATAAACTCTGCAGCCATCGTTGCCGCAGCCGTGCACACCTCCCCTCGACCGTGCTCTGCACGTCAGCCCTGGAGTGCTGACACGAAACAGACCAGGGGTTCTGCCTCGCGGGCCACATCCTTCCATCTATTCACAACCCAACCAAGCATAGTACCTAGACCATTATATCCCGTCTCCCCCGAGTCTTATACCGCCTTTCCCCAGTATGACTACCAGCGCTGCCCAAGACGAATTTGATGCTCTTTTTGCAGACAAAGATAGACCTTCTGCCCACCCTGAAGATCGTGAAGACAACGCTGATTCAGACCATTCGCCCGAACGGATCGACATTCACCAAAACCGAGGCAGATATACCTCGAGCACCGCTGCCTGGCACCAAAACCAATCTCGACGGGACCCCGACCTCTCAGACGAAGACGACTTCTTCGACAGCACTGAAAAGCACGATCCAGCTAGTGTAAACATCCGCAACGGCAAGATGGCTGCCACCGCCACGGCCACCTATACGCTACCCGCGCTCTTCTCGGAAGCCAATACGGGACCCAAAGGCGTCATCGCCGACGCCCAATCCTACGAAACCGCCAAAAAATCGCACTACAAACGCTTTTCCTTCTTCCGCAACCCCTCCGACTCCAAATCACGCTCTCCACCTGCCCCTCTCCGACGCAACCGCTCCGCCGACGCCAACCGCATCGGCGGCCGCAGCACCAACAACGAGAAGTCGTCCTACCAGCAATCCAGCGACGAAGCCGAAGCCTCGGACGAAGTCCACGACGAAGAAGGCTTCCTCGCCCGCTGGCGCCAGAGTCGGCTCAAGCAGCTCCAGGAACGCTCTTCCCGCAGCACCGGCAGCGGCAACGGCAGCGGGCGCCAGGACCGGTCCAAGTCGCGCAGCAAGCGGGTCTGGGGCACGCTGACCGAGGTCGACGGCGCGGGCTACCTCGACGCCATCGACCGCGTCATGGCGGACACGGTGGTCGTCGTCTTCATCGCGGACGATGCCTCCGAGGTCAGCCAGCTGGTGGAGGGCTGCGTGCGCATGCTGGCGGCGGCGCATGGGACGACGCGCTTCGTGAAGTTGGGGTATGAGGATGCGGAGATGGAGCGGGCGGGGGTGCCGGCCATCCTGGGCTATCGGGGAGGGGAGAAGTTTGCCGGGCTGGTGCCGGTGATTGAGGAGATTCCGGATGAGGAGGAGCTGGATGTGAGGAACTTGGAGGCGGCGATGAAGAGGTGAGTACTGACTATTACTACGGCTATTCCTGTAGGGACTGCTTGGATCATTGCTAACAAGGATGAACAGACATCAGATACTATAAGCACGTCGCCTCTCTTCATGATTTCGGACCTCATCTATGTATTACTTTGGTATGAACTGTAATTATTAGTTTGTTAAGCCTTTATATGGGTGGCTGGCCGGTCTTCGGAATACCAACTGGTGGGGATACCATTGTTTCTAGGCGAGTGGTGGGCTGTCTTTCGGGAGCGGGTTGGGATCCCACCCAAAGACTGGGGTCCTGATGGATTTGGCATCAGGACTGAGACCGTCTGGAGTAAGGAGATAGATCAGCACTCGGTGTTCTGTTGGGACCTTTGCGATGTTGTGTTATTGTGTGATTCGAAATTGTGGTATCTTGTCATGGTGTTACATAACATAGATCCCTTCTTTTCAATCCAGCCACTGGCAGGACTCTCTCAGGATAATGGAAAACTTACTTCTCAGCTTCTCAGGTCTTCTTCCGATGCCCGTTCCCTCGCTTGAAGCTAAGATGACGGTAGTAGAGCTCTTCGTTTCCCGAATTTTCAGTTTGTATCTGCTCGGGATTTCCGGATTAATGCGTTGTACCTATCTTCTCATCGCCAGCCCAACACCAGAACAGATACACGAGAGAGAGGGCGCAGAGGCGGCAGTTGTGGTGATACCTGGGCGCCTACTCCGTTGTCGGGAGCAATTGTAGCAAGCTCGCAGAAATTTTCCGAGGCAGTTGACTTGTCCAGCCTATTAGTCGTGCTCTCTACATGACTTTACCACATTGATTCGTTTCACTTTTACCCTCAATCCATGAGATCTAGGTAACTCAAGAGCTTCCAAGGGCGTTTTGGCCAATCCCTAACAGACTCCTTTACCCGGGCTGAAGGAACTTGACTCCATCACCAAACTCCTTGCCCACCTTTAATATCCTATAAACACAGCTACTCAGAACGCCTCTTTTCGTACCCAATTACAGGTTAGATCTTTCCAAGCCCTTCCCTTACGCCAATCTACTCCCGAATTTCCATTCCATCATCCTTTTCCTTTACGCCATATTCCCCTCGTCTCGCATCCAGGTAGCCGGACTTGCGCATATCCTCGACACGTTTTTTTTCTTCCTGCGCATAGCGCCGGTTGCCGAGCTGCCAAACGAGGGTGTAGAGGAGCATGCTGATGAGCATAGCACCTGCCGATGTAAAAGAGACCCCGGTCAGCTATTCTCGAAAGCAGGAAGAAGGTAGAGAAGAATGTTGGTGTTTAAGTTTAATGAGTTGGAGGATTGGGGAAAAGACTAGAGGGAGAGAGGAGCCATTGGATGGCCAAGGCATACCTATGAAGGCAAACATAATGCCAATTTCATGGCCGACAGAGGGTGCCGGGACATATCCTGAATCTAAATACTCGTAAGCCACATGACATTCTTTGAGGTCCCAGTGTTAAAGACGATTACCGTAATAGCCCGGGCCATCCTCTGCGAATGCGCCTACAATGAGCGTAGAAAGCAACAGCGTCAAGAGCATATCGTAGGGAGCTCGCATCTAAGCGGTCTTGGCAGTGATTTGGGGGTTACCTAAGAGGAAAGAACAAATATAAAGCACTAGAAGAAGTCAAGAAGAGCAATGACGAATAAGGAAAGGCTGGACAGGTGTCCGAAAAGAGTGGGCGGGCGTCATCGAGGGGTTTCCATGTGAAGAACGGAAGCCTGCCAAGCGTTTCGCCCTACCCGTAGGTGCGTACCTAATTCTGCCTTGTCGGTCATGGCGGTGTGCATGGGTTGACCGACGGACATGTTTCGCAATTCTCAGCAGCAGGAAAACATGGTTCTGATGAAACAATTCTGTGACCCGGCGCTAGCTGCAATGGGCCAAAGTTTTCATAAGACCTTTGACATATACCTCTCAGCTGTAAAAGATTGACGGCTCGTCGTGTTTGCTCACCACGGCTGAGGTAGAAGACGTTGTTGTGATGAGGATCTCTATAATACCTTTTAGCGGAATGTTGTCCGGAGTACCGCAATCAAACAAGTTCGGCAACGTCATTTTCGGTATGGGTTTGCAACAGGAGTGACTCCACTTGTTTTCTATTCGCATTCGATAGTACGTTCTGCTTCCATCAATCTATGATTGACTACCAGAATCCAGATTTTCAGTCAAGTCCAATGAGCCCATTGAGCGTAGAGATCCTTTAGTCTATTCTTCTCCTCCTCTCCGGTGAATGTTATGTCTATAGTTTCTTCACACAGCCTTTTAATATCTGTCCTTGTCAACCCAAAATGCTTTGCTGCGAGGTAGTATTCCTGAGATAGCGGACTGCAGAACACCCCAACATCATCAGTCTAAGATCACTGTCAGCCAAACATTCCTAAAACCTGACCTTTTCCTTGACTTGATCGAAGATAGGCCTTGAAACAGGTTACAGACGAAGAATTAGGACGTACACATAAAGTCACGGATGCACCGCCGTTGCTACTCTCCTTCCACCACTCTCCAAAATGATGCTCTTCAAATCCACCACCTTTCGGCAACATTTTTGCATTGACATTACAGCTCAAGCACATTTCGATTCCCAATCGCCGCCTCTTCACCTCTTGTTTAATTTCTTCGGACATATGTATTGCGTGGCCCAGACGATTTGGCTGCCACGACATCATTTCCTCCAGTTCTGAAGCATCCGATCTAGGGATCTCCCCAAAATGCACACAAATTCCAAGACCGGCTGTACGAGCTTTGGCAAAGGCGGGGCGAAGTTCGGAAATTGTCCCTTTGCTTGGGTCGCCACAAAGGTCAACGCCAACTATGCCTTGAGATCGTCCTGCAAGTGCTATGTCGACTGTTTCCAGAGCATCCTCAAGAGTGCTGCGGCGGTCGATGGAGAGGATCAGCACTGTATGCAGAGATGTCGACTTTTCGTTGTGGCTCTGAATGGTGGAAAGGATGGAATCGATGTATTTGGCCTTAGTAATGGGTGGAGAGGCGGCCGGAATCGCACGGGGAGTAGTCCGTAGTTCAAGGTACACGACATTGTCGGCTTCAAAATCGTTCAGCACCGATTTGGTAGCGTATCTGACGCAATGAGCGTGAACTGAACCAGAACCTGTCTTGACATAACCCTACCGTATACTGACTTCATCGCTACATAACTGATATATGTATGACGAGAACAAGGGGAAGAAGCTGTAAGACTAGACTTAGAATGCTGAGAAGACGAGTCGAAAGTCTCGGGCAATCAAGCAAAACCAGGCAAGCTCAATCGGAGCATGGTACCATGTCATTCTCAAGCTGATTGACAGGACCCTGAACTTGATCGGGAAAGTTTCTGGAAAGTCTGACAGGCAGATGCGGCCACCCACCCATCTGACGTACGCTATGTCTTGCAGGGACAATAATTAATAGATTATGAAAACATGACCGATCTTAGACTGGAAAGATCTGGCCGGAACAGCAGACCGAATCTATCGGAAACAGTAGGAAAAAAAAGTGGTCTCCTACGTAGTTAGGTCGTAGTCGACTTTGCCGGACGGCATCCCTATTAGAGGATCTTGCAGCGAAAATTCCGGGTCAGCTTCCTTGCGCTGCAGCCAGATTTCGTGTAGGCATCGGCGACTGATGCTGCCAGTGAGGTGAGCGTGGAGCTGCTCGACGGGAGCAAAATGGAGATTAGCAGACGCGCAGGCGGCAACGGGACATGGGTTGGTGTAGGGAGCAGTACCTCGATCTTGGGCAGAGCTTGAGTGAATGCAAGATCGACAGCGTTCATGACTATTTTCCTTGAAAAGTCGGGATAGTCGGCGGGGTTTTGTCCAAGATTGTAGATTACGTGACTCGCAGTCAGCGCGACATGCGCAGCGAAGCCCTGGAGTTTGGTAAATGATTGAAGTCGCCGTTTAGCAGCGCCCAGCCTGCCCCTGCTCTAGCTTCGGAAGCATCCCTCGCGGCGGCAAATTACCAAAGTGAAAGCACCGGACAGTCTGTTTGGCTCAGTCGCCATTCTCGCTCGCACCGTCCCGCCGTGTGCCATTTCGCCAAAGAAGCTAGACCTCCTTCCGCATCCCTCCCCTCTGTCACCCAGGCACCCTCTCGGTGCTCACTGCTCTCTTTCTCTCGACTGCCTCTTCCGCGCGCCGCCGATCACCAAATCCGCCGCCCGCCGTCAACACCTTCCCTGCCTCCCACTGGCCGGCTGCCGGGCTCCAGGGCTCCAGGGCTCCAGTCCACACTCAGGCCGCGCGTGAAGGCTTGGTGGCTATTGGATCGGCGGCAAGCTCTCGCTCAAATGACTGCGCTCGATGCGGTAAGATTAAGTTGTGCTACTAGCGCGCTTTGGGTTGGCTGAGGAGCTCCCTCTCTACCACGGAGGCAGCCCGCTCCACTTCCTTCTCGACGCTCGACCGGGCTACCTCAGCCTGCACTGAAACCCTTCTGACGTGCGCCTTCTCCACTCCATTCTCCATCCTCATCATCGTCGCCGTGCTCTCCATCTCCAAGTTCCGATTGCGCAACGCCTGCGAGCTCTTACTGCCCGTGTGTTTTGATTCTTGGCTTGGGGGACCAGCCGCCGGCCCTCGCCCTTGCAGCCCGGTCGCTCCACACTCGTTTCGCCCCTAATCCTGAACCACCTCACATCGTCGTCATCCCACTGCTGCCTCCAAAGCTCGCCCTCTGTAGCCGTGCAGCTGCGTGTTGCTCGAGTCGAACATGTCGGCTGACATGAGTGCTGAATCCATTCAACAGAAGATACAAATCGCTCGCCGGGATGCCGAGGCTCTGAAGGACCGCATAAAGCGCAAGAAGGATGAGCTCGCAGACACCTCGCGTGAGTACTACTGCGTCCTGGAGCTGTGCAGGCTCAATTGGAATGCATGTCCGCTATTTGTAGTTCGTGCTGACCCTTGCTGTCCGCAGTTCGCGATGTCGCGCGACAACGTCTGGACGCTCTGCCAAGGCTAACCATGAAGACGAAGCGAACACTCAAAGGCCATCTTGCCAAGATTTATGCCATGCACTGGTCGACCGACCGAAGACATCTGGTCTCTGCCTCACAAGATGGCAAGCTCATCATCTGGGATGCCTACACGACAAACAAAGTTCACGCCATCCCACTCCGATCGTCATGGGTCATGACCTGCGCCTACTCACCCAGCGGAAACTTTGTCGCTTGTGGTGGTCTTGACAACATCTGCTCTATTTACAACCTCTCTGCCCGGGAAGGACCGACACGGGTTGCCCGGGAGCTTTCGGGTCACTCTGGATACCTATCTTGCTGCCGATTTATCAACGACCGGAAAATTCTGACCTCGTCTGGTGACATGACTTGCGTGCTATGGGATATCGAGACCGGATCGAAGGTGCATGAATTCGCGGACCATCTGGGCGATGTCATGAGCTTGAGCATCAACCCTCTCGACGCCAACCAATTCGTCTCCGGTGCCTGCGACGCCTTTGCCAAGCTCTGGGACATCCGTCAGCAGAAGTGCGTGCAGACCTTCGCTGCACACGATTCTGATATCAACGCTATTCAATATTTCCCCAGCGGGAATGCCTTCGGTACGGGCTCTGACGACGCATCATGCCGTCTCTTCGATGTCCGTGCAGACAGAGAAGTGCAAGCATATACGGTGAGTATTCCGATTGGTGCAGAAAGATTGCTTTCGCAGTAACACATAATATCAGTGGCTTATGAGACCTTTTACTGACATACCAATCCCGCAGATCGGTGAGCCAGTTTGTGGCATTACGTCAGTAGCCTTTTCAGTCTCTGGGAGACTGCTATTCGCCGGATACGACGACTTTGAATGCAAGGTTCGTAAACGTGAATATCATAGTATATACATGGGTTTCAGTTCTAACCTCCGTATCCAGGTTTGGGATACCATGCGTGGAGACCGCGTCGGCACTTTACAGGGTCACGACAACCGAGTCAGTTGTCTAGGAGTAAGCAACGACGCCATGAGTTTATGCACAGGATCCTGGGACTCGATGGTAAAGTCCAATCTATTCTCAGCCTCTAAAGGTCGTATTACTGACAAGCTGTCTCTAGCTCCGCGTATGGGCGTGATCCCTCTGATCCCAAATAAGCGACACTTTAAACCTCCAAAAAAAGACTTAGTATCTCTAATTCGGTTCCTGGCATAGAGCTGCACGGTTGGGGTGGGAAGCGATGAATGTAATATGAACCGCAATTCAGCAAGGAGTTGCCCCGCTAGATGGAGAAGGGGAGGCTAGTTTTCAATGCTGCAGGCTTTGATACTTTGGCTGAAGAGGTCTCTGTTTAGACTCTAGCGTCTAGTATCATCACTCCTCAGCAAATGGCTACCTTCTCTTTCTTTGTTCTTTTCCTTTCCTTCTTCGCCCTCTTCGCCCCTCTCCTCGAAGTTTCATATCACATGGTGCTTCTCTCACCCTCTGGCTCGTGTTCTGGTGGTGGGAATGTGTTTAAACGAATCTTCTGCTGTGCAGCAAAACACGGCGCTTATCTTCCTGTTTTTTTCCTTCGCTACCCTTCGACCTCAACAATATAATCGCGCAAGTTGCGGATTTTTCCTGCCTCCCACCTACCCGCTTCTTCTCAGTTACTTTGACAAATCCAAGCCCCCAAAAAACGGTGTGAGAGTTGTTTGCGATGCTCGGTTCTCTGTTGTTATTGTTGCACCCAAGTGTTGCTTCTGGCGCGGCGTCTATGTGTAGTCTCTTTTTCTGAAGTCATACCACTGCACCGCCAGCAACTGCATCTATGTAAATGCGCGGGATAACTGACAATCCCCATTTCCTGCGTATAAATTTTAGTCGAAGGATCGCTTCAATGGAAGTCTTGAATATTCACTAAATCGATCTCTTACCTATGAGCGCGTGTCCTCGACGTTGCACAAAAACTCGCTACACCTAGTAGAATCGGGCGTCCATTCAATGCATCATGCATGCATTCGTGATCGGCGAACGCCGTGGTTTAATCCCCGTCCAGCCAGTCGCTAGCTCCCGCCCTCTTCATCAAGCAATACATTGCATATCGCAGTACGTACTATGCTCCTCCCGCGCCCACACTCATACCCAAATCCCATTACCCATAAAGAGCCTTCCGGTTCCCTTGCCCGTCCCCGTCCTCTTCCTACCTCAACGCCTTCGGAACGTCTCGGCAAACCAGCCAAGAACGCACCCATACGGATACGTACTCATCCAGCGATCGCATCCTTGGCGAGCAGCGCGTCTGGATGAGGCTGCATCTCGCTGCATCCGGCGCGTCGCAACGCCAATGCAGCTAGCACACCGGTTGGCGCAACAAGGCATGCCCAGCCGAAATTCTGCTCGTTGAGCCTCTCCCTCTCTCTCTTCCCCGCCGTCTCGGTAAAAGACCAGGGTCACCGCATGCATAAATTGGTCGGATGCGTAATGGACCCTCCGCCCACCCCAGACATGGGCCGGGACTTACATATCTGGTAAATCTAGGATTCGATCTCTCTCTCTCTCTGTCTCCCTCTCCACCGGAGGGGGTGTGTGGCCTAGATGAGGGTAGCCGGCCTTGGTGCGGTGCAGGTTGCCGCTGGACCGGTTCGTCGAATAGTCACGAAGTACGCGCGGTGTTTCGAGGGGCACAGCAGGTGTAGTCTAGGGTTTAGAGCATTTGGGAAACGAGAGAAGGGGGAGGATGGCGCTAGAAGGGTTGAAGAAGGGAAGGTGGAAAGGATGGAGTGGGGGGATTTGCTTTTTTGGACGCGGACGGACGGAGTAAAATGGTACGTGCTTGATTTACTGGGGTTCGCAGACTTCATATTTGAGAGATGACGCTTGCTGTCATGGGTGTAATGCAGGGTAAGATGGACACCGACTTTTCCTGTTTTACGAGCTTCACTCGGTTTCGCCTACGTCTTTCCCTTCCCAATACGTTTGATAGGGTACTCACTACAGTTTTCTAAATGTTTTGAGTACTTTCAGCAGTTTGTTGTTCGATTCGATTTTGTCTTTCATCTGCAAATCCTAATTCATTGAATTCTCTCAAAGTCGATAGCAAACCAAAGACCTTTGAACAGTTAACTCCTTGAATTACCAGACGCTGTAAGATGTCGGAAAGCCGCAAGCTCTATGTATCTGACCCAACTTCTTCAATTAATAGTATCATGTTTTTGGATATACCGGTATTGCCCTGGGCTCAGATCGCGGTTTCCAGGCATTGGTACAATGTACCGGTTACGTGATCAGCTCATTTGGCGAGGATGTGAAAGGTATAGCGACAGCAGGGGTGCGGCTTAATAATCCACATGTCGGGCCTCATCTCGTCTCATGCTGCAGAATAACCCTTCAAATACTCTGTCTGTGTAGGCATCGGTTTCCTCAATGTACCCGTACCTGGACTCAATGCCGCCGGAGGTAAGTGTCAAGTGAGTATCCAGAGCTGCTTTGCTAGTGTGTGTTCATTCGATGATGCAAGTTTTGAGATATACAGCCGTCTTGAGGTATGATGACGGCTTCGGAATGATTTATATTTATCGTTTGATTTGCAGAAGATTGAATTTTCTTTGTTTCACCTCCATCTGAATCAAGGTCCTTGGTTAATTCCTTCACGTAGCAGCCCTGGAAAGGCACTAGTCAATCATTTGGGCTGTAGAAAGTTTATAACAGAGACTGGAGTACCAGAAGATTACTTGGTTTGGCACACCATTCCTGATCCACGTCAAATTTAGGTTCGTATGGAATTTACTTGGTACTCCGTTGCCTGGTTTGATTTTGGACGTCATATTTGACCGAGCTAATACTGAATCAGGGCCACCCACGAAAGAGATACCAAAAAACATGCTATCCTCCTTACTACCGATTTATTACCACACACCTTCAACTGTAGCTCAAAGGAGCTAAGCTTCATGAGGCGGCCTCTGAACTCCAACAGCCAAGACCACATGACACCGGTATTCGTAAGACAGGTTGCGAGTCTCACCTGTAGAGATGCCAAACCAGTTATGCCTGACCAGTTACGCCTCTTTAGGTAGTAACTTGCCATGGTATCTTGTCCGCGATTCTCTTGCCATCAGCATTTGTTAAGCCAAGTCGCAATGGATGAACAATCGAAGTCTTCGTTGTCCGAAATCTGGAGAGCACTTCATGCACCACCATGGAGCAGACGCACAAGTCTACGCCCTCCCTCAATCAGGGTGACAGTGGCTCGAAGGTCGTTGGCCAGAACATAAAGAAGGTTCTTGGGTACGCTGTGGCGTGTGACGTGTTTCAGGAGGTTTACGTTATCCCATTCTGTCGGGCTCTAGCTAATATGCAAAATGTGATAGCGGTCACCGTTGGCTTGCCGAAGCATTCGGAATGGACGGAGCTCAGAGCCAAGCATTCTCAGATGGTAGCCCTGTCTTCTCAGATGTCACCGTTTGATGCGAAAAGGCGTCGCTGTGTGGAATCACCAAACTTTGGGTACGCATCGGTATCCAACTCGCTTCCCCCTTTCTCCAAATCAGTCATCCGATGTGGATCAGTGCGGTCCATCTGTCCCACACAGTCTGGTTGAGTAGGTGCTGATCGACATTTCACCACGCGACATCCCAACCTCTCAGTCGGGGGAGTGTCTGGAAAAATGACGTTGGACGCCAATTCTGTAGCTTGGGCTAAAATTAAAGTGTTATGACATATAAAAGCAATAAGAAGAATGATTCGATCGGACCCATTACTGTTCGTGGTAGTACAGGGAGTTCGATCTCGGGTAGATTGTTTCACTGTATGTAGGAATCTGCTTTTTACGCGGGCCTGGCAATCACCAGGGAATGAAAAGTCGAAAATGAAGCGGATGGAATGTGATAGCGTCATGATCTAAGAAGAATGAATGGATGCTTGTACCGATCTCTTCTACTACGAATAAACTACGGATATGGGTATCCATCCCCTATTGTGTCGAGGATATAGTAAACTCGCGCGCCGGTGGAGTAGTCATTCGTGATTTGTATTTGAGCACTGAGACTACGGCGATCATAGAGAGGAGTATTAGATGTGCAACTCTTCTATTTGATTACGTAGTCAAGTTACCTTGACTGTTGGACCTACTGATTTTAAAAACGAGTATCAATGTGTCTATGAACTCCAGAAGTCCCGGATGCACCTTTCGTGGCCTTTTTGTCGAGAATTTCAGGCTGGCAGTTAAATCCAAGCTTTTTCTCTTTTCGAGTTTGTAGTATTTTCAACACTTGGGCTTAAAATATTTCTTTATTTGCGGGTTTAAAACTTCAGACAGTGGGCGACAGGGTCTTTAAAGTATGGTTGAGCTTACCAACGCTTATCCAAGTGCTTAAATTTGAGCGTTTAGTTGAAATAAAGGCCACAAGTTTGTGTCATTGGGTCAATCATCTATCGTCATGACAGATCAGCTCTGTGTGTGCTGGGGTTATAGAATAACGCAATTAATATATAAATTGATGGCGTTTGCGACTATCCGTGCAAGTCCATGACGTCTGAGCATGAGTCGCTGGACGGGAGCTCCGTCTCCCGTTTGAAGCTCTAGTCTACTCCGTATTGCAGGTGGTACGCAACTCCTCTAGTTCATCCGACCTCTTCATCAAACCTCAATTGCCTGAGATTTGTCCGTCGGCTCCTTGGATCTGACCAGTATCTCACTATGTCTTCCTACGAGTCGGAAGGCAAGAAGCACGACCACATACTTCGCGGCGTCTACGAACCTTCGCCCCGCGGCACTGGCCTCTTCGTCGGTCTTCGCGCCGCAGACCCATTTCTGCAATATGGCATCTTGTCTCAAAACCTCGGCGCCGCTCTGTGGCAGCGACTCGGGACCTCCGCACTCCCCCCGGGGCCTCCTCTTACCACGGGCGTCGAGCTCTTCGACCGACTGAGCCTCAGCCCCTATCGCATGGTGCTGCTGGCCATGAGCATCGGCAGCACCTTGAAACACGACTACTGGATCCTGTCCATCGCGAACGAGGCGATGCCGTCCAAGGACGCCGCGATCATCTGCTTCTTCAACTCGGTCATCAACTCGTTGAACTCGCTCTTTTTCATTGGCGCTGCGACGAGCGCGTCCGCTAACGGCGAGCATTTCCCCCAGACCCCGCTACTCGTTGGCTCGGCTCTGTATACCGTTGGAATCTTGACTGAGACGGTGAGCGAGATCCAGAGGAAGCGATTTAAGAGGAAGCCGGAAAATAAGGGGAAGGTCTGCGACCGAGGACTCTGGGCATTGGCAAGACATATCAATTACGGTGGGTACACATTGTGGAGGAGTGGATACGCGATTGCAGCTGGAGGATGGATTTGGGGCGCCGTGAATGCGGGTTTCTTCACGTATAATTTCTTGACTGAGGCCATCCCGGCTCTGGACCAGTATTGCCAAGAGAAATATACGGAGCAGTGGACGCAATTTAGGCAGAAGGTGCCGTACAAGCTTTTCCCATATGTCCTTTGAGTATGCAGCCGAAAAGCGGAATGCTATGTGTTGGTAGGATGTGAAGATTGGGATACCAAGACCATCACGTGTATTAATTTATGCTCACAACTCTGATAGTGCCAGATCTCAAATTTCACCATAGCGACGTGCACAAAAATAATCTCATGAACCATGATCTATCAGCGCCAAACTTCTACACCAGTTAACTACAATGGGTTGAAGCCAGCTTCAAAGCATGCAAAGCATAGCCAAGAATAGAATCAACACCATCAAATTGGTCCAGACCGATCCTACTTTCGTACCCATATTCGGGTTTGCATCCTGGGTTTTCGGACTGGCGCTACTCGAGCTAAGAGCCGTTGACCCAGTAACTGTCTTCCACGAGGCAGTACTGATCCCATCAACGACAACCCCAGCGGTGCCCAAGCTTACAGCTACTCCGTCGATGGTTACAGCCAGCCCGCCGATACTCAAAGTCGTCCTATTCATCACCACTTCGAGCCCGTCATTAAGAGCCGCTTGACTCCAGAGCAGTGGAATTATCGCCATCAACCGTGAAATGGCTTTCGTCTCTGGTTGCGCTGCTTCGGTGTTTTTCCAAAGGACGATGGTACTCCAATCGAGGATCAGACCATGGCTTTCCAAAGTGACTATCTTGCCGTCTAAAGCGGCAGCTGCACCACCGAGAGTGAAGTTCTCGAGGTCTATCAGTGCTTCTGGAACACCTACTGCTCCTGTAATTTCCTGGATTGAAAATACGCCCGTCAGAAAGTGTGGATACGGCTGCAGGTGTTCGCTTTTCGGAGATCGCTTCAATCATCCAAGCCACGTGAGATGAACCAACAAAGAAGGCCGCCTGTAGTCATGCTGATAACTTGACCGTCTATTGTCGCCACGGATCCGCCGACTTCAAGACTCTGGGAACCGATTTCAGCTACAGGTCTGCCGTCTGTCCCAATCCCTTCGTAGGTAATGTGCGACCACTTTCTCGCTATTGAGGGTATCTCTATCTCTTGAGCTCCAAAGGACTAGGGCGGGATGGCTGAGAAGCTGTGCGTCTTGCCGTCGACAATAATACCGAATGGACCCAGTGAGGTAAATTAGCCATCTACTGGTAATGGAGAGCCTTTGAAGGAGACTGTCATTCTGCCGATCAGGGCAACCCCGGCTTTGATCTCGGTTGCAGTACAAATCTGTCCACGAATTGTGAAAGCTGTTTCAGGAGGGCTGGGACAGGCAGTTGTAACGGAGGAGTACATGATAGCTTTGCCGTCCAATTGTACGCCTCCAGTGCCCATACCACTGCTTCGTCATTCATGGTGGTGAGTATGCCTCCGATCGAAAATAACATGCTATCAAAGCAATAAGCACCATGAGTATGGATTCTGGTCCGGTGGCTTGGATTACCACTTTAAGCCTAGCGTCAATCTAACCGACATAGGTAGGAATGAGCGTGGTCGTTTTCACCTTCGAGAACATCCTCCTCCGCCTCCGGCTTCTCCAGATGAGCCTTGACACCGTCCTAGCCCTTGCCGTCGATATTCCACACGGTTACTTCCGAGAGCTTTCCACTTTTCTCGTCTGACTTTCCATCCGCCATGAAGTGGACATGGAAGCAATGGATGTTTTGGTAGATCGTTGACTTTGATGAAAAGATACGAGTTAAGGTAGATTTCCTCAATTTGAAGATCGTAATGTAGATGTTGTGCCAGTTGAAGCGGATGCCTCGCCCAATCTCCATGACTCGGACTTCGGCGCAGGGTCTGTTGTGGATGCAGGTTCTCTTTGTTAGCAAAGCTGAGCTGGGCTTGGATGTGCTTGTGGTTTGGATCATATTCATGGACATGCGCAGATGGTGGAGATGGTGATTGTCGTATTTGATTGGTAGATGAGTACGTGGGGTTGATTACAAGGTCAAAAGTCGATGTTCTCTTGAAGCCGCTTAGGCCGAGTGTGCGCTATTTGGCCTTGTTTTGTGCGGACTGCTCCGTGACGACGGATAATGATCAAGAGGATGTGATTTTTGGCGGGTACCCTGCGGAGACAAAGGAGGATTGGTGCTCGAGTACGCCGCGGGTACTCATCAACTCTACCAGGTGGAAGACGAAGCTGGATTTTGCTTCGGGCGCTGTTGGACATCGCTGTGCTTACATGGTACGGCCGCCGTTAGGCCTGGGAGAGTAAAACTCGACGATGCGTTCTTTGCTAAGCTGTGTTTCTGTCATGATCGCTGGGCCACAGCTCTCGCCACCACCAAGAAGCGTGCCATTCTCGCAGTACTTGCCATTGAGTTGGAAGTAGACTACGAAGTCGTGCACTTGGAGGGCTCCTCTGGCTTCTTGGATCGGGATCTCATTGCCATTGATCGACAGCAGTTTCAGACCACTTGTTGGAACATAGACATTCGGACCGGAGGTCGAGATGCGATTCTTGGTCTGAATAGTGTCCATCTTGCCGTCTGGCTCAATGTGAATGATACAGGACATGGCGATTGACCAAAGGAACAGAGACAAGCAAAGTCCGAGGAGCAACGTGTTCGCCGAAAATGGGAGTCGCACAATTCAAAGCTTGTCCAAAAACCGCTTCAACTTCTCATCAAAATTGGCAGGAGTTGCCGCAAAAGACGCGTCCGCTGGCGAGCGAGGAAATCACTTCGTTTCGCACAGCGCGTTCTTGGTGAGTCTACAACAAACAAGGTGGTAGACAACACATTCTCATCTATGAGCAGTTCTGTCGATCTACTGGTCTGGCGCTGGATTGCAAGCTTTTGAGCGGAGTCACGGTTGCCTGCAGAGCGCCATGTCAATTTCTGGTTTTGGCCGATCGCTACCACATAAAAATCCTTCCGCTCTAAAATTGGCTAGCGAAATTGTCAAGCTTCAGCTTCGACGCCGGACAGGAAGTGCCCAGGCTCGCTTGGAAAATCACCAATTTCAACAGGTCACACCTTAAATCTCCTTCTGTATTAAGCACTTCCACCACTTTCACGTCATCGTTAAACGTCATCTGGCGTCGCGCGCTGTGTGGAGTTATGCGCTGCTGCGCCTTCGCATCGGTTGGAGTCCCCACTGAGCTTTTGCCGCAGCCACCAAAGACGATCAAGCTGTGTATGATGAAAAAGAAAATGGGCTCTGCACGGCGTCAGCAAAACTTTTCCCAAGATCAATACGACCTACCGTATGATGCCGTGAATAGCAAAAAGTCCCCTTGCACGGAATACGGAATGGATCTATGAGGACCATTCTCAACGCCAAGATTGAACGCTTCGTAACTTGGTTCTCGGAGAAGTTGTTGTACGGCATCAGGTCGCAAAGCGTTGTCGAGAGACTGCAAAACATCGCACGATGCAAATGCTCGCGAGAGACAATGTCGCTCTACTGGCGAGGGTGAGTCCGCTTCGAGCCGGAGGACCTTTAATCCTGCAAACGTGCCATCCGACACACACCGGCCATGCATGAAGATCTCTGGAGAGCGTTTGCTGCCATCACCACCGAAGCTCTTGTTGCTCCAGACAGTTATCATGCGATGCAGCGTCATCGAGTACGTAAGTATCGCGAGCTACTTCATGAAACGCTGAGGTCGAGTCGAAAGGGGAAGGCAATGTATAATTACGTCGCTGACCTCATTTGCGCAGCACAAGCATGCCAAGCCCACATGAAATGTTTATTGTCCCCTGCACTAACATTACCTTTTCGGCTGACATGGCCAAGCGAAGATCGGAAAGGCAATGTGACGGACCGCCGTAGATGGCCGTGAAGGTGCATATGGCAGGCGACCATTATCCCACAGATCTTTCTTCTCAGCTTGACGCCGCTAACTACCTACCTCATTCGTGCAATCGAAGTCCGGATAATGTTTGAGGAGCTGTTGAACCTGTGTATCTGGCTCTGGTGATCTGACCTTCTAGGGCAATGGACCTTCATCTCACACACGCAAAAGCTCTGTGTGACTCGCAAGCAGAAATGCCTTGGCCTTGATACAATGTTTTCATTACAACCATCGATGCATTGCAGACAGAATGTCAGCTTTACCAACATTCGGGCAGGTGGGACAAAGCGAGTCAGCGATTGGCTACTAAGCGTCGAGGGAGATTGGCAGAGGCGGCACCCATTGTATCATCAGACATCATCATCCAGCAGCCTTTCACCGCGAGTTTGAGGTTGAGGTACGAATATCCCTCAAACACCCAATAAGAGAATTTGAAAGCTTCAAAAAGCACAAATTGGATCTCAAGAAGAGACTACGTACAATTATATTGTCTGTGATAGGTCGATCAGGACCCCTCTGAAAATTGCGATGCTGACAGCGTCCCAGGGGAGGGACTGCGGGATGTGTCGTAGCTGCGTGCTTGGCCGAAGATCTCAAGGCCTCGGTGCTGCTTATCGAAGCTGGTGGTACTAAAGAGTCTGTACCGGCTTCTTCAACATCCGCGGGGTGAGTGGGAAGGGCTTGTCTCTAAGCAATAGGCACTGATTGAGCTTCTCAGCCTTGCCGAAGTCATTGGCACCGAATCCGAGTGGAAAATAAAAGGCGAATCCTGCTCACAACTTAATGGTCGACATTAGATCTAACCAGTGGGAAGTGAGTTTTGATCTGCATGCTTCGATGTCAGAGATTATTTGCTAAATAGGCGATGGATTTCTTCGAGGCTCAAGTAGCGCTAACAGTGCCCTCTGCATCCGCGGCAACAAGCAAGACTAGGATGACTGGGCTATTGAGGGTTGGAATGGCGAAGACACGTTTCGCTACATGTCTAAAGCTGAGTGCTCTTGCAACTAGCCATGGTCCAAACCCAAGGATGACACACACGGGCACAAAGGCCGCTTGACTACTACTCCTCATGACCGCGCTCCTATCTCCAACCTCATACTCGAGTCGTATCAGCCTAAGGGTCTACCCCTAGAAGATGAAAAGTTTACAACTGGTGAGAGGGCTCAGGGATGCGGACGTGCCATGCGGACAATCAAGGACCACATACGACAGCCGCAGATTTCGTGGACAGACCACCTTCAAATCTAAATATCATGACGAAATTTGGCGTAGATAAACTTGCTATTGACACGACTAATGGAATTCCCAAAGCCTCTGGAGTTAGGTTAAAATCCGAGAGTGAAAGTCTCACGTATCGTGTAAATCGGGAGGTTATCCTGTCAGCGGGTACATACGGAACTCCAGCGATTCTACTCAGACCAGGGATTGGTTCGCAAGACCTCAAACACCTCGGCGTACAGTGCATTTCTGACCTAACAGGCGTTGGAAGCAATCTTCAGGATCATATGGTAAGCCCCTGAACCACATTACATCCAACCCCTAACCAACTGACTTTCATATAGATCTGCATGTCATTTTATGAGGTTTCAAAGCCCGATCTGCCCAACGAATCTAAGATTTACTACACTGGCGCTGCAGAGAAGTTGGTGGCGCAGTATCCAGGCAGATCATACAGGCTTCATGTCGCAGTTCCCATTCGGCACCTTCGCATTCGCACGGATAGATGAGCAACTCGCAAACTCGAGGGGAAGAAGCTTGCCGTAAATGGTCCGACGGCCGCGATGCAATAGGACTTCATCGAAGCCAGCCGCACGTTGAATTATGAGACACCGAATGCTACGGCCCCCCGCACTTGTTCCACGAGTATTCTACCGACGACAAGTCTGCCCTCGCCATGGTGACTGAAGTCTTCTCTGCCCACTCACATGGCAAAGCGACAATCAACTGTCTCGACCCGACCAAGAATCCAGTTGTTGATCATAATTACATCACCGACCCAGAAGGCCTCGAACGGCCAATTCTTCCTGAGGGCTGCCGCCCCGCCAACGAAATGGTCATAGAAGGCTCTGAAACAAGGGATATCATCCAAGGCTCATGACCCGAAGATGCAAAGCACCCCAGGTTCTCAACGCAGGAGGAATGGGAATCTGAGATCCGAGAACAAACAGCTACATGTGAGTGCCCAACGACTGTAGATTGAGGCTAGCGTTGATCGAAACGGTAGGTTACCATCCAGCTGGAACATGCAAAATGGGCAAAGACGACGATCCGATGGCTGTTTTTGATGGGCAACTGCGGGTCCGCGGCATCGGCAACCTCCGCGTGGCAGATGCGAGTGTCACGCCTACACTCATGTGCGGACACCTTCAAATGGCTGTCTATGGCATTGCTGAAAAAGCTACAGACATGATCAAATCAACGACGTGAAAAATCATCCCCTGTATCCGACTTTATTTCCTAGGTATGTAGCGTCTCGAGACGACTTGGCTCGAGGGTGGTCGTGATTCTGCAGTGCAGGTCTCTACGGGAGATACGGCCGCGGTGGAATATCATTCAACATTTCTCGTTGCAATGCATACCTTCGCAGTGTGGTAACATTACTCATTCTACATCCGAAACACTATCAGCATCATGAGATACAGCCAGGACCAATCCATGTCATACATGCTGTATCGTGCCGACGAGGTCGTAGTCATCGCGGGACGACAACCTCAACAACGCCTTCTAGTTCGCCGGGATACGGCGAGACGCTTATATTCGTAGCCTTCACTTCGACGGTCTCAATAAGCTCTGTCCATTGCCGTCGAGTTCGTTCCATGCCCGCAGATATAGCCATCATATTCCAATCAAGCTCAGCAAAAAATAGTGGGCAGTCTTTGTCAGGAAGGACAGTCTTGTTCAAAAGGAATTTTGAGTAGACTGCTATCATGGCTGGGTTGATTGTGAGAAGAGTTTCACGACTTTTCTCATCCGGCCAATCATGCATGACGAAACGTGTGTGATATTGTCAGGACAGGTAACCTAGGCAGGGAAGCAGCATATTCAGCTATATCTACCTCATCCTTCCTCTATCCTATACATCATCATCAATTCTTTCATCAATCCAAATCTGCTCCAGCAAATTGATTCAAGCCCCTGCTTCTTTCAGATCATCATACAAGTTCCGTAAGTCTACCAACATACCTTTCACAGGCTGCGCCTTAAAGAAGTCATGACGCACCGAGCGAACACTATCACTATCCAAAGAACCTGCATCGGCTATGACTTCTGGGAGATCTTGCAACACTATCTTGTCCTGTACATCTGGGTGTTTGGCAGAAAACTCCTCTAGATCAAGGGCTTTTCCGCACCCAATGTCGACCAGCAATACGTTCACGTGTTCAAGTGAAAAGCTGCGGACGATTTCCGTCTCGGCAGGGTGTCAGTCGTCGATAGTGGCATGCAATGTTGTATCAGTCGATTTCCTGGAGCAGTGAAGAATAGGGTAAGAATATCTTCAAGTGTGTATTATGTTATAGGTACTAAAACGTCGTAGGGGTGCAAGAAAAAGCCAAGTAAGGATATCTGCCCATTGATTCCATTGGAAATTAAGAAAATATATATTGCATCTTGCGCTCCATGTGGTAGTAGCTTACTTAATATTATAGACGATCGTTGAAGGTTTTATCTCAAGTCTTACTAACATAAGGTGTTGGGTGCGGAACTTTTCCTGTGTAACCTGGGCCCAGGAAGATTGCTAAGTAAGCTGTAAAACTCTTATGTAGATACCAGAGAAGAATGAAAGACCCTGAACAGATGCAAGTGGACTAAAAGCATATCCGAGTTTAAGGGAAGACGGATAGATCATGGATTGCTGGAGAGCCAAGTCGACGTCTAAGAGTCAGAGAGTCTTCAGACACCCAGGGCTACTCTCGCGAAGTTCTCAAACTTAGAAGTCGTTCAGATACGCGATCAAGCGCCAGTAAAATGGCATGGAAGTGAAATGGCAAATAATAGGGAGGTGGCATGACAAAGATTCCTAATTTGGGCTGGTGGGTTCCACTGTTGTAAAGATCATGGATATTGTCAATGAGGTTGCTAGTAATTAGTGTCTCCAAAGCCCCATTGAGACATCCACAGAGTCATCCACGCTGGTGTAACACTACCAAGAGTGTTCAGTGTACGGCTTGCATCTTCCGCCTTCCTTGTATCGAAAGTGATGATTGTTCTATCCTGACCTTTGAGCGATTGAAAGAATTCTAATAATTTGGCCGCTGGATTCTTCTCAGGTTCATTAAATGAACTGCTTGAGAGACATTCGATCCAAGCAGTCAAACTTATTAGCCTCGTTTTACCGGACAGATGTGATATGACTGTCGGAACAAGGGAGGGCCAGTTGGTACAGTGTGGATTCACGGCATGGTGTACCAGGGCATGCCGATGCGTGCTCTCCTTGCCAAGGGGGATATTCCCTTCTCCAGATAGATCATCGACATGCGTTACTCGGGACGTCCACATCTCTACAAGCGCTTCGGCGAGTTCGTCAACAGGAATCCAATCGACACGGTCAAGTGGACCGAGTGTCTGTGGCAAAAACCCTAGAAACTCGGATGACGTAATAAGACTCGGTAGCCACTCCTGCGGTGTCCATTTTCCCTTCGGATGCTTGACCGGCCCGGCGATTTGTCCAATTCGACAAATATTGAAGTTAGCGTCAAGCACATCCGCAGCTTGGTCGAGGAGTTTTTCCGCGATTAACTTCGACTGGGCATATCCTATAGGTTCCGCCCAGCTCCAGTCATCGAATACGACCTCCGGAATTATTAATGAATCTTCTGGCGGCTTTTTGCCCATTGCTACTGAAACGGTGGAAAGAAAGTAAATAGCGCAACGATGCAATGATTGACCATGGAAATAAATAAGGCGATTAATTCCTTCCAAATGCTGTTCAAACGCCGAAAGAGGCAGGTTGAAGTCTACTGTCCAGGCATTGTGGATGATAGACGTGACGCTCTTTGTAAGCTCCTCGTAGATTGAAGACGGTATGCCAAAGTTTTCTTGAGAGAGATTGCAGTGGATAAAGGCAACTTTCGACGACGCAACAGCTTGCATGCCCAATTTTTGAAAGTTAGCCTCTTGACGTGACTTAGCATCTAATGAACGATCAAGGCAGTAAATTTTCTTGACACGCTTGTTCTTATCTAAGACGTTGAGCAAGTATGTACCAAGAGAGCCAGTTGAGCCAGTGAGAAGTACTGTCTCTTGTTCCGGGGCTTTTGTCAGCTCTGTTGGTTTTGTGCCCAGTGAGGACGCACCCAGTCTCTCGAATAAATCTGTGCTCAACTTTAAGTACGTCCTCTCCATTTCTTGCACATAATGGCCTCGATTGTTGCCCTGGCGAGAAATAGGCTGAACGATAACTTGAGCGATGTTGTTAATGGTAGATGCTTCATATATATCTCTAGGCTTTATTCGAGGAGTGTCAAGTGCAGCATTGATGCTCCGAACAAGGTACAGAACGCCAAGAGAGTCCAAACCCATCCAGAAGAGATTAGTATCCAAATCAGCATTTTCATGTCCAGCTTCATGAAGTAACTTTCTCACACTGTCTCGTGCGCTTTCCAGGTCGGAGAAGTGATATTTCCGAATTGTGGCATACTCATTGGTCAATTTGTCCGCGGTGCTATAGAGCAAATCGATATCATCTTTGAATAGTTGCGCCACCTCTCGCTTCCTAATGGTGCCCTTGGGAGTTCGGGGAAAGCGGACGCCGCCCCGCAAGATCAGCACCAAGTCCCTCGAGATACGCGCCGGTCCGACAGAGCTCTGATTTGCCTGTTCTATAATTGACCAAATAGTGTCGACAAAGTGTCTGCAATCTTCTCCACTCTTAGTACCCACTGATTCTACTGGTTCGATTAAGAGTGAGCTCTGAATGCGATCTTGTCCAACAATGACGGATGCCGAGACTTGGGGATGAGAGTCAATGATGCTTTCCATCGTGGATGGGTTGAACTTCTCGCCGTTACGGAGAACAATCACGTCATCTTTGCGGCCATGGTATAGCCACAATTCACGTCGAGTGGGGTGTTGCAGATACAAATCGTTAGTTGACCATTCATTAAGTTCTGGAAAATTATTAAAGACACCCTGGTCTGGATCGAGGTTTTGCTGACGGACGATGACCATCTCGTTTAAGCCCCCACCGACCGGACGGAATTCGCAGCCAATGGAGTCCGAATTGAAAGCTAAATATTGCCATTCTGATGGAGTGGTATTGTGCATGGGAAATGCCCCAACTTCTGTGGAGCCATACATGCTGAATGTCTTGATCCTTTCGCACAAGATATCGCCTGCAGCCTTGGGGAGCGGTGACCCAGCAAAACCAACAAAGCGAAGTCGAGCCAGTTTATCAAAAGACGATTGGCTCTCCACGATCTCGGCCAACAGAGACGATGGAAGCAAAGTGCCATCAACGGCACCATGCTCATGGATAGCATCAGCAATATCGACAGTAAGCGGTACGCTTGGTCCATATACAATTGTGCTTTGGAGGTACAGTACTGGGGCAAAACCTATGAAAAGGCCTGCCGCGTGGAAAGGAGGCATCGAGATGAACACACGACTTCCTTGAAATTCATGATGCCATGTCGAGCCCTCGCCATGTCGCGGACGTGCTAGAAATGTATCGATATTGGAGTAAATTCCATGACGAAGAGTGACCAGCTTCGGAAGACCAGTTGTTCCAGACGAGTGCAACACTGCGCAAGGATCGTATCTAGCCTCATGAAAGGACTTCTTGTAGAGGTATTCGGGCGCCTTTTCTTGCTCGTTCAAAAGTTCTTGCAGGTCAGGAATTGTAATTTGCTGCATCCCGCTCCGTTCTTGGAGGACTTTGAGGACGGTGGGGTGGACCGGTCCATCGGGCAAAGCAAACGCGCCGCAATCCAACTGCTCCAATAGGGTACACTGAACATCATGGCTGTTTCGAGGAGATGGAAAATAACTCTGCGTTTATATCAGTACACGCCTTGGGAGTGAGGACAAAATTAGTCACACGTATTTGTACAATTGCGGGGCCATAGGGAAGTGAAGGGGATACGGACAACGTAGCCAATCTTATTTGCAGCAACCAATAGCATAAAATAGCGAATGTCTGCGGGTCCTACGTAAGCCATCGTTGGGAAGGAGGAGGCCTTCCCTAGCTTTTGATCAAGTAGTCCCGCTATCTTATTCACGGCATTAGCAAACTGACCGAAGGTCACATTCGCAAAGGATTTGGCGTCATTTGATACTGCGAAAGAAGCGAATGTTCGACTATTGTCTGCTTGTGTTAACTCGTCAAGAAGGGTGGGTATCGGTGCCCGCGAATGGGGTGCAAGAGTTGAAGAATTTTGACCGATCGCCATGGGTCTTTGCGCTTTGAGTGTCTAGAAAAAGGCAGGGATATGTGGAGAGTTTATGAAGAATTTCAACAGTGTTTTGTTTAGGTTTTGTAGGCCAGTAATTACCCTCTCTCGTCTGGCACAGTGGAGGATGAGATAGTGGTCTCTCTAAGGCAGACTGAAGAGGCTGGATGATATGTAAAGCATGGAATGAAGCACTGCATGCGCACAGACGCCGGAGTCATTATCCCCGGCTGCGAGTTTGCCTGAATTTCAGGATTGGCGTTGTCTGATTCGTTGCTTTTGATGTGCTTGTCTGCGCCGGACTCTGGCGGCTGTAGTCAACCGTCCCGGACAGGCCATGCAAGCTAGTGCCAGGCAAGCTGAATTTGAACCAGGGGCCCAGGCCTACGTAATGTGCCACTTGTGCATACCAGGTATTCCGCACGATCATTTCCGCGCTCACCTGACCCTTTTGAAACGATACAAGGTAATCGAGGCACCATGGTGGTCAGAAGTCTGAGACCACTTCACCCTAGATTTGGGCGGACGCGGCCGCGGCGACAGGGGGGTCAAGTGGTGCTCAGACTTCTGACCACCATGGTGGAGGCTTACTTTGTTACACTGATTTTGCCTAGCATGGACTGTCGGTAAGCTGAGTATCGCGTCGATATGGATTCTCCGCCCACCTGGCTCGGCAGGACGAGCCAAATCTAGCCTCCGGCGCCGGGCAGACTTGGCACATGTTCCTATAGGCCTGGCAGGCATTTATTTCACAATCCCGTAGAGCCTCGTTAGGCTAGGTAGTAAGGTACTCGTCACACCCACACCGATTCAGTCCGCTTAAGGTAGTACGTCATCGCCACAAAATCGATTGGTTCATGTCAGGTAGGATGTGCCATTCTCTGGTATCTTGTGTCACCTAACCAATATAGTATAACCGTCGACGTGCGCCGCACCACATACAAATGGACCCACCCAACAATGACGATCGTCTGAATAAGGCTTGGCGGCCGATATGCAGTAAGAAAGAGCTACATGAAAGCCGCAATGCCTCTGTGATCCGAGCTGCGAAGCGCGGCCGAAGTCGTAAACTAGGATCTTTATGAAAAATAAAGTAAACGATATAAACTTCCCTTCACGCACGTCAAGCACTCTTTCAAGCTCACGATTCGACCATTTAATCAAACCAATTAATTATGGCAGCACATATCTCTTTTACCGGCGAAGGACGACAAGTATCTGTATTGGCTGTGAATGCCATGTTTCTGATCTTGACACCGTCAATTGCAGCACTTCGCGTCTTTTCAAGAAAAATCGCCGGGGCAGGACTCTGGTGGGATGACTGGGCAATTCTAGTAGCTTTGGTAGGTAGAGATGATCGCAAAGACCTTTATATTTGCCGTGTTTTCGACTTACGTCTGTTATAGCCAATTGCATTGGCTATGAGTGCCGAATTGTTGTGGTGGATGAGGCTTGGATTTTGTCATCATTTTTTCGAAAAGAGCGTAGCCAATCTCCCAACTTTTTTCCAGGGCTTTTATGCTTCGGAACTTCTATACAACACTTGTCTGCCTCTAATTAAGGCGGGTATTCTTCTTTTATATCGCCGCTTGTTCCCAACGAAAGAGATAAAAATTGGCGTCTATATTCTCGGTACGATGGTATTGTCCTGGTTCATTGGTAAGCGATGCAAGTACGATTAGGTCGCTCGTGATGACTGACACAAAATCCTTTAGGAACTGAAATTGTGATTATCTTCCAGTGTATTCCTATTCACAAAGCATGGGATCAGACTGTCTCTGGTAAATGTACAAGCTTCGAAGGCTTCTTGCTTGGCCAAGCCATTCCAAGCATTGTTACAGATGCCGCAATATGGATTCTCCCCGTGTATCCGGTTTTACGCCTTCAAATGCCAACTATTCGCAAGATTGCCGTGAGCGGTATTTTTCTTCTTGGCCTTTTGTGAGTTTTTCCGCTTAAAGACCTTTTATTTCCTATCCCCCCAAAAGTGCAAAGCTTCTGTGAGCAACATTACAAACGCGCTGATTTTCTTACCCGCCCAGTGCCGTTTCGTGCAGCATCATTCGCCTTGTCTCCGTCCTGGACAACTTCAAGAGCAGCAAACCCGAAAACGTCATGTGTGAGTCGACCAATTTTTCTTGGAAATTCAATCATCTGGTTGTAACAGCTTTTAGGGGATTGGTGCCCCGGAAGCATCTGGACCGCCGCCGAGCTCCACGTCTCCATTATTTGTGCTTGTTTGCCAACTATTCGTCCTGCTCTAAACAAGATGACCTTGCTTCGATATAGATCGAAGACTCGAATATGTGATGTCAGTGTTGGCAGTAGTAATGCTAAATATATCCGCAAAACCGGCATATCTAGTTCGAACGCAGACGATGACAATAATCTTCTCTCCGACCCTGGAGTTTTTGGGCCGTACAACAACGCCAGTGTATCAGCATACTCAACTTTGGGTGGACGGAATATGGAACTAGCAACAAAAATCTCCAAAACGGATAAGCAATTCGAAGAGGGATCATTGCGGCAAGCCACAGACCACGATATCAGAGTTCAACACGAAATCAACATTCTATAGCATCATTTGATAATATGTACCCAATCTCGAAATCGTTATCTCTACTATGTAATTATGTCAAGCCAAGCAGGCTCGCCTTCTGTTACTAATGCTAGGAATAAACACCGTGAGTAATAGGTGAAAAAGCATCAATGGCCATTGCGCCCATAAACAAGTGCTAATAGAAATAGAAGATCACGCTATAATTCTCCTGGATGACCTATGAACATTCTTTCAACAGATAATTTATATTGCTAATAATGGGCAGATGGTAGCGCTACGATTAGGTCAGGGCATTCTTTTCAACATGTCCAATGATTGTATCATTGTCGTCACAGTCAACAATTGAAATATTTCTCAGAAAAGCTTCACTGCGAATTGATTTTAGCTTCGCCCCTAAGCGGAAATAAGTCCCCTCCACCTCTGGTCGACTCCTTTCCTTCGTGTCTCCCTCCGGCTCCTTTGCTCTACTCTCTTTAACCTGGAAGAAATTCGTGCCCCTAGATCCCATCAACGAATTTTAACTGTCTCATCTTCAATCAATTTCCGATGAGCTGGCGAGCGTGGTATTACTTTCACTGGGAATGGTTCGTAACGGGTACCATGATTCAGGACACGGTCATCATAGGAACCATTTGCGACAATATCGAAGCAGTACGCGATCCGCGCGAAAGCTACGAACAAGGCCTGTTGTGCGACTTTATATCCCACACAGACTCGTCGTCCACCACCAAATCCCCAGAAACCGTGTATGACGTTTCCTTCGTTGCCGTCAATCCAACGTTCTGGTGCAAAATAATCGGCTTCCGGCCACAAAGGGTCCTTTAATCCACTATTATTGATCAAAAAATCTGTGCCTGCTGGAAATTGATAGCCATCATATTCAAGCTCAGCGATAAGGTGGTGTTGCGGGACGACAGGAACCGTGGGCCTCCATCGTAATACTTCTTTGATCAGTCCACAGAAGTAAGGCAGAGAATCCATATCTGCAAGTCCTGGTAGTCTTAGCGAAGTTGTGCCGCATACTTGATCAACGTCAACTTGTGCGCGGCGAAGTGCGTCTGGTCTGCTGATCATGGCCATGATAAAGGTGTTGAGCGTCATACGGGTGTTATCACCTCCGGCGGCCATTATCGACGTGGCAAGATACATTGCTTCCTCATCATTGCCGCGATATCGAGTCTCTGGGTGCAGAAGTGTGTCTCGAACGAATGAAGGTGAGGCGGTGCCTGCTTTCACGGCTAAGACAATAGGGTCCCACCAAGCCTGAAAGACTGATTTATGAAACCGTCCCATCCTTTCCCAGCTTGGACGCCAAAATTGAAGTACCACTGGTGTACGATTGAGTTGAGGGAAAAAATCCACAAAACTTCTATTCAAGCTGAAAATAAATTCTGTTGTTACTTTTTGGTACTCTTCCAGTTCCGGGTTTGACTTAGTAAGTGGATCGCCCATAACTAGCCGATAGAGCACAGACGTGGCGTAACGGAAATGATGGGCATACCAATACTGAGGAGTCTTAAGATATGAATGCAAAAGCATTACACTTTCACGTTCTTGCCAATCGCCATATATTCGTAATGATGAACCGTTTAACAAGTGATGCATCACACGGCGGCCTTCTGTCCATTGCGCTGTCTGTCTAATCACAGTCCGCCTATCGTTGCTCACAAGGCCACCGGCAATTGGCATATATGGGCGCTCCGAAGTGATCTTGCCGTGCTTGCCAATAATGTCGGCTACTACCCTGTTGCTGTTCAACAGCACCCAAGTCCTCGAGCCCATACGTAGTGTGGTCATTTCGCCATACCTACTGACGTCTGAAAGCTACTTAAATCGTAAGCAAGGGGAACCTGGGACAACTTTAGAAGCAACTCTTAAATCTCACATATGAGCCCAGATTGCCGTTATCTCGCGCCTTAAAAAATTGCAAAAGATTTCCGAAAACCGGGATTCCTTGTGGACCAGGCGGAAGATTAGATTTTGTAGAGAATATGTGCCGTTTCTTGCGGGTGAGTCTAAAGAACTGTATTATAACGAGACAAATAGGGAATAGTATAGCTGACGCCCAGCTCAAGGAGTATTCCATGTGAAATGAACTTCTTGACGGTATCGGTTGGGAAAAGAATATCAAGAATCTATGGCTTGTTTGACTATGACCTAAAGTCTTTCTAGCTTTGTGGTGATAGTCCAGCAGCTTACTGTAGAATGAAGGTGACTACAGAGTAGCATTGAAGGTGTCGGTAATGCAGGGAGACTGCTTTGAGAAAAGCAAAGATTAGTTTTCGAACGATGTCTGTGCGCAGATGAACTCGATGGTACTTTCAGTCTCACCAGGAACGACTGCATACTCGCACTGCTTGCCGTTACAGGTATTTGCCGGGAAAATACGGCTTGGCAGCCGTGCAAAACCGCCGGGAATATGATTGGCACGGGAAGACGGCTTTGCCGCTCATGAAAAAGGAAAAAAAAAGAACTTTAGACGGGAAATCGGATAACGGAAACAGTTATGTATGCATTACTTCTCCAGGGGTCTCTCGTAACGATATATCGACCAACTTCCAACTGCATGTCTGACCCGTTGTATCTATCGGAATGAGGGGCTTCGTGCAAGAAAGGTGGGCCAGATCAGTTGGAAATTCTGCAAATGAGCGTCAAAAATGCCAAGATGGCCAAACATGGAAGGCGTGTCCACTTGTGCAAACACATACATTATGCGACCGGAATCGGTGAAACCTCCGCGACTGATACACAAGCAGACGAAATGAGGCTGTGCTTTTTTTCAGGAGCAGGCGTGGGCCCTGACAACCAATGATCTGACGATCTGTCTACCTGGGTCCATTTCTCTTTTTCCCGCAATGTCTTCAGCTTGATACCACCCAACAAGGGTCGCCCAAATAGCATCGATATGCCATCCCATTCTTAGCGACGGGATCAGAAAAAGGGCGCTAGGCAAGAATTATTGTCAATTGGCCAGCATCTGACTGAAATTTGACTCCAAGGGACTTAAGAGTCGACTTTCCAGCTTTATGACAAGGTATCTCAAGGCATTGGTACGCGTTCGGCCTGCTCTGTTTTAGGGATAATAACGGGAATCTAATTCGTGGACAAGACTAATAATTCGAAAAAATGAACTACACTCACATGGAAACCCTTTTGCGTAGAAATTTGTTGGGATATATTTTATGTCATTTCTTAATCAAGACAATACACTCCTCAGATATCGTGTCATTAGCGCAAGGCAACTTCGAATGCCTTGACCGAGAATCACGGCACAACTGTACCATTTTCCTCTTTCCTCTAGTCTCTCCGATAAGCTGTGGTACCTAAAAGAAAGCTGAAAGCCTCGATCGACTAGACCGTCAGACCACTTGTCAGGTCTTATGATGCAATTGTATCCAGATGTCAATTGTCACCGCCTTCTTGACGTCGTTGCTCTGCCTTATGGAAAAATTCTGGCCGGTCCTGTTTGATGAGCTATGCGCTTTGATTGGATTATGGATTCTAATTGGCTCGAATTCTTCGGAGATATGATGCAGCCCGCCCAACGGCATTGCATCATGTAGTCTACATCGTTGCACGGGAAGCGATGCTGTTCTATCCGCCTTCCCGCCTGAAATCCGCACCTTTGCGAGCGATCAGTCTCGCTTTACGTCAGAGTTCGCGCAGGATGTATGTCAGCTTAACAACGAATAAATGTTTCCGTCGAGGTCTTCATGACATTTTGAGACCGAGTCTTGACTTATCGAGCCCTTCAGGTGATTACTGCACATTATCGGTTCATGCCAAATATGCAATTCACAGTGGATTTTGGCAAGCTGATGAATTGACGCTCTCCTCGAGCAAGGCTTTGCTGCCTACTAGTCGAGACTATCATAGTTTTTGAACTTGCTGTTCAAGGAGTTGTATCACTACCGGGACGAGACCTTTACTAAAGTCAAATAAAATATAAACGTTTCCAAGCCCGAAACGACCAGAACTTCCTTGGTAAGAGTTTAACATTATCTTCATTCATGAATAAATGAAAGGTTGCTGAATATTTTCAAAGCATCACAAGTGCGGGTACGGCAGGTCTGTCTCTTCCATCACATTATAGGAAATAAAAATTTGGCAACTCTTTAAAACTCATATCTCTACGTTTTTATTATAGGGGATGTGATGGAGAGGCCGGTAAAAACTCTATTATTTCGATTCAACCGCCTCAATATAAACCCTGAACAGAATGTGCAAGGTTTCTTGAGGCAGCCGAGAAGTGGGATATTCTTCATCCTACCTAATTGTCTCATCCCCTACGCCGAGTTGATGCGGATAGAGAAACCAGCCGGCTACTGGGCCTTCTTTCTCCCCCATCTCATTGGCTTGCTGCACGCTGCAGCATCGAGCCCAATAGGCTCGACAACATCGCCTTCAAAACTTGTCTCAGCTATCGGGCTGATGCTCGGTGGCTCACTTTTTCTCCGTGGAGCAGCTTGTACATGGAACGATATCCTTGACCGCGACTATGATCGACAGGTCGAACGTTGTAAAGGCCGACCTATTGCCAGAGGTGCTGTTTCGAGAATTCAAGCGTTTGTTTTTATGCTTGGACAAATAATCCTCGGCGTTAGAATATTCCTGCTACCGCTGCCCCGTGCTTGCCTTACACCGGCTGGTTTGTTGGTGGTAAGCCAAGCAGTGTATCCCATGTTCAAGCGGTTCTCGAACTATCCACAGCTTTGGCTTGGGATATCAATTGGATCTGGCCAACTGGTTGGTGCCGCGGCAATAGACCCGAAATCCCCCGGAGGAATAAGATTAGCCAACTCCGATATACAAAACAAGCAATCTTGGGTCTCTTTTGGTCTCCTTTATATCGCAGGTATCCTAAATACCTTGATTTACGATACCATTTATGGATGCCAGGACCTGAGGGATGATATACAAGCAAATGTGAAAAGTCTAGCTGTCATATGGAAGGACGATACAAAACGCAACTGTACAATCCTTGCAGGAATTGAAGTTGGATTACTAGGACTTGTTGCAATTGCTTCAAATTATGGTATATTCTTTTTCATTATTGTTGTAGGAGGCACTGCTGTTGTATTGGCGACCTTGTTATATCAAGTACAGCTTGACATTCCAACAAGTTGCTTGACATGCTTCAATCGTATCATCAGATTGACAGGGATTACTGTATCAGCTGGATTGTTGTACGAGTATGTTAGAACTAGAAGGTTCGAAAGTTTTTAAGTTTTTAACTCGAATTAGGTAGCGAGGTTCGAATTGAAACAAATTTGTTAAGTCCGCTTTAAGTTTGCGCTGACTGGGACCCCCTTTCTCTTTGAAACAACTCCACAGCTGTCTGACTAATATTTGTTCTCAAATTTTGTCTGTCCAGTGCCTACGAGTGCTGCGATTTGCACCCAAAGCATTGGAGTATTTGGAATTTTCCGAAACGCGAAGTGTAAGACCAGAGTATGTTTGCTCTGTATTAAATGCCCGTTGGGAGGCACAATTATTGTAACTGCTAGGGAACGTGTGATTGTTCTCCCGGAAGTATTGTTGTTGTGCTCGATGTAATATGAACGCCGAATGGTCATGACTGGTTCGCAGAGAGCACGATCAGGCGAAACCACTTCGAGATCGGATCATAATAAGATACCTTATTTTAGTCACACCTATTAGAGGAATGTTTGCTGATGGCTTCGGCGAGTTTGGTAGCTACATAAGCCTGCTCGTCAGCTTCTGCGGCGAATTGCGTAGTAGTCAAAACACGCATTATGTACACCGTCTCGTATGAGTAGCTATAATAAAAGTAGCCATAAGGTGACTGGGTCCTCGACTCACCGATAAAAAGTGGTTGGACTTGTTTCAGCCGCTAACTCTCGAGCAGCTATCGGCTTGCCACCGCGAGCGGTTAATATGTCAAAGATTTGTAAATCGCATGCTATACAAAGCGCCATTCGCTGTGGACCTAGCTAGGCAAGTCAATAATGCCTTGAGCCTCACAGCTTAATTTGTCCAACCTCAAACGCAAAACGCATGATCACCTCCTCAGGCTTTTCCAGCGACGAAACAAGCTGCCTAGCCGTATGTAAAGCCTCCAATCGATCGTCCTCGTTGGGTAACCCATTTCGTACATGGTCGAGGCGAGAAATGAGCTTGGTGAACAAGGTATCGGAGGCAAGATCAGAAGAGGCAGCTATAGTGGCTCTTGTTGACGCAAAGAAGAGGCACTGCTTGTGGTCTTATCAAAAAAAGCTAGAATCCCAAGCCCTGCAAGGATACAGGAACCCGGACGGGCCGCAATAGTTTGCCGATCTTCTATTAAGAGTGTGTATGGCTTGCACGGATGTCGTTACAAAGCAGACGTGATCTTTCACACATTTTCGAGAGATATGGCGAACAAGGGGTGATGTTGGTGGCGTCTGCAAAGTGGCGGCACGAAGCGTCCCACAGCTAAGCGAGCGGGACTGGTCGGACCGCTGATTCTCTCTAGCTAGATGAAGGTATACCTGGCCGTCCGGCTCTTCAGCCACGCAGTGAAGAGACAGAGTATCAATGCACTTCCAAGGGACCCAGCGAATGAGACGGGACATAACGAGATGTAACCAACATCAAGTCGAACATGGGAGGCGGAAGAATGACTGTGACCGGCTGGTGTAGCGTCAAGCACTCAAACCTCGTCCTCGACTAAGATAGGCAGATACAATGGACCAGTAGGGACCCTGCAGGAGGCATAAACCAGACTCACAATACGCAATGCAAGGTATGTGTTTGCCTTTTTGACGCAAGTAGCATCAAGACAATGGGTATCTAGGTCACTTCGAAGCGGGTCACAACGTCACACAGTCACACCGTCACACTGCTGCTGCTTGTAGATCCTTCGTCTAGAAGCGCATAGTAGACTTAAAGCTAGGCCCGTGATCTGAATTGTTCTCGGAGGCCGAAAGGCATTCACGTCTTAGTTCTTTCTTGGTTTGCTTATCCCACGACAGTATATCGCCAGTCAAGACTGCTATTCTCACCGCTGGTCATCGGTATTTCTTTTGATAAGCATGTCGGTTGAGGCAAGAACGGCGAGAGTAGAGAGTCTGGAGCTTTCGGAGACACTCCAGTGTCCTCCTGAAATGGATCGAATAGAGGATCCGGATGCTCGTAACCCAGATATCACCGTATTCAAACTCTCGCTTCTTATGGATCGTCTGTGTCTCATACAAAGACGTCGAGATCCAAAAACTTACCCACGCCAGAGAAGATGGGGGCTCACGATGCTTGTATCCGCGGCGGCTTCCATCGACACCATATCGACAAACATATTCTACCGTAAGACTCCACAACTCTCTCATGAAATGAGCTAATCTATCAACAGCTTCACTGCCGCAGATTCCCCATGACTTGCACACCTCTCCTGCCACTGCAAACCTATCTGTAGCCATCCCGACAATCGCCACAGCACTCATGCCTTTGTACTGGAGCTATGCTTCCGAAAGGCTCGGTCGCCGCATCATCTACATTGGCGCCCTGACGCTTGCTATCATACTCAATGCCTTATCTGCTGTCTCGACCTCGATCAACATGCTCGTCGGCCTTCGATTCGTCGCGTCAGGTGTAGGCTGTGCTGTCACTCCCCTGGGTGCCGCAGTGGTTGCTGATATATGGCAAGTGGAAGAAAAGGGCAAGGCGATGAGTATATATTATATTGGGGTGCTGCTCGGACCAACCTGTGGGCCTATTATTGGAGGCGTGCTGGCTCAGGTGTGGGGTTGGCGGTCCACACAGTGGTTTCTCACGGTGGAATGCGGAGTCATTCTTCTGTTGATACTGCTTGTCCTGCCAAATACTCTGGTTGTGCCCGGTGAGAGACGGGGCTACAAGCCATCCATTGTATCGACAGGGCTGAAGTTATCGAGGCGTTCAATGACTGACTTCGTGCGAGACATTTTTATGAACACTCTCCGACCTTTAATGCTTATAGTTTTTCTCCTCTCGCCGGTAGTGGCGTTGCCAATTTGGCTAGTCAGCGTCTGTTTCCTCTGGGTCAAAGCCCTGCAGATCAGTGATCAGCAATCGTTTTCAGCAACGCCCTACCGATTTTCGGCTTCATTAGTGGGTGTCACATACTTGCCGCTGACAGTGGGCATGATTGCTGGAAATCTAGTCGGAGGGAAATGGTCCGATCGTATCATGCATCGGGTCGCATTAGCCAAGGATTCCAACGATGGTGTTGATCATATCGTACACGCTCCGGAAGACAGGGTCAGGGAAAATGCTTTGGTCTCAGTAGCTTTGTTCGCGGCAGCACTGCTGTGCTATGGATGGTCGATTGACAAAGGCGTTGTCTGGCCGGTTCCGGTAAGATTACTCGGACCTAACACGAATGTCTTTCAGTAGCGATTCTACTAACAGGTATTCGCCAGATGATCGGGCTTCTGGGCGTCGGCGCCAGCGCTGGACTCCTGTTTGGTCTTGTTGCAACTGTCCTTACGGAGATCTTGCCACGAAGAAGTGCATCCTTGGTGGCACTGAACAGCTTTGGTCAAAACATTTTCGCCACCATTGGTTCTGCGATTGCACAACCATCAATTTCAAGAATTGGGAATGGTTGGACGTTCACCACCGCGTCGTTAATCTCGGTAACAAGCTCGCTCGTCCTGGCACTGATGCGAAGCTATGGAAGGACGTGGAGAGAGAAGCTGGCAAGGAAAGAAGAGAGAGATATTATAGAGATCGCTGCAGACGAAAAATGATCTATGATATCCGCGATGAAACCCTTTAACAAGTTTGACCGCGGTTTAGAGGTTATGAACAAAGCTCTGCGCAGTCAATCTTCGGAAATTCTTCCCCCAGAACCAGAAAATGAGACCACAAGCACACCACAAAAAAGTCAGGCACATGTTGAGCATGAAAGGGGGTAAATAGCCAAACTTTTCAATCCAAGTTGTGATGAACCTTGAAACACCATACCCCATACGTTCTTGACGATTGTAGCAAGAATAAATATAGATCCTGCAACAGGTTTGTACGAGTCGACCGCGTAGGTCGCAGCAACTGCGGGAAGTGATGCAAGTTGGCGTCCGGCGCAACCGAATCCAATGATAGCGATGGGCTGGCTCTGGTTAGTGTCTCGACCTTGTAACGCTGTCCAGTCATGAGTATTCACTCACCCTCCAGTCCCACTTGTTCTGTAATCCGAAGGCCGCTATGAAATTTCCCAACAATATAATAAATATCATGGTGGGTAATCTCATTTCTGGTTCTCGTATGCCGTCATTTCTTTTGGTCAATTTCATACTCACCCAATCACTTCCAGGTCCCGCAGTAAGAAGGCCAACAATTGCTCCCACAAAACTGGCAAAGTTGAGGAAACCCACATCAAGGGACCCAAAATTGTAAGGCGGCTTTGAGAACGCACTGGCTTGTACGAGAGTTAAGATGAGGTAACAAGTGCTGCAAAAGCCCACAATCATAGCAGCAAACAGAACTATAGGGTATATAGTCAAGTTCCAGGGGATCCAGAATGCAAGTGCGAGAGACTGGGAGGGTTTCGTAGCAAATTGAAATGGCAAGAACTGTCGCTTGTTTGGTCCGCCTTTTCCTAAAGAAGCGTGGGAGAATTCACCCAAGCCTTTAGTTATACTCGAGAAAGATAGGCCCGGGCCACGCGGTCGTCCTTTGGAAGACGAATCGGAATGAGTAGCTTTTTCCTCAACGGGTCCACTTGTAATACTAGTTTTCTCAATTTCCTTGGGATGACTTCGATGCCACATTGTCTCCGGCAGTCCGAACAAAACGACGATGAAGGCTAAAGCGTTTAATGCGGTGTTGAACCACCAATAGCTTTGCCAATTCACATTCTGGGCCATGGCACCCTGTTTCCCGAAACGGATTGTGGACCGTTCCTGGATTAAATTGAGCGTCACTCCCAATTGCGGAGAGCAGATCAATATCTTTGAATACTGGTGTCAGTTTTTTGACAGACATATCGTCCCTTGGAAAACTACACCCTCGGAACTCCTTACTCAACACCACGATGCGCTTCCTTCAAGTCACTCTTGCTATGCTTATTGGCACAACCTCCTGTGTCCCGCTTGGTGAGTCTCCCCTAAGGAGCTGAACCAGAAAATTTTTCGTCTAGGTCCGTATTAATCTGAGGATCCTCTCGATAGACAAGGCCGACTATCGCCGCGATATCAAGCCAGATTACAGACGCAGTCTTCATGCCGACTATGCTGAAGCTGATTATAAGCGTGGTGTCGACGCCGACTACGCCCACGCAGACTACAAACGAGGCGATTACGCTGATTCATGGCATTGACATCCGTCAGATCATGACGTTGCCAACTCAGCACAGACAGTGCGATGACTCAGCGCCCCACTTAGAAGCCTATAACCTCTCGCCCGGGCTTTTTACGTTCCTTACCAAGCATCATACCAATCTTGCGACGGAGTGCGAGCATTACTTGACTAATGTCTTGCTCACTGTTCGGTTGAAGTACCCAGACCAGCGTTCGGCAAGCTAAATGCTCTTAATTCAGGAGCCTGATCTCCCAGTCAGCAAGCAAGGAATCAGGTTGAACCATGCTTCCCGATGCCTTTGTTCCGCGACGAAAAGGCTTCCACAAGATGGAACCTCACAGCGACCTTAAATGATGTATAACGCCCCTGCTAGAACATGCCTGCTTTAGTATTAGGTATCTATAGTGGTAATGTCGTGCTGTAAAATTAAAAAAGGGACGGAAAAGGGTGTGCGCAATAGGTCGATTGTATCAATCATCGACTGTGAAAAGATGCAATCCATGTCACGCCACCAGGCTGCTGTGCCTGTCCGTGCCTCAAGTTGTGTGGAACAGGGAATGCTCCCCTTTTCCCACCGGAAGACGCATGTAGAGAACGTAAGGTACGTAGAGAATTGTTCATTTAGGCTTCGTCAGGAGCGCGTTAGTCGCTTCAACAACATCGTGTCAATACATCGAATTGAACTGGTCGTGGATATCCCGGAACTTCTATATACAAATCAGCCACAACATGATGTTCCAACAGACCGTGAAGTTTGAACAGATCCCTAGCAGAAGAAGCACACGTCATGTAAGCCCTTTCATCCAAGTTTCAGCGCCTCGTCCCTTAACGTATAATCGATCAACTTTCCTGGTCCAGGCACAATTGCATCCGCAAAATCAAAAGCACTCCCCGCACCAGTGAAGCCTCCGAACTGAACTCTCACATCAATCACATTCAGCAGCCCCTGTCTACTAACATTGAGCACACCACCCTGCATCATCGCCGTCTCTCCCGTGTCCGGGTTCGTAGCTGCTGCGTATTCCAACGCCGCAATATCCGACGAAACATTCAGCTGCGCTGCGATGGCAGCGACAGCACAGTCTTTCTCGGCGGGTTCTGCCAGCATGGCATTCGCTCTTAGCATTGCGGAGATGAAGCTCACTACTTTGTTGTGGATCGGACTAGATGCATCGACGGTGGGAGTTGTAACCGTGAGCGCGGATGACGAAACAGGGTTAATGAAATCTGATATCCTAGCCAAAATCTTCGGCGATGGACTAGAGTAGTTCTGCAAGCTCAGATACTCGGTAAACGGATACGTCAAGATCGTAGCAGCAACTTCGGTTCCATTGGGAAGGACTCCAGCGCGTAGATATCCATATCGGATTGGCGTACTTCCCACAGCGAGGAAAGTGTAGTCGGCATCAGGTTGAAGTCCGTACAGACTGAGGACCTTACGAAGGAGATACGCGTAGCCGCTAGTCGCTGAGTCGACGATGATGTTTTTGCCGCGGAGGTCCTGCACTGTGTTGATGTCCGGGGTAGTTGCAATAATAATGTCGTTCCCTTGGTCAATCTGACCTACGGTAGTGATGGTCTTATTCTGATTAAAGCGTAAGTTTACCAGGTTGTCGATGGTGCCTGACAGAATTTCATATGTCCCGTCGAGAAGATTGGCATATCCAGCGGTCGAGTTTGATATCTGGAGATAAGTTACATTAAGCCCGGCCGCCCTGAAGAAGCCCAATTGATTCGCTATTGAGTATGTGGCAGTCTGCGTAAAGGCGCCATAGTTAACTGGTTGGAGAGTAGCCTTCAAGGGCTTTGCGACGGTGCATTTACCCTCCGAGCCTGCGACGTGGTACACCAGGAAGGGAAAGGTGAACAGGACGGGCCCGAACAGCATGATTGTAGGCAAGCGGTCGAGTAGTACGCCTCATCATTTCGACATGGGAAGGAGGCTCGTTTATCTGGATGAAATGCATGATGAGCTGTCAGCCGGGAAGACGAGATGGTGCAGGGTTCCGGGTCATGCAGATCGATCTTCGAAAAAGCTGTCTGTAGTTCTAGGCTTCAATGTTCCGGCTCGTACAGCAGCTATCGTGGTAAGACTCTAGCTACGCTTGTGGGCGATGGTAGTCACCATTGGTTGTTCCAAGGCATTTAACCCAAGCTAAAACTTTCCTCGCTCTGGGTCTTGACAGAATCGTACAAGTCCTGCCATGTATGGGCAAGGCTTACGTGATGGTGGTGCGCCATTTCATGCGATTATACGCCACAACGGCTCGTCACGTTTGGCGAGGTCTCGGTAGACTAATGCTTCGTAAATGTTCTTGTGGAACCATCATCGAACAATCAATGGTGTTGAGGCAACACTATCGATGTGGTCAAAAATTCGAGCGTGTACTGCAATCCGTTGCACAGTCGCCGTCTGGACTTCAACATCGAGTATCTTGGGAGATGGACCAGCACATATTGCGTCTGCACAATGCACATGACGCGGCGAGTGAATGCCCCTCATCGAAGAATATATTTCGAGCACGGTAAAACACCTTTGTAAGTAATTGCTCAGCTTGGATGCCTCGTTGCAGGTGCGTTGCTAGTGCTGATTTGCGGGGTTCGGGTAGAGGAGAATAGAACTAGAATACTCCGTACACTGATTCCGGACTACGGCTGTGACGCGCTAGAGGCCCCCCCTCTCAACTATTTGTTTCGGAGAATCAGAACTCCGATTGATTATATAATAATCCAAAATCCCCCCTTTTTAACCATTTCTCCCTTTTTTTTCCACTCTTTTGATTCAATTCTGAAAATTGTTTGAAAATTGAGAATACCCAAGGTTTTTGAAGAAGAGTCAAAAGATAAATCAAAAAAGTTAAGAAAAAGAGGAAGCAAGCACTCTCAAAAGTTTTTTAGAAGGGGGGACCCCTAGGGCGTCACGGCCGTAATCCGGAAGCGTTGTACCGCGTGTGCATTTCAGCCGACTCAGCGGATGCCACCACCATTAGTCTAGACGCCGTGGCAAGCATACAGGTAGTTCTTTCGACCGCGCTAAAAGTTCATCTAACGGACACTGACTCCAAAACACATTCCAGAGATTTTGGTTGTTGACGCAATCGGTCGCGAATAAATCCGCTATGCTCCTCCATCAGCCCTGATTCCAAATCAGGCCTCATCCTAAACCCCTAATTCCTAACCAAATTCTAATTTTTAATGTAGATTGAAAGATCATCTGGGATATTTTGATTGCTGCTTGGACGCATTTATTCCTCTTTTCACACATCATCTAGAATATCCCAGCCTACCTATTGAACAGCACCAACGATTCCTGCACGTCGTGGCAGCAGCAGCAGCAGCGAGGTATCCCTTAGCTCCAAATGGTCGAAATTGGAGCCTCATCAAGTCGGGGGCGAAATCAGCGCGGGCAGTGCAAGCACAATCTCGGCACCGCTATACATAGCAGTATGACCTCGTCATTGATTACAGCGTCTTGTCCGAGGCCAGCGACGTCCGTAATCTACAACCCACCGCCGGAGAACCTGGGAAAGTTAGTTTGTAATGATAGCACTCCAATGCTGAATCCAATTGGAATAATTCTACCATAACAGCTTTAGACCAACAACAAGGCTTTCATATTCATCACACAATGTCTCAATAAAGTCCTGGATTCGGCCCCTGTCCAGCCATTTTGGATGGAGTGGTCTAGTGTTGCTGTACTAAATTTACCACGATGCACTATGTCCTAGGCTCCAAGCCATCTGATTCTGGCGTCATTTGATCTCAGTAGTATGTATAACACAGAAGGCCCCTACGAGTATCCATGATCTCGAATACCCGAACGTCAGGCGCCAATCCTCCCATGTGTAGAGTATTGCCGATATCTGCCCGATTCTCATCCGCAGGTGCATCACGGTACAAGGCCCCTCCGTACTGATTCATTCGGTCAGGAGCCTGGTGCTGCCATAACCACCAGAGCCTGTCTAGCTGAGCATGGTGTAGAAAGAAAACAGGATCTACAGCACGCCAGTCAGCTTAAACGATCGCTGTTCGAGCTTGTTTCCTACCATTCGGTGCCGTGAAGCCAGCGAAGTCGCCCTGAACGATACCCGGGACAGCGAGGTGGGCCGTGTCCTCGAGCCGTATGTTGAAGACGTCATATTGTGGCTCAAGCAACAAGCTTTCGATGGCATACGGCCGCAGCCATGACTGGTATTTCTGCAGAAGTGTACCAGAGGAGAAACCGCGCGACAGGCAGTGCGTGCCTAACGTTCGGTTGAGGTACTGCAGCATCATGCTGGCAAAGGGCCCATCTATTACACAATTACCGCGCAGTACGCCTGGCTCGATAGTTGCGTCAAGAGCACCGTCCGTACCAAACGCCAGATCATTGGAGCCCCAGACAGGCGCGCTCCGCATGTCTTGCCAGTCCAGCGTCCAGTCCCAGTACGTTATATGGCCTTCATATCCGCATTCGTCTCTCAGAGCTTGTTCATATATGTGTAGGTAATATCGATGCCAGGCCAGGAAGCTTCCGGCCTCGTGAATCCCTGGTGACAAAATAATATCAGGTCAGCGTGTGGGTGAGTCGGTCATACGAACATACCCTTCCCTGCGCTCAACCCATGGATGTAAGGGAAATCCTCATACAATGAGTGATTCATGCCTATCCTGGACGGCTTGTCTCTGAGGCACTTCACTGCCTGGATATAACGCCTTTTTTCTGGGTCGCCCATGCTCCTCCATTCGCGTCGGAACACAGGAACCTCACATGATGGACTCTTGGACCTGGTGGTGGAAGTATAAGCAAATACTATATAAGAAAAAGCGAGGACAGATATGGCAAAGCATGTGACGAAGAGGTATTGACAAAAATTTGCGGATCTGCTCCGAGGCCGGGAGATCCACCTGAAATTTTCAGATGGTGAAATACGGAGAGCCTCGTATCCTGGCGAGACGTTGAGTTGCTTTGTTACCATGGACGTCAATCTTTGGTGAGACTTTGAAACTGGTGATAAGATGCCAAGCAGTTTGCTCGAGGCTGAAAAGGGTATGGTCCCGCCTATGGTTCTCTGCTGCAGGGATACAAACGATGACCACTGAAGTATCACTTCGACGTCGATTTTCATCCCCATAAGAGTAGACACCTCTGGAACTCGTCCTCTGCCCCTATTCAGAGCAAATTGTGGGCAATGGTAAATAATTGCGTGCTTCTCGCATCGAACGATCGCAAATGGCTTACCTGGCTGACACTGCGCTTTGGACAAGGTAATTCCTAAGGCCAACCTAATGCTGCTGCAGCGCAGCTATAGATCACCATTAAAGTGGAACTTCCATTCCATTTCGACCGGTTCTGGGACTAATCGGCGAATAGATATGACGTGGCGGGTGTGAGCTTTCAGACTCCGGTAGCAATTGCAGCGACTGGGTTGGCTGCCGTGGCTGCCTTGAGGTAACTGACTCAAGGGTCTTGTAAGCTGATGCTATGGAAGTCATTGGAGGTGAAGTCTGTACAGGCATCGGATATGTTGAGCCAATATGCTGATCGACATAAATGCCTTCAGGTATTAGGTTCTAGCGGGAATGCATGAGTGCGGGCCGCAACATTGTGGCGAGGAGTTTGCCGCTTGACTGCATCTTTTTGACCCCCAACCTGCAAGCGGGCTACCAAGTTGAGAATCAAATTGTGGAGTATGCAACTTAGGCTGCATCGAAAAATACTTAACAGTGGGGCTACAATTACGATCGATGTAGGGTAAAGGTTTGAATACGCTAAAAAAACCAATTTAGGGTTTGCCCTCGGTCCACCGTCCCCGAGTGCTCCGAGCCGACAAAATTTCCCTGCACTCCCCACCAGGCAGCAACATTACATGGAGGTGTATCTATACCAGCCATGCCAATGGCTGCAGTAACGTGCGACTTTACCAAGAAGGGGATGCGCCTTGGTCAGGTAGCCAGTCGTCTCCGAACCCATAAGCTTTCCGGATCATCGGCAGGTATTCTGAATCTGGAGGGCAGTGCCGGAAGCGCGCGGTGCGATTCCACTCTGGGTCATCCCTATGAGAGAAGCGAAAGCAGGCCGTGTGGGCGTCGGCCCATACCGAGAGTGCCCCGAAGTCTCGACACTGACGCAGCTGGCCGTCTGCACCGGTGACACGGCTTGGTTCGGGGTGCGTATAACGAGGCGTCTTCGCGGTAAAGGTGGTTACGATCTGAGATCTTCTCAGGGTGGGAATGAGCCACTCACGTCATCAGCATTGCACATAGCATCTTCTCGCAAGTCGTTCAAACAGTGCTGAAGATGTCGGTAGGGAACGCTTTGAGGCAACTCGTGGTGTGCCTCTGCGATCGAGGTGTGGAACATTTGCCGTACTCAAATGTTAATCTCATCGCACAAAGATGGGGGACCGAGCCGTGAACATGATACTTACCAGGCAGTGAAGTATGTGATAGGCGTTTAGGACGTAGACGGACTTGGAGTCGTCCCAAGGAAACGAATCCCCGCGTGGTAGCTCTCTCTCATCCGTCCAATTCTTCTCGAGAGCAACGAAGCCTGGATGAATCTCAATTTGGTTCCAGAGCTCGCTCGCGGCGGTCTCGTTAGCACCCCAGTACGGAGAAAAATAGGGAAGTTCCTTTGATATATTCTTTGGGAGATTGGCTGCAACTTTAGTAAATATATGGCTGAAGTTCCCAATACCCGCCGTAGCACTACTGGACTCACAATATCGAGATCGGCCTTCACAATCTGACTTCAAAAGTCTCTCGGTTGCCGAGGATCCGCCATTTCTCGACAGAAGCACCAAATTCAGGCTCAGTGAGAGAATGAAGGAGATCACGAACACGAGCGGTGCATAACCGTTGTAGCATAATTTCGGAGAATGAAATTTTGCTGTATCTGTATTATTGACCGGTCGCCGTTCGTCTTCCTCCTCAATGCCATGATCAAGAAAATCATTGTCTGCGTAAAGGCGCCTGTTCTCAAACAGCCTTTGCTTGTCTTTAGGCTTCATCGTGGCACAAGCAACAACTCTGTCGAGTCAGCAGAAATAAGGCAAAAGTGTGCAAGAACATTCCGAAGTTTGAGTCCCATACAAGAGCGCGACGTTTCTTCAAGCGAACTATACTGGTCAGGGACAGGGACGACAACTAATGGCCCACATGACGAAAAGGCACACTGCCAAAAAGTGGAAACTGTCAGCCAATGCAAAATATTTCCTGCCATGGGAGAAATTGTCGACGCCAGGTTGCTGCAGATGATCCCGGAATGGTTACGACTTCGCGCCGCAATGGGAGGTTGTTGCTCTCATGCGCGTCTGTGGATGCGGTCCACACTTTGCACATGCGAAATAGAAGTAAGGTCACGCTTGCAGTGAAGAGCTTGACTCTTCCGGGGAAATGATATGGATACATTCTAAATTTCTAAGAGCCTGGCTATTCTACGTGATTGGGTACATGTCCATGAACCCATAGCGTTCATCTGATCTGCGAGTGCTGATAGAAGTTCGCCTGTGCCTCATTTGCAATTCAAAAACGAAGGACTCTCAATGCCTATTCTAGGGCCTTGTATGGTGCTAATGCACAGCATCGCGCCTTTAGATAGCATTTGCTTCATCATCAACTGCCTGTTCAGCGTCGCGCCGGTAAATGGCCATTTTAGCGTATTCATGGACCCCATCGTCATGGTCCTCGTCCTCGGTTCGCTTGTTGGTCCGCCGATAAATCGCGTTCTCGCCATCACTGGAGGCTTTGGAGCGTGCCACTGGGTTAGGTGTCAGCAAATTTACATCGGTCTCCAAAGGCCATTACTTAGAACTCACCATTGTGGTCCGCTACCTGGCTTACCTCAGGATTGACGGAAGAGGCTCCTATGATACACGTTATTCGACCTCCCGGCGATCATTCAATGACTTCAAACCTTGGAGAGGCATAGCTGCCGAAAGAGCAAGCAGACCCGGCACGATGATCACGAAGTGCTTTAGCTGCATCTCGGTCTAATGCTCACTTTGCTGGGCCGTTGGGTGTCGTCAAGCTTGGAGACTCTAGAATGCGTTTGTTGGAGAAGGGGGCTGGAAAATCGCAAATCTGGTAACGTGTGACTGGACCCGTTCTTATAATACATTTTACAGACAGTCAGCTAGCTTAGAGAAGCTATCATACATGGTGGCCGGATAGCCGGCAAATGCCCTTGACTAGGGCTGCGTGTCTTCTCGCATCCAGCAACAAGTTGTATGTGAATGCCTTGCATGAAGACCTTGTTGACATGGTGCCACTGGGATGGACTAGCTGCTTGAATCGTTAAAGTATCTCAAAACCGAGTCACACCGCTTCAGCTCACGTTTCTTCGCCGATCAAGGCGATCATGGGAAATTTCCATCTTTGGTTGTCTTGCTCATTCCAGATCGGAGTACTTTCTCGTACCTTGAAGCAGGGTCCCTGGGTTGGTCTAGTCTTAAGCCTGTGTTAGTACGAGGATGGAACCATGTCAAAATGGCAAGACTGAATCAACGAGCTGGAGCATCTGTTACGATACATGAGAGGGAGAAAGCATCTACCTGAAAATTGGGACCCGCTACGGATAATGGACTCTAACAATTTACTTCCTCCATAGAGCACATTTTCATAAGGACTCCCGCCGTATCTGGTCCTTTTAAGTTAACGTATATGAACCGTCCACTAAAAGGAGACCAACCCATCCGTGTCCCCATGGCAAAGATTCTGGTGGAAAATGCCGTTTCTACCTTCCGTATCCAATGGATCGCAGGCACTGTGCGCTGTGGCCCAGTCCCGCAGGGCCTCCCAATTCCTGCATCGCCTCATTTGTGTTTGATTCATGTCTCGATGGCCGAAGGTGAAAATCAGATTCTCTGACGGCGTGCAAGTGATACTCTGGACTATCGAGTCAAAGCAGTGGCTATAGTGTCCTAGGGAGCGTTCCAGAGGCTTGCCCTCTAGCAGATTATAGAACGCTGCCCGAGTTGTCGTCTGCTTTTCATTAGTCAACGATCCAGACTTTCCATCATCCGGGGGACGTTTACAACGCAGTGCAGCTGGTGATATGCTTCCAGAAAGTAGAGAACTTTTTGTGGATTGCTGGGCAAATACATTGATCTTGGGAGGCCGCGTTTCTCTGCCCATTCGCGATCGAGAGCGACGATACCATGGTCTGGAATGATGGCATCCCAGGCTGCGTCGACGGGCTCTCGCTCACTGTCGTTCTTCGGATAGTACGGTGTGAACTTTTTCCATTCCACTTGCCTGGAGAAAGAAATGTCCATACCAACTGCAAAACTTCAGCGGCGGACCGTCATGTCAAAAATATCTTGACGCACATTCATTGATGTCAGACTCTGTAGAATGTGACTGCCATGGGCGACGGATTAGCAGAAAGACGTTCAGGACAACCAGGAAGCAAATAGCAGCTTCTTTCCAAAATAATCGGGCTTTCAGAAGCCAATTTTGCCGGAGATTTGGTTCCTCTGAAAAGCTATCGGCTTTCAAAGAGAAGTACTGAGCCTTACTCCTCGACATGTTTTCACAAGGAGGAATTTTGGAGACATCAAACCAGCTGGAGAGATACTGCCATAGGTTCGAGGACACCTTTGACTTGCTGGGAGCTAGGCTAAGACGGCGCATTACCCGTCCTTCGCTTAGCTTGTTTCTGCGGAAATAACCCTAGCCCTGTGAGTACAAGAGACTTATATGCAAAGTTGTCGACCCATTTGCAGAAACTGCTGATATCTCTTATCCAGGCTCTGCTTCGTTTCCCGGCTGTGCCGCGAGTATGCTTTTATGGTCATGCCGATCTATCGGCTGCATCTTGACCGGTCCTTGTCAACCGATCTATGTGCAGAAACTGCTGATACCTGTCGTTCAGGCTTTGCTTCGCTAGCCCGGCCGCGCCGCAAGTATGCATTTGTGATCGTGCCGATCTGCCGGCTGGTTGATTGGTCAGCGCCGCATCTTGAACGCTCCTTGTCAACCAACCCATGTTCATGCCCTGGGTCCTATGGAGTCTGCATCTTAGCAGCAAAGTCCATCAGCCAAGACAGCGGGTGAAACGTAGCTGCGCCGACATTGCCTGCCCCGCTCTCATGTATCTGTTCCTCTCGTAAAGCATTTTCATGGTTCAGCATTCTTGTCGACAGCCTGGTTACACCTCGTCAGAACCAGCTGCCATGTCTACGGGATATACGAGTCCCGGCTCAATGATTGCTATCAGCTCATCCCTACCAGCAGGTGATATCATCATCGTGTGCCTATGATTCTACACGAGGCGGCGTCAGAATGCCCCCTTGCTTCTGGATGACTAATTCGCAATCTACATCTTGAAGTGCTAAATCTCTCGGGGTGCTGATTCCGGGACTAGTTCGCGATGACTCATGAGTATACCTCTTGGAATCCTTATGCTCACAAGAAGTAGGTTTTTACAATTGCTATGGGTGTAGACCTCATCGTGGGTATGTGACTCCATCTGGTCACTACAACACATATGATTGATTGTAAAAGGGATAAGCGTCCTCACACTTAGAAATATTACGGAGCATCATTTCGCTTCGTGAATCCGCCCGTACGAGCTTGTGTTCATATATGAAGATAATAATTACGGGAATGGAAAAGCACATCAGGCACAGACAAGGGTGATCGAAATTTTTGTTTATCAGGCTTTGTGCCGACCTACTCAGTGTCCTCAGTTCCCGCTTCAAGTTTCAGACTTCCCAGTATTCTCTTTCTCCTTTCTCCAAAAATCAGTACACCACTTCTTCCGACTTCGATAGAATCTACCGAACCCGCATACCTTTCTGTTCGCTATGCAGGGATGTGGCCTGGATTTTCATTCGGACATTCAACTCTAAATGCGACGAAGAGTAGAGTTGGCAAGGATGTAATGCTGTCAGAGTATCGAATCTGATCATAGAGACTTCCAGAATTGATCTTCATCAATCAATAATACGTTAAAGAAGGCTAGTAAATTGAGAGCTCTGTTCAAAGATCTAAGAAGAATATCTGCAGAGTTTTATCATACAATATTATACCGTTAATCTAATTTGTTCATCTAATTACCAATTTTTTTTGGTAGACAGAGTTATAGAGTTATGTTTACTAGTATATTTCAAAAATGTGAACAATAAAAACCTCAAAGACCTCCACCAAAGGCAGTGACTTTATCCGACTTCCTTGAGCAACAGTTCTGCTCCCTCCATCGTTCTCTTTAACTCATTATGTTCGTCAATATCGTAGACATCCCGTTGTTTATCAGGGATGTTCTCCGAGTGGAGCAATTCTTTGCGATCTTGTCGAACCTTTTCTACGAGGATGTCATGCGCAAGATCAAAGTGATCGTCATAGCGAAGAACAAGGAGGCCTTGACAGGTTTTCAGAATGTCTTCAGTCGTCAAGTCGCCTTTGACCGGCCATGCAAGACCAATTCGATGAAGCAATGCCTTTTCCGGGATCGGTGACTTGGCGGAATAAGCTCCCATCAAAGCAGCCGTGCCTATCTCTCGTGCGTGAACATTAAATTTGTCAGACGCCATTCCTTCAAGGATCCTCCTGAAGACCCATTCCGGCGAATTTGATAACCGAATTTTCTCAGCCTGTTGACTGTACAGAGAAGTTATCAAGATTTCCAGATGTAAGAGATCATACCAAAAGGCATCATCAGGAACGGGCATTAACCTCTTTACTCTTTCTGCGAGGGACTCCAATTCTCGAATTTTTTGATCATCGACAATGTGAAACGCTGGGATATCCTGTGTAGACTCAGCGAAGGGTGATTTGACTTCTGCAAGCTCCAGGCCGTGACGAAGATTCAGCGTGGAGACATCGTCGTAGTCAAGAGCAGTGCCAGCAGGATCGTTACTCGATATGAGGACTTTTACTGGAAAACGCGACTTTTCCGTAATTGTGCGCAGAGCATTCAAAACTTCGTCTCGACAAATGGACCCACACTCGTCGAGCTTGTCAATGATGATCTTGGCCGGTCGCCTCTCGGTCAGAGTTAAGGCTAAAGAAGTGTACTCTTTGACGTTCAGGTTCGGCGTCATCTTTGTCTCGTACATGCGGACTACGTCAGAGGGAACTTGTTTCTTTAGGAGAGAGAACGAGAGCTGCTCCACTAGCGCAGATACGATCATGCCCGACTCTGCCATTTTTGGTTCCAAGCAATGACAATAGAAGAAAGCAACTGAAGCAGCTTCAGATGACGTCTGTGCTTTTTGAAGCAAAGCTTCCGCCACCAATGCCATCGCCCTGGATGTATCGGATCCATGACTTCTATGCAGCCAGAGGATTGAAGAGGAGTCGGAGTGATGTGGGCTGCTCTGTTCTTGCTTGCGTGTCGGCCAATCCACAGGGACAGAGGGTATACCTTCCAGCAGTTTCGCATGGTGTTGACGGTGCTGGTTCATAGATGGCCCTAAAAGCTTCTTCAGAGGCTCATGATTTGCCTTATGTCCATGGAACCCGTCGCTTGGGGCAGTAATACCGGAAATGACGCTCTGGAGAGAATCGAGCATTGCTTGGAGACGACGACGATCCTCGACATAATGGCTCTCCAACTGCATCTGTCGCCTCCGTATTTCCTCGAGCCTCACTGAAATCAACACGTAGAGATTTTGTGACTGGTCGGCTTGAGCATCTACCTGTTCGTGTATTCGCGACACCATCTCTGCATCTGCTAGCTTGGCAAGCTGAGTAACACATGACTCTTCGATGTAAACTCTTCTGAGCAGCCCGCCGACGGCGGACTCAGGAGACGTTATAGCGCTTTTTGCAATTCTTTTGGCTATGCTGCTCTCGTAGAAGCGGCCCGCCTTTGAGAGATACTTGAGAATGGCAGCATACAAGCGAATAAGGGCAGCCAGGAGGGTTTCTCTGACTTCGACGGACCGTTTGCGATACACCACTTCGAACCTGGCATAATGAGCTACCAAGCGGGAAATTTGCTCGAGACCATCTGTCATGGCCCCGAAAATTTCCGCTTCATTGACGGTGATCTACTAAGATTTAGTACTTGGAATGCTGCAGTTGTCGATTTTGAGCATATTCGGACCTGAAGAATGATTCGAATCACAGCCCAAGGAAGTGAAGCATGAGCTGGGTTATAATTGACAACGACGTCGCCGACCTCTTTGAACTTGTGAATCCACTTGGCGATCTTATCCACCACGTCCCTAATGAAGATCTGCTCGCCATTGCTCTTCCGATACTTCCAACCTCGTTTTTCGCACAAGTCTCGCTTCTGCTCTACGATTGATAGCAGGTCTTGAAGTACCGCATTTTGATGTGACAGAGAAGATCTGATGTGAAGTTGGTCTCGCTTAGCAAGCGTGTCGAGCGCCTTCAGCCACAATGAGTCTGATGCGTCCCGGGAAGTGACGAGTGCAGAGGACGACATAATTCGGCAAATCGCGTGAAGCACTGCATTGTACGTTTAATCACGAAGTTAATCTCATGTCTTGCGAGCTCCGGAACCAACATGGAAAAAGCAAGTCTGTTGTCGTGATTTATTGGAGGTTGGAACCTTAAGAACCACCCAATTATGTGGCCTGTGCATTCAGGGATTGGATCTGATGAGGCGCAGCAAGGCTGACGTTTTGCAACCACGGGACCACAAGTTTTGCTGGCTTATTTGGCCAAGGCTTTCAGAGAGGTTTACATTTGGATAGAAAAGAGTTCTAGCACGTTTCAGATAAGCAGATCTGGGTTTTCGTGCGAGACCTCGAGATCGTGAGCCAGAATACCAAATGCCGCCAGCAACAATCCTCCCGGATCAAGTGCAGCGTGCACTTTGCAGCTTCGCAAGCGCCATTTGGGAGCACCATTCGAAATCCTTCGTTCGACGAACTCAGTAATCACGAAGATGTTTCGCGCAGCGATTACGCGGTGGATTAGATAGGAGATCTGGACCAAAGAAGCTGCATTCGATATCTAAGATTGCGACGAGCTTGTTGCGGAGTGGGACTCTCAGGCTCATCTTGAGTGTAACAGTGCAAGTCTGGAAGCTACCTGGGTATTCAGTAGAGTCTTTCTGTCCTGTCGTAGCATGCTGCACGCTCAGCCCGGTATAAATCTGCTGGGAGAACTGACCGCTCTGAATTACGCCAAGGTATTATTCTTTCGCGCGCCAATGATCTGCCAGCACCACGCCTCCGCTCTTGTCCCACATATGGCCCCGAGCATCCATGCAGCCTACCCTGGGTGCTCCTTCACGCCATGGCGATATGTCGGTCCATCATATAAGCTTTTATGAAGGATTGAAGACCAAAAAAATGACTCTGCGAGGAAAAGAGCTTCCGACACCGGGAATCGAACCCGGGGCTGCCCGGTGAAAGCGGGCGATGTTAGCCACTACACCATATCGGAGTTGAGAAGAAATCCTCTTCAACCTGTTTATATACCAATATCTTTTTACTGGATAAGTAATAAGCAAAAACGATATTGTCGAGAAAGCACGAATTTTGTCTGATAACGAGTTTGGTAGCGTGTGAGCTCGTCACCGTACAAATTTTGAGTCTGTTGCTTGATTCGTTAATAGAGTATCAATGCTTTCAGGGGTCAATTGTGGAACCGCGTCAGTCCCTTTTACTAGACCAGATTTTGAGTGGCCAGAGCAAAGTCGAGTTCTAGCAGCACAAGATTCAGCAGTCGCTCACCAGTAAATAAACAACGCCTTCCTGGATTTCGAAATGCTTGGATCACGAATGTCTCAACAACAGCGTGAGTAAATCATTTCGTTGATTATATTCGTTTCCTCGGCCTCAAATTTTGCCGAGCCAAATTTGTGCCTCAAAGTTTAGGGCTTCATGAATACCAATTTGTAACAACAACACATGTGGCGAGAAGTAGATTATCAATTTAGGGTATATGGTAAAGTGAAAATAAATTTGAATATAGTGCTGCGGCAGAGCAGCGTGGGTAGTATCTGATCAAGCAGCTACGCAATACCATAAAACTACCCAATACGAAAGGATTCAAGCATGCCGAGAAAAGCGGATTACTCACTTTATTTTAATTCATTAAGTGTTCTATGGGGCGCCTGCGCCAAATATGCTGAGAATCCTTATAAAAAACGTCCGCGCTTGGCGACTTCGGCAGCCGAAGGGGTAATGTATCCACAATGATTCCACATGGATGAAAATGTTAGCAAGATCTAGCGAAAATTTAGTGGTAGATTTTGCATATTTAGTAGCTCACAGTTTCTATAATGTATCCACAACGTTTCCACAAGGGTTAGTAGCAAATTTGGCAGTGAATTTTAGATGCAGGTTTCGCAGTAGATTTAGGAGATTTATGACAGTACATAAAATGATAGTAAGGTATCTATTTCGATTTGTATAGTAACCGATTCAGTCTACCCGGTAGATTATCCCATCCAATTCACTAAAAGTCGAGTTGGATTGCTCGGCATTTACCGGACTGCGTTTCTGGGCTGGCAGAGGACACCCTACGTTCAGTGATTCAGTCCCACTGTAACCCCTGAAACTTCGGTGTGAGGGAGAGAACAGGAATTTGGTACAGACAAGACTCCCTTTACTCTGGGCCGAAACGGTTTTAGAGACTCGAGTTAGTCAGAATTTCAATGGCATCCAATGTCGAGACAAGGTCGGATCTGGAGCCAGTATAATGACGGCGTCACAGATTTTTGACGGGATCCAACGAGAATGACTAGTAGCTTCGGACCGGTGGGAATGGATCTTCAAAACACCTGCTCCCCAATCACAAATTCTATCAAGCAAACGGTTCGTTTTCGAATTAAAGTAATGCTTTCAAATGTCGAACCAACTCCACAGTGTTCAACTAATGCATCCAAGATATTCTAACAGGCTTGCTTCTGTCATTTATTGGCGTAGAATCGCCTTTCGCTTCTGCCTTCGCTTCATTGAATTGGATAAGGGACCTAGCACTCCTAGATCACCTAGCTTGATCTTGCAACGCGGCGTTGTGGAAAACGGTTCTGAACCGTTATGATGGAACGAAGGGCTTAGTATTTAGATAAGCACTGCGGACTCTCAAAGGAAGGCAAAGTCGAGAGGTTTAGCTCGTCTCCGATCTGGAAGAGTCTTTTGGCCACAGGTATTTATTGCAAGCAACAGGGAGCACTAGGACGGATTTATTCAATTAAACAAATCAGCGTCACCATGCTCAATTAGGCTCCGAAAAGAGCCTTTTTTTTTTAAGTGCAATTGGAGTAAAGAATTGCTTGTCGCGATTCTGCCCTCAAAGTTTTCGTAACTGAGATCTCCGGGGTTGGTTTAATTAGATCTGCTACTGAGATTGATTTTAACAATATATAACAATTTTAATCGAAGTTGACTGATCATCCGTTGTGGTGTAGTGGCTAGCATCGCTCGCTCTCAACCGAGCACAATACCGAGCAGACCCGGGTTCAATTCCCGGCGACGGAATTTACTTTTTTTTCGTTTTTCGTTTTTTGTTTTTTTTAATGAATCGTTTGTGATTTCCGCTGTCTTCTGATAAGAGAGAATTCTTCAATTTTACAAATCGACGGGACAAAAACAAAAAATGCTCGGTTTACAGTAAGCCTGACGCTCCCCTTCCACACACCCTCAAAAGTGGATTTCTCAACTTTTGTGTGACCGTGTCTTCGGAGTTTACAAGATTTACGTAGGCTTCATTAGAACAGTTGATGAGCTCCTTTTAACCGCAAGAGCTCAAAACCTAGAGCCAAGCCTGCATGAACGCGATGACATTGGGAAGCGGAAGTACTAGAAACGAATTTGGGGTTAGTGTCCTGGGCTTCTTGTTGTATCGTCGCTACCCATCGATGCTGCACGATTCTCAATGATTGGAGTCGTGTTAATAGGTTTCTATTCGGCTATGACTGCTTCGACGATACCGTCTGCACCTGTGGTCTGCACCCAGAATTTGACAGTACCCTGGTCTCATGGCGGAGCGGATATGTTGAAGAATAGTCGGGATATACGACCGGTGCATCAAGACATAATAATCAGCAGTTCCTTAGCCCCACTTGTCGTGATGGATTTTTTGTGCGTATTGATGATAGAGCGCGCGTCAGTAGCTGCATATGGCGAATACACTAGTTGTGTAGCAGCATCCACAGGATCCTCAAGTGTTTAGGAGGCTTGTGGAACCATCAGATGAGCTCATTACATGATTTGGATCCAAAGACTGCGAAGACTCAAGGTATCATGTTTGATAGCGGCACCCCCACTGTATTAAAGGCCCGATTGTATACTGCCTATCTACAGTTCAGACTCCGAAGTCCGAACCACCAAAGAATGAGGCGAAAGGCTATTAGTGGCCAAATTCAGGCTTCAATTCATAAATCAGGAGAGAAGTTAGCAATAATTCGCAGTCCGAGAGCCGCATTGGATTTTGCCGTGTCTTGTTAACAAATCCGATGCAGAGGGAGGACGCCTTAAATGACAAGGTTGTAATTTAATATACAGCTCCCAATCTGGTCAGTAACTTAGCCTCTTGCTGAAAGATATAGAGGAATTATGTGGCTGCCAGATTTTGTTCACATAGACCACTTCCTGCTGTCGTCGAGCTACTATAACCACGACTCCTTGGCTTGCAGTTCGGACGGAAAGTCAGCACCATGGGTGGATCCTGCTGCCCTGCAACAAGTCGCCCGGCGATACCTCCTGGAGCAACGAGAAACATGCCAGCTGGGGAAATGTAGATTAGAAACCGGGAAATGTAACTCTCCATACTACCTTATATTTCACTGGAAGATGCATGTGGCATTCAAAAGGAATTCAAGCAAGGAAAGCCTACTAACCCCCGAATAATGGAAAGGTGTTTTATCAAAGCAGGAGAAATTGTGCTGGAGAGATGGTTTAGTCAACTAGAGATGAATAAAGACCAAAAAGTGTAGGTATATACCATTTAACGAAGGTGAGATGCTGATGGAAGAGCTTCGATTAATATTCTGGCGTGTGACCAACGTTGGCTGCAGGAAAGCACACTTGTTGGGAATCCATCTGGCGCTCACAATGCTGCGAACATTCATTGATCGTATCATGTCAGGGTTTTACATCCATTGTGCGCAAGGCGAAGATGGATCAAGGTCGGAAGATGACATAAAAGATGACGTGAAAGACAGCTTTACACCAGTGCCGGGGCCTCTCAACATCGCGTGCAAGCTAAGTCTGTAAGAAGGAATGTAAGACGGATGTTTGAACAAGATTCTTACAAGTGCTTTCTGCTACGCAGTGGTCACGGAGCAAGATGTGGTTTTGAAAGAATATGTGAAAGTATTCAGGATTGCCGGATGTGTGGTAAAGGGAGAAGCATCCGAATAGAGATATTGAGACTACGAAAAAAGGACATACCCGTCCAAGATCAAATGATAGCTCTTTCAGGTAAATTGAATGGTCGTTGGGAGGGTTTAGTCTTCGGAGCTTCCGCAACGGGAAACTGCCGTCAGTCTAATATGGTCATCACCTAGAATCGCTCGCGGATTTGATTCGGGGTAAGGTGGAAATTGTCTTCAAAATTCGCAATAGTCTCAAACAATGTTCTCGTACGTTGGCACAATAGTTGGGTTTCTGACGCGCGCAGCGATTGTAATATTGTTTGTAGAGGTCCTTATTCAGTTTTTTCACATTGTTTACAATGTCTATCTACATCCACTCGCAAAATTTCCTGGTCCGTTACTGGCAAGGGCGTCTCTAGTACGACTTGAACTCTGCTGATAAACCTTTAATACGCTGATTTCAAGGATGTAGCTATGGAGATTCTGGCATACATCATCCGGTAGAATTCATTTAACCATTGGCCGTCGACACGAGCGTTATGGTTTGTGAGTCAGACCTGTGAAAGCGAAAAGAGCTCATTGTTTCTCAGGTCCGGTATTCCGCGTAGCTCCGAATGAACTGTCCTTCGCTTCCGTGAAGTCCTGGACCGATATATACGGGTTTCCTCCCAACGGTCAGCAACACTTCGTCAAAAGCGATTTCTACGACATGTATGGGGCTGGATTTAAAAGCGGCTGCATTGGAAGCGAGCGCAATCCTGCAAAACACAGTCAAATGAAACGTACTCTGACTCCTGCATTCTCCACGAAGAGTCTTATTGAACATGAGCCGCTGGTCCAACAGCAGATTGATATATTCATAGCGAAGGTGTCGAAGCTCGGTAATGGTCCGTCAGGTATGAACATGACGGATTGGTACGAGATGGTGGCGTTTGATATTCTAGGCGAAATGGCATTCGGAGAGTCATTTCGTAGCATGGAGGATGAACACCCTCACTTCTGGTCACAACTGGTGGAGAAGCATCTGTTTTACATAACAATGCTTGACAATTTGAGAAGATATCCTTGGGTCAAAGCGATTGGACAAGTACTCTTGCCTTGGTTCACAGTCGCTGTCAGAGATCAACACACCGGCTACACCAGAGCCAAAGTGGAGAAGTTAGTCCGCTTATATCCTGGCTATGCTGAAGCTGAATGAGGACAGGCGACTGAAATCTAAACAAGGACGTGCAGATATTTTAACTAACATTATTGCGAAGTTCAAAGAGGGTGAAGTCTCAAAAGAGGAGCTCACGGCTCATTCATCGACATTGGTGTATGTGAGCAAGTTTAACATCCATGGGTTTGAGAGATATTAACATACCTTAATTTAGAATCGCTGGGGGCGAGACGGTCGCGACTTTCCTGTCCGCGGTTACGTACTTTCTCCTATCTAATCCTTCTGCGCTATCCACGCTGCAAGACGTGATACGGGAGCGGTTTTCAACTTCGGCTCAGATCGAGTCCAGATCCGCCCTTCAAATTCCATTCCTAAACGCTGTGATTTCTGAAGGCTTACGTATGTATCCCCCAGGGTCGCAAGGTTTTCCACGTACGTCCCCAGGTGCTTATGTCGATGGTGTCTGGGTTCCCGCTGGCGTAAGTGCCTAGCCGAAACGACTCTTGAACAGTGCTCATTTGTCTCAGACGGAAGTTTATACCTCAGCGTGGTCTTTAACACATGCGAAAGAAAATTTCAAGGACCCTTTTGAGTTTCGACCCGAAAGATGGCTTGATCCGTTGAGCACGGATGTTAAAGAAGCCAGTCAGCCTTTTTCGCTCGGAGCTAGAGGCTGTCTAGGACGAAAGTGAGCTTCACGACCCAAAAAATTCAATTGGAAAAATTTGTCCTAAAATTGAGAGCAGCTTTGCCCATATGGAAATCGCGTTGATACTCGCGAAGCTTATCTGGAATTTCGATCCCACATTTGCAAGTCCACCGGGAGACTGGGTCAGAAAGAGCAAACTTCATGTCATGTGGCATAAACCCCCCCTGAGAGTAAGGTGGATACCAAGGGGAGCTTCAGCGAGTAGAGATTTCAAGAAGAGCACCGATATGTGGAAGATTGTCGTTTAAAGTCGTAACACCTTGTAAATGATTGTGGACCATGCTTTCTCAACGGCATCGATCAGTCGCCCAAATTGATCCGAAACTTCAAGAGATTCTTTGCGTGGATTTCCTCTCTTTTGGCGTACAGAGCATCGACATCCCAAGTGGCTGACACTAACCGACCTGCAAGCCAGCGGCGGTCTTGTACATCTTTCGTTAGCCATACACAAAAGCCACCACAGAGTGTAGGTTCGTCGATTAGATCTATTAGAATTAGCAAAATGGTATCTGGAAATGAAGTGAGTTCTAAAAACATGCATTCATGAAATTCTTTAGGCGCTGCCTCTGCCATTTTTGTCTTGACGGCTCCAGGATGAACGGCAATCGAGAGTAAACCTTGGGAAGCAAACTCCTGGTCTATAAACTCAATCAAACGAATCTGCGCCATCTTGCTAATGCAGTATGCTGGATTTCCGATCATGCCGCCGTAGATCGCTCCTGCCATGGCAGAGATCGAGACAAAAGCCTTGGCGCCATGCTGAGAGCGAAGGAGTAACGGCACAAGATGGCGAGCAGCCAAATAAGTGCCGAAATAATTCACATCGGAGCACCGATGAAAGTCCTCTGGGGTGCCCTTGGTCAGTGATAAGGTAGTGGGCCCTGCATAGCCAGAGCTAGAGATGGCAACATCCAGCCGTGTGAATTCCTCTTCAATGTACGTTGCCAATCGCACGACATCTGCCTCTAATGTGATGTCGCACTGAACCAGCAGTAATTGCACTTGAGGGCTGAGAGTCTTGATGTCTTCTTCCACACGGTGTAGCTCTGCTTCCGTCCGTGCCGCGAGTGCAATTGAAGATGCCCCTGCAACAGCATATGCTCTGGCGACCGCCGCACCAATGCCACGGCCGGCACCGAGGACACAGACAGCAAATGGTTTGCGAAGAGAGACGTGACAAGGGTCACTATTTCTCACGCACGTTGTATGCTGCGAGGGAATGAAGTTAAGCCACGAAAGAGCGTTGTCCATCGCGTCGATGTCGGGCAGGAGCACGTGCCGGAAACGGGGCATCCGGCCGGGGAGCACCCGCAGAACCACACGTCCTTTATTCTCGCTTCCTGCCCGTCTGCCCGCGTTTAACATCTTACTGCATGGAGTCTTGGGGCCATTTGCCCCTTTCGGTCTCTCCGACGGACCCAGGATGCCATGTAAGCCCGGCGATCATGATGCTGTCACTAGTGCGACGGCTTACTCAAGCCATTGAAATTAATAGGTGAAAGGAGGAAGAATATCATACACGCCACAACACCGAATCGTACTCAACAAGCAACATACACCTTGGCCAACTTACAAGAAGTACGCGAAAGAGATAACTGTTGCTTTGGAATTCGAATGATTGCCAAGCCCCTCGTACAGATACAGTAAAGTAATGAGAATAAAGCACAGGGAATTCCACTCAGGACCGGGCAAAAATCAATCAGAAAGCTATCTGCCGATTTTGAACCCGCCGGGCATCAGGTACTGAAACACCCCATTTGGATCATAGTCTTGGCTAATGGTGCGCATCTTAGGGAGACTCTTGCCTTTGCCGTAGTATTGATAGATCTGCTCTCCGCCGGCAGCATCATTGAGGTATATGAAAGGGTAGCTCAAATTCGCCGCGTTTGTGGCATTATCCATTGCGGTGAGTACCTCGGTGGCGAACGCCGTTACCGTATCATCATCTGCGGGATTCGACCACTGCACAAATAAATTAAACGCTGGTATTTCGGTGTCAACAAGCTGGCAGTCTCTTATTATCAGTACATGACTCACCAAACATGTTTCCATCTGATGGATCCAGCGATATCGCATCCCCACCAGCAGCTTGTGCGTGTCTCATCCAATCGGTGGACACAGGCTGGAGGTTCCCGCTAACATAGCAATCTGCAACATCTTTTAACTGCGAGATTGCCGCGGGGACTAGCGTTTCATTCATGATCTGAACCACCTGGGGGGTAGCCACGAAAGAAGAAGCATGAAAAGAGTTCCTAGTGCATTCTATCAGTCCGTCATTCAACAAAGTGGCTTCTAACATACCTGAAACTTCGGTTCTCGTATGCCAAAGTCTCTTCCACGTACGATAGAAAGGATTGCTGTTTAGCTGTTGTGCTGATTGTAGGGATTTTTGTGAAATTTTGAAGAACAGCTGGAGCCGACTGATTATTTGCGATTCCAGTATGATTTCCAGCATAAAATATCGCGCAGTTTCCCTGGACCACTCCAGTTGACGGAAAAACAAAAATGTTTGGAACTATGGCAGCTGCTGGAGTTTCGATCCCGCCGTTTGGCTCCACCCAAGACTCTATTGCGTCTAGAAAATCCGGCATATCTGGGGTATCGATACTGAGAGTGCCGGCGTAGACCGTTGGAAGTTCAAAAGTTCTCAGATCAAATCTTGTCACGATGCCGTAGTTGCTGGAGCCTCCTTTCAATGCCCAGAAGAGGTCTGGATGCGAGGAAGAAGTAACTTCAAGAATGGTTCCATCTCCGATGACGATTTCGTATCCAAGAATGTTGTTTGCAGCCCACCCAAATTGTCCACTAAAGTAGCTGATCCCACCGCCAAGCAAGAAGCCAGGGACCCCGACTGGCGCGTATCGACCACCTAATACTATGAGGTCGTGGGAAGTGATCCACTGGTAGACATCCCACCAGGTTAGTCCTGGATCAATGCTCGCGACCTTTTCACCCCCTTTGGAAGCTAAGGACATGTTTCGTAACTGGTCCATCACTATGAGAACTCCTTGATCCGTTGATGCTGCTGCTTTGACAGGCATATGACCTGCCCCTCGCACTGCGAACTGTGTGCTCGTCGCAGAAAGAATCTTGATTGCCGTCGAGACATCAGAGGCGCTTGAAGGCGAGTAGACGCAGTAAGGTGTGAGGACTGTCGTCTTGGACCAAAAGGCTGGATACAATAATTAGTGCGTTCTACTTTTCATATCGTTTTTCCTCTGGATCTTACTTGAAGTTTCATTTGCGTATGCTGAACTTCCAGGCCAGTAGACCTGGGTTGGGAATTGCTGTGCGAGACTGTTGCACGCTGGGTTGACTAGAGGATTGCCTATCAAGTTTTGGCATCCTCCAGAAGCGAACAAAGTCGAGATAGCGACCAAGATGCTCAAAGCCATCACACGAATTGTCTGTAAAATCACCAGGTTTGCTACAGCACAACGCAAGATCTGTGATAGCTCTGCAGTAGCGCGGATAGTGCCAAGCAATCCAGGATGCTGGTCGATCGATATTTAGATCGTTCCTGCATCTCGACAAGGGTTTTATTTTTATACTCTTCTCGCCACGTGCTCTTAGTCTGCATGTCTGTTTGATTCAGCCGTCATCCGCCAATTGTTGGATTGTTTCAGTCTTTCCTTAGCTAATCGTCTAGATTCTCCAATCCATGCCCTGGGAAGCCCGTGGGCTTGCGGCTCATGCGTCCAAGCCACTCGCCAATATTCTTGATTCTCTTTTGCCATTGGACCTGCATCAGCCGGTGGCTGAAATCGAAACCGTGCTCTGTCTATCAGCCGGTGTTGGAGTCCGTATTAGCTCAGCTTCTTTCATCCGCTGATATCATTTCATAACCGGGAATTACCCAAACGGGCAATCTCCGGTGCAATAGTCTCAATTAGGAAATCTACTCCCTAATTCTTATTAAGATCGGCAGATCAAAAGCTCGATGAATAGAAACGTGATTGAAAGGCTACTGAGAAAGCCTCACTGTCTGAGCTTCTGACGTTCACGAGACACATGAGCAAATTGTCTTCCGGTATCGCAACATGGAGTCGCCATTTGGTGGTGTTGATCTATCAACGAAGCTTGATATCCAGACAACAACATACGTCCTGGTTTTCTTAATTGCTTGCTTTTATTTCCTGTCCCCAAGCAAGCGCCAGAAGTACACTCCTGGGGTACCAATCGCGGGCTTGAGGCCGGGCGAAAGCCTCAAACATGCACGTGAACGGTTTCGTGGCGAAGCGAAGCAGATGCTACTCGAAGGATACCGGGAAAATAAGGGAAAGCCGTTTTATGTCCCCAGTCCACTTGGAGAACGCCTCATGCTTCCTCCTGACTACGTAGAAGAGATCAAAACTAAGCCCGTTGGAGACTTCGATTTTGTTGGAACATTTTTCGAGATGTTTGAGGGACGATACACAACAATGGGAGACCGCTCAACTCTTCACCCTCGTGTTGCAAAAGCGCAGCTCAACCATCACCTTGGTGACGTGTTGCCTGAAGTTATGCGTGAGATCGTCGAAGCTTTTGAGATGCATCTGCCACTCTGCGAAGGTGAAGGCGCCCTCTGTCATGACTCTGAGGCCTAGCTTGCATGGTGAGCACTGCTGATTGATTTTTATCTCAGATTGGACTGAATTGCGAATGGCGGAACCTTTTGTCAAGATAGTTGCACGAGTCACCAGTAGAATGTTCGGTGGAACGCAGCTGAGCAAAAATGACGACTGGGTTTATTCTACCATACATTTCGCAGAGGATGGCTTCATTGGGGCTCAAACTATCAAACGAGTACCGGTTATTCTTCGCCCTCTTGCGGCAAAGCTTATTCCAGCTTTGAGGAGAATCAAGATCCATCATCGAAATGCTCGGATGGCGATACTTCCAATGCTCGAGCAGAGGGAGCTGTCAGTGAAGAAACCGGTAGACTTTTTACAATGGATGACGGATGATGCTAAAGGACAGGAGCAGGCCAAGGACTTTCTGGCCATGATACAACTCAAACTGAGCTTTGCTGCGATCCACACTTCGGCAGCAGCACCTATGCAGCTTCTTTATGATCTCTGTTCAATGCCAGAATACGTCGAACCATTGCGGGGGGAGATCAATTCAGTCCTCGAGAAACATGGCAGTCTCACTAAGGCCGCGTTAGCCGAGCTCCAAAAACTGGACAGCATTATGAAAGAGAGTCAGCGATTCAATCCGCTACTTCTAAGTAGGTCATTTCCAACCTCGTCAACCCAGAACTTGAGCTCAAAATATCTAGTAACCATGGAGAGAGTTGTGACTCGTGAATATCGACTTGACGACGGCTTCGCAATTCCGAAAGGAACACAAGTTGGCGTCCCCGCACAAGCCATCTCCATGGACCCCGATATCTTTCCAAATCCTGAAAAGTTTGATGGTTTTCGATTTGCAAAGATGCAACAACAAGAAGACATAGCTGGTGCGCGCACTCAGTATGCTGCGAGCAACAAAGAAAGCATGGCGTTCGGCTACGGTCGTCATGCATGTCCGGGAAGATTCTTTGCAGCCGCTGAGATAAAAATGATCATGGCATACATGCTAATGAATTATGACTTCCATTTCCCCCAGGCGTGTACTGATCGCCCTCCGAGTGTGCCAGTGGAAACCCAATATCTCCCTAATCAGGAGGCTATGGTGTTACTGAAGAAGAGATCACCTGAGAAGAGATGGAATCCGTTTTCATGAGGCTCAAGTACAAATGTATTGTTTGGAGTGAGACTTTGACCTGCTATTCGGCGAACTGCCTTCCTATTGATGCTAGCGCCAGCTAGAGGTTCTTCTTAGTCTATGAACATACACTCATGGTTAGTAGAGTGGAGCAATATGTTTTTGATCAAATAAAATTCCTCCGTAAGCAGCAAGAGAGGGTATGACTCATGAGTCACAATTGCATTGCTGCAAGAAAGGGTCCCTTTCTCTTATGTCGCTCCTTAGGCGTGAGCGAGTGAAATTTTCAACGTGTCTCAAGCTATTGGAGCTTGCGATAAGGCTTCTCGCAAGCCGTGAAACCTTTTCTCAACCTCTATTAGCATGTCTTGATGTATTGCTCGATTCCAGATCGAAGCGATCTTCTTTAGTTTCTGTAAGAAAGCAAAAAGTGCAGCGATATGAAACATGGCAAGACTACGCATGACCCCCATGCTTTCCTTTTCGCTGTCCACGACGTACTCCCCAAAAACGATCTTTTCTGAAGGAGATATCGAGCTCGGCTTTTCGATCTGGGGTCTTTCTCCCTTGCTACTAGCGCCCGTGTCCTTCATCGCGAAGGTATTAGAACGCCTTCCATTATTGTTCACTTCCAAGAGAAAAGCCTCCAAAAGTCCCGCAAGATCTTGCACTATCGAAATGACCAGAATGTTGAGACTTGTCGAGTATGAACACATTTGACATGCCAGCAGAGGCTCGCAGCGATGAATGATCTGTTTGCTCAGGATTAGGACTTGATCAATCGTGGTTACCGATAGCCGATTTTTTCTTAGGATAATTGCTTCGAACATCGCAAGCGCAGTTGAGGTGCATTTACATTCTGCGGGAGATGCAATGTCACGAGCAGGGCAAGGAAGCTCCATACCGGCATCTGTCGCTGGCAGGGAAGAGCGAAGAGGATCTGCATGATTCGAGGCTTCAAAATTCACACTGGCCGAGGGCAACGATTTCATCTGTTCTTTTCGCGGTTGGTTGGGGCTGGGACGAGTCAATACTTGAGAATTCCCCATATCATTTGCTTTTGACGAAGTCCAGTGAGCCGGAGAAGGGATGCTGATGCTATTCGTCGGTGATTCTAGACCTCCAGGGGTCAGTTTTAGGTAGTTCATCACAGCCAGCGTGTCTTACAATCAAATATTGAGTCTTGGGTTGTATTCTGCGCACTCTGAGAAGAGTACAATTCGGGCAACGTCTCAACTTGAAGTGAAGGATCGAAGTCCTGTACTGCTTCGGAAAGTACTGAATCGTCAATGAAGAAGTCCTGGATGGTCGAATTCGTTCCAACCATGTCGAGATTTCCGTCGAATTCGTCCATCTCTTCCTGTATAGAGATACATGTCTCACCGTCTCTTACATCCAATTGACTCGTCCGCTGAGTTTCGTCTTTCTGAGACTGCAAGTTCGGATGTTCTTTGCCAAGAAGCGGAGACGACTCAGACGGAGCAACATGCACATCTCCATCTTGGTCGATAGGATGTTCTGGCGATTTCTGATTGAGCCCTGAGCGCGCTTCACGAGATTGATTTGCATAGACGCATGTGAGTTTATTTGCTCGACAAACTTGGCAGCCTCCACGCTCACCGGAGCAACGCAGCTGACGGTAACGCGTTAGCAACATTGGCGTTCTATCCTATTCGTACAAGATGGAGGAAACCTTTTTGGTACGACAATATGTACATGCGAAATGTCTCGGTCGCGATCCACTACCCGGTGTCTGGTAGTACGTACTCTCCACGGCGAAGCTGTCTTTGGTGCATCTTAAAGTTGCGAACATGGCAAGAGCGTTGCAAGTTGAGCCTTGATCAGTCAGGGTCTCCAATATTTGCAGCTTTTAGTATCAGTCTAATAAGACCCTCTGATAGAACACCTAGTTCGCGAGGTAATAAAGGAATCGTAAGGCTGGCAGCTGTAGTATAATGCTCTTTGTTGCGATGTGCGAAGTGCACGCGTGTGGAACGGCCTCGTCAGCTGGAAGCACAGCTGTTCCGCAGTACATTTTGCTTAATGTTGTGCCCAATGAACGGCCAATACTGCAATGAAGACGGCATCTGTTCGGCGGTTTAGCATCCTGCAGTAGAGAGGCACGTTCATGCATAGTCATACCGATGTTGACGGGAGAGCTTTCAGAGCAAGTCGGAGAGGAGGATGATCGACAGTCCAACAAGGGTGACCTTCGGAGCGTAGCGTGCGTAGATATCTCCGTCTTATTATCGGGCTTTTAAGCCCCGGTCATACCCTTGTGCGACGCTGCCGTCTCCGAACAGTATCACGGGCTGGGAACCACATTTGCATACGGTAGAGCATCGTGGAATGAGTACCTTGTCGAGCGGCTGCGGAGCTGACTCCCGAGGCATCAGCCCAAGCATTGCAGGTGTAAGTACGAGGCCCCAAATTTTTTGCTCATTGTCAAAGATCTCCTCCAAGACAGCGGCAATCATCATCTTCAGTTAGTCTACAGACAGTAGTCAAAAACATCGCTGACACGGTGCGGCCCGCGCCACATAGAATAGTCTCCGTTGAATGGCGCTGCGGCCGAGAGCTCCAAGGCACTCACCACTACTTTAGAGCTTTCTTTTCGACAAGTAAAAGCCCATGTGGCACAACACCGCCTATCTGCTCTCAGCTCCCATACCACGAAGCGGGATGCTGCGAAGCGGGATGCTGCGAAGCGGAATCCTGCGAAGCGGGAATATGCATGTAAGCCCTATCCTCGCATTCCCAGTAACCGCACGCAGAACCCAACAAGGCAAATGGGTCTCGTTGTGTAGGTAGTCTTATCTCAGATATCATGCGAGATTTGCTTCAGGTTATCGATTATTGGTCCCTGATTAGGCTTACGTGATATCATCTTCTCCATACGCCCAGGAGGTATCTTCGACTGGTACGGTGGGTGGCTGTCTTAGAGCCTACGAAGGCACCATCAATGCAGGTCGCTAGAATAATCACTCAGGCTACTTTAATTTGGACCAATCCCAGGGACGATGCTACTTCGGCCTTGTGTGGATTCCACAGCTGTGACCTCCAGTCACGGCTTGCATTGACTGCACTGCACATTGCCTTCGGAAATTGCTTGTCGGCCGTGCAATTGGCACGTTTATTGGTTTTTCTTTCTCGGGTGCGCGTCATATGCAACCTGCCCCCGAGGTTGCCGAGCGACTATAACCAGCGGCTAAGATGCTTAGGTTCTCCTACTCATGTAGGAAGTCTCGATTCGCTATGCCATGCCAAATCTCTGCCAGACCATCCCACGAGCAAAATTGTTGCTTTCAAGGCACCTTAGCAACACATTAAAGGATATGGCTGAATTACGAGTTCTAAGACGCAGCTTATGAAGGATCCACGTGCTGATCGGGTCAGCACATTGCCTCCGGAAACGGCTTATCGGCCGTAGAATCGGATGCACGTTTGCTGGTTTTTCTTTCTCAGGTGTGCCTCATGTGCAAACCGCTCCTAAAAGAATCCCTGGTCCAACTTTGCCTCATTAGTACGAAGTACAGACTGATGAACGACAGATCCTACTTGAAATTCTGCGTGCAGAATACGCGGCAGGTATCGAGCTCAGCAAGTACTGAGGAGACCGGTCGCCTTAACATGCTGACTTTTTCTCCTCCGCAGCGTCGAGCGCGATCTATCGGTACAGCGTTTAGTTTCCTATCTCTGCACGTCGGGAAGTCCCGTGCATGAATTATGGCAGGAGATGGCACCACTGGTTCGACGCTGAACATTGTCAATTGGGTTTTCACGGGTGCAGCGTTGTTCGTCGTCGCTACCCGCATGTTCGCCCGCAATTTCATCACCCATCACATTGATTAGCGTAGCCATCCACTATGGTCTCGGTGCATATGAGGAGACGACAGGAGCCTCCAAATATAGCTTTCTCGCAGGCATACCGACCCTCTTGTGTCAGATGTTTGGCTGGATCTCCTGGGCGTGGACTCTACTCATTTTAATGGGCACGACAAAGACACGTCGATACATACTGTTTTTCCTGATAACTTTTCAGGTCATCTGGAATATTGTTGCACTTTCCCTCAGCTACGGAATGTGTAAGCCAACGGAGGTATTCTGGAATCCTGCGGCAGCAAATTCCCAAAGTTGTCTCGATTTGTACCATACAGTAGTGGTTGGTCGTTGGCAATACTTCCAAACGGGTAAGTCTTATCGTAGCCAGTAATTCTGAAGCGCCAAAGACTTACTCTTTGAAAGCTTGCGACACTCTGACCGATCTGACGCTTGCGCTGTTTCCCGTGTTGGTCATCAAGTCACTGCAAATTAAAATGTCGCTCAAAATTGGCCTGAGCATTTTGATGAGTCTAGGAGTTTTGTCAGTCTACGTGATAACATCCTTTAATAGGTCAATCACTAATTCGACTAGCGCTGCTATTATCACGACTGTAAAAGCCGTGGAATACGGCATTCTCTTTCATAGCCCACAGACATCGTCTTGCATGTGTACCAACATCCTGATATCGAGTAATTCCAGTGCTTACGTGAATGCCAGACAACCAAGCAGACATATTTATTGTGACGGTGTAAGTCATCATTATACAATAGACCCCTTTCAAATCGATTAACGTAACTTAGTGTGTAAGCCGATGTGGTGATCATTGCAGCTTCGATCCCATCTTGCCGGCCGATTTTCCGAACAACCCAGTCCAGTAGAAGCTATGAGCCCAAGAACTATGAGATTTGGCTCGTTTGGACGGCATCGTATCAACATTGGGCCTAGTAAGCAGAAATTCGACAGAGCGACGTATCAGAATGGAGCTTCAGAAGACGTCTCTGGTGTTTTCAACTGGCTTGATGGCCAAACGGGCACTAAGAGAAGTGCTACGGATAACCGAATCTACGGCATAGATACCAATCTCTCGAATGGCACCTAGCAAACAAGCGAAGATGCAATACTGGGCAATCAGGTAAAGACCGTCATATAGCGTCGATTCAATAATGTCTAGTAGTTGGTCCCGGTAACGTAATGACATAGCGAGCACGAGTAGGTAAAACCCTTATGGCCTTGATACAGTGTGTCGTCTTATATGACTCGGCTATTGGCTCTGTCCTCCAAGAATTATCTGCGGCTTATTATGCCGCCGAGTATCGATAATACTATGCTTCACCACGTTTCATTTTACCGCGGGGCTACTTTGCTGTATTCATGAACATTTAGAGTCGAAAGTGTTCACAAATGTAAATGATCACGTAACGTCATCGGACCTTCCCGGATATAGTAGGTCCGTTTTTTGGGTCTAATCGTGTAAGGAGTGTATGCACTAGGAACAGGCCGAAAGGCTCTCCTCATGGTAGAAAAACAATGCATGTCCAATTTTTAGCTCCGCACGAGTCAAAAATGGGACTAGGCTTCTCAAATAGTCCTCGGAGTCGGACAGCGCCTCTGTATCGATAATCTCACTACATTATACCGAAGGCTATGTTTATTTAAGTGCTTTAAGTCATTTTCGAAATCATATTCGAGTCTTATGTGCCCGTAGATCAGCTTCATAACTAACGCACCTTTATTCAAGAGATGTCTTCAATTGTTACTTCAGAGTCTCAAACCCTGAAACGAGCTGACTCGGGGTTCCAAGAGCGCAATGGGGAGAGCTTGACCTGGACTCCTTCTCCAAGCACCTTGAAGGCCGAGTGTCACCCGCGCGTTGAAAACGTCACGCAGAGCGTCAATGAATACTTTCTGAAAAATTGGCCTTTTCCGAATGACAAAGCCAAGAAGAAATTTGTTGGTGCAGGATTTCCAAGGGTCACTTCCCTCTATTTCCCTCTCGCCAGGGATGATAGAATTGAACACGCTTGCCTTCTTCTCACCATTCTCTTCCTTGTCGATGGTCTGTATGTTTCCCTCGAGGTTTTAGAACTACAACTAACGTTAGTAAGATGAATTGGAAGACATGTCTTTCACGGAAGGAGGCGCTTACAACGAGAGACTCATGGATATGTGCCGTGGAGACGATTCCCCCGACCGGTCTAAGCCAGTTGAATGGATGATGTTCGATCTCTGGGAAAGCATGCGAGCTAAAGATAGGATCCTTGTGGACGAACTCCAAGAGCCTGTATTTCTTTTCATGCGAGCCCAAACATCAAAGGACAGGCTTGAAGTTCAGGAATTAGGACAGTATCTGACTTACCGACAGGGAGACGTAGGTCAGGCACTCTTGGCAGCGTTGATGCGCTATTCCATGGGTTTGCATCTTACCCACAGCGAGACAACGATGGCAAAAGAAGTCGAACTGAATCTTGGACGTCATATCTCAATCGTCAACGATATCTACAGCTTCGAGAAAGAGCTAAAGACCTCCAAGACAGCCCATACTGAAGGAGGAGCATTGTGTTCTGCCGTCAATGTCTTATCGACAGAAGTTCGAATCTCTTACGATGCTTCGAAGCATGTATTGTGGCAGTTGTGTCGAGAATACGAAGCAGTGCATGAGGATCTGGTTGCTAGAATCACAGCAGAAGGTACCAATTGTAGCGATACGCTGAAGCTTTACCTGAAGGGCCTGGAGTATCAGATGAGTGGCAACGAGCTATGGAGCCGGACGACTAAGAGATATCAGAGCGTCGATTAGATGGGTGTGGGTGAGCCCGGTCTCATTTTACCAAATTACGAGTGTCAGGTACCTTTCGGTAGAGGAGCTGAACTGCAGGGCTTGGCGCAGGGTCCACCATAGAAAGGCATGCATTCCGCTCATTTAGAAGATGGATTTGTCAGCTCCGTAGTACCGAACAACGCAATTATACATTTCAAGACAGTGTCTGCCTTGTGCAGATCAATACCATAACAGTGCAGTTCCGGCCAGCCATTTCTTTTTCTTGATTTGGAGGGGCTGAGCTACCGTAAGTCACAAGGTCTTTCCCCAATTCTCCTCGCGATTTGCAACCAAAAAAAATCATTCTGGACTCTCAGTACCTGATCAACGAAGATGGCGTTCGGACCCAGCACAGATGCCAAGGAGGTGGTCAAAGCCTTCAAAGATCAAGTGAAGGGCAAAACTAGTAATGAGTCAAAACACAGCGCATTTGGAACTATGAATACTTACAAAATCACTTAGTTCTGATTACTGGACCGAGCAAGGGTAGCCTTGGAGCCGAAACTGCGATTTCTCTTGCACCAGCTTCACCAAAAGCTATCTTTCTTGTTGGCCGTAATGAAAGCAAGATCCGACCAGTCATCGACGAAATCGGGAAGGCCAACACAGGAGTAAAAACTTACTTCGTTCAGGCTGACTTGGCCAACAATGATTCCGTTCGCAAGGCTGCAGCTGAAGTTTCTGCTAGAACTGAAAAAGTGGAGTACGTTTTGAATGTGGCTGGAATTATGGCGACTCGGCCATATCAAGCTTCAGTCGACAGCATTGAGACCCAGTTCGCTGCAAATCACATCGGCCATTTTCTCCTCACGCAGTTGTTGATGAGCAAGCTTCTGGCGGCAGATCACGCTCGTGTTGTAAATATGACAAGCATGGGCTACACGATGGCGGAGGTAAATTTCGAGGATCCTAATTTCCAGAATGGCAAGACATACGATCCCTGGGTTGCGTACGGGCAGTCTAAGACGGCAAACATCCTCCATGCTGTGGGCTTGACGTCGAGATACCAAGCCAAAGGGCTTTCAGCTTTTGCTGTCCATCCGGGTTTGGTGCTTGAGAGCGGGCTACAGAATAACTGTGGCGTCGATATGCCGCTTTTCATGGAAGGCTACAAGCTAGCCGTCGAGCGTAATGGAGGTGAGTCAACCTCTAGCGAGTCATCATCGTGTCCCAGCTACATTATGTCCGTGTAATAACGCCAGCATGACAGGAGTCGAGCCGCCTCCACAAACGCCCCGAACTCTGCAGCAAGGCTGCGCGACATTGCTTTTAGCTGCATTGGATCCCTCGCTCGCAGGTGAGTTTGCCCGGAACACATCAATCTACGAAGTTCTGACCTTGGCCAGATCAAGCGCCAGCTCTTATGATGGAATGCGCCATACTGCCTGCTCAAGAATACGCCATCAGTTCACAAAATGCAGACAAGCTTTGGACTTTGAGCGAGAGGTTGACCGCAACCTCCTAGAGTCGATATGGCAACGACCAGTCCAAAAGCCACGGTAGTCGTATGGGGCGTCTCGAGTCTCTTTAACAATCGAAACCGTAGAAAAGGTAGACAAAGTATGCGGAGATTATTATGCTAGAATATGAGCTGTTGGTCCAAGCCAAGCGCCTTCACCTAGTGTCGAGCTAGTGCCAATTGGAACTAGAGCTAGAACACATGATCTTACCTAAGTAGAATACATTTCTGCGACCCCAATTGAGATAATTCCGAATGACGAGGGCATCGGTCGTCAGAGACGCCCCCGTTGCGGGCCTTATTTAGCCTGCCCGTGAGAGATCGGATTGCCTTTCAAGCGTAGGTGCATCACACGTCTGTAGAGCAGAGGAGGTCTTTTGTCTCTACGGCAAGTGTAAAAGCGGTCACGTCCATTCTCCGTCTGTACAGATTCATTCCTTCGGGGCTGAGAACCATGACCATCTTCCACTATGCAAAGTTTTATCCAGAAGGCTCGGGCTTTCTCAATAGTCTTGCGTATATCGTCTTCTTACCCTTTGTGACCTTCGCAATATATTCTGCATTTAAAGCCATAAAGAATTACTTCTTTCATCCGCTATCAAAATTCCCCGGTCCGCCCTCGGCAGCTGTCACTAATGCACTCTATTCGTACTGGTTCCTCGGCGGTCGGCAGCCATATCATATCCTCGCTCTCCACGAAAAATACGGTCCTGTCGTCCGAACTGCACCTAATGAGCTATCATTCAACACCGCGCAGTCATGGAAAGACATCTACGGTTATCGTCCGGGCACCGGAACGTTCGTGAAAAGCCCTTTCTATGACGGGGGAAGCTTCGCAGATCAGGCCCATTCTATTGTCAGCGAACGCGACGTTTCGGAGCATAGCCAGATGAAAAAGTATCTTTCCAATGCGTTCTCACAAAGGTCTTTGACAGAGCAAGAGCCGCTCATTGCGGAAGTGATTGATAAATTTATTGAAAAGTTGGGAAGTCAGGAGGCTGCGGGATTGAATATTGTCCAGTGGTACAATATGGTAACTCTGGACATCATCGGCGCTCTAGCTTTCGGCGAAGATTTCAAAGGAGTGGATTCCGGTGAGTCAAGGTCAGACTTTGCGCTGTCCCTTTTGCTCATTCTTCGAGTTAGGAAAACCACTTCCATGGATAGAGCTCGTTTTGGGTGCCCTGAAGCAAGGGGCATTGGCTGATACGCTTAAACGGTTCCCACTTCTGGCAGATATATTTTTGACTCTGATGCCCGGCACACTTCAGAAGATCATCGAGCAGACGAAGGTCTTTGAACGAAATTGCGTTGAATTGATCAAGCGTCGAGTGGACAAGGACGACGCTCGTCCCGATTTCATGACCCGCATTCTCCAAGAACGCGACCCCTCCAAGGTGTCAGATGTTCAGCTTGCCGCTCATGCTGCAGATTTCGTGACTGCTGGCACGGAGACAACAGCGACAGCGCTTTCCTGCATAACTTATTATCTTTTGCGAGATCCGAAGATCACTCAATCTTTGCAGAGAGAGATACGCACGGCCTTCAAATCATATGACGATATCAGTGCCTCATCTACCGCATCCTTGAAGTATTTAAACGCAGTTGTAACCGAAGGCATGCGCATCTATCCACCGCTTCCGCTCGCATTACCAAGGGTCGTCCCGCAAGGAGGCGAGATGGTGGATGGCCAATTTATTCCGCCAGGGGCAAGTTATACTCCGCCCCATTCCACAGCTCTTTATCTCGCTAAATCTTGCGTCTTAGACGATTGTTTCAACGAATCCCGTCGCCGCGTGTCACTCGGAGAAGAACTTTCCTGACCCACTAAGCTTCCGCCCCGAACGCTGGCTGGAATCCAATTCTGACAGTGTACTTGAGGCTAGCCAGCCATTTTCTGCTGGAAGTCGGAGCTGTCTAGGCATCAGGTATGTGCTATCCGCATCGAAAGGTTCGTTCTGGCGCCTGACGCTGCAGCAGCTTGGGATGGATGGAACTGAGAACAACGCTTGCCAAGCTTCACTATTCCTTTGATTTGGACTTGATTAATACAGATCTGGATTGGCAAAAGGAATCACGAATGCACACGTTATGGGTCAAACCTCAGCTACTTGTTAGAGTGAAACCGCGACGCACCCCAACAGGCATCTGAGTTTTTGGCAGTAGTGGAATCGGATAGAGATCTAATACTTGGATTGTGGGCTCAACTAATTGCAACTACCGACTAAAGCTCCTTCCGTCAGTTAAAGCCTGTTGTTGCCTTGTCAGTTTTGTGACATATGCTCCCATGTATTGCTCGCGCATGTTCGCCAAAGGCTCTTCGATCTCTGTGGCAGTGTTCCCTAGCGTCAAAAGTACCCTTCCGTTCCATCGTTGTCTTCGTCCTGGTTCATTCCGGGTCTGTATCCGAGACATCGGGCCCAGCTCAAACTCCGTTCCGTAAAGCTCTGCTTGGTTGGCTTCGTATGCGGTGGTCGAGTAAGCGAGAGCAAGAGCGACATGCATTGAACTGCTCACTGGCAGGCCGGCTGCAACGATTGGAGCGGCGAGATCTGGTGGTAGCAAAGGCGTCTGAGTAGCTGCTGGTGCAACGCCATTGATTGTAATGTTTGATGCAGGTAGCGTTGAACGGAGCGCACGGATCAGTGTAATCAAAGCTGCCTTGCTTGAGCTGTAGACTGGCAGAACTTGTTCAGGCGCGTATCCGGTCGCACTCGAAGTGATAGCAATCCTCCCGCCCGAGGCCTGTTTCTTCATCAAATGCAAGCTTAGCTTGACCACGTTTAGAATTCCTATCACGTTGACATTGACCACATCGTAATTTGGTTCTTGCAGATCGCCAGTCTCTGGATCATGGACATCATTCAAAAGCGAGTTGGTCAAATCTTCTGAGGTTCCAGCATTCGCAAAGCACATGTCAATATGCTTGAAGTATCTACCGGATAGAAAGATGTCTCTTAATTGCGTCCACGAAGTGATATCGCCTCTGATGAAAAACGATTCATTTGGAAGGCTCCCTGGCGTCTTTTTATCCACTACAAAGACTTTAGCACCTTTGGAAGATAGAAGTCTTGTCAAAGAATGGCCTATTCCAGTAGCTCCTCCAACGATGACGGCAATCTCTCCATCAAGCTGGGGGACAATGTCTTCTGAAAGCTCCACGGAAGTCATGGCTGCTTGGTAAGCCTCTTGCCAATACTAATGGCCCTGCAGTGGCTTCATTGATATCGTGTGCAGTCCTGAAGCGCTTGTAACCCAGACTGAGGATCCCACCAACGTCGCAAAATGTAGAAGAATCAATCGAGGCAGACCATAGGCCTCGTTGAGATTGCGCAGAAGTACCTATCGGCATATCATTGCCCTGTTCGCTACAGTGAATTATCCGGTTCAGTCGGAGTGAAAACGTCGAGGGACCTTCCCAGGACCAGGTGTTTTCCCGAAAAGGCATATTAACCATTTTTGGCAATTTCCGGTCGCGATTCAGGCCCTTTCCCAATTTGGAACAATTCCTGGTGACCTAATTTAGTCAAATCCATTCCAGTCGACCTCATATCACGGGCAGCAGTGTCCGACTTCATTCACATGTAATTCATTTTCGTGGAAGGCAAGATGCCGCCATAAGTGCGTCCACACAGAGCCTTGCGAGCTTCCAAGAGTTTCATGACGTCACATTTCCAAAGTACATCTTCTACCCGACAAACGTCTCAACAACGTAGCTAAGGTTGAAGTGCTCAATATTCTTTAAGAGCCCCAAAATATTCATCGAGGTAGCGTACGGGGTTTGTGCCGCACTGTCGACCTGAACTGGGCAGTTATGTATCGTCTCTGAGCAAGCGAATGGTCTTCTGATTCTAAAGTCATGGCCATAGGTATCAATTCCAAGAAGACGCATGCTTGAGATGGCTCCTCCACAGGACATGCTGGGAATGAACTTTACATCAAACATCCACACTCAGGCTTATCCTACCATTGACCCAAGAAAGGTTCAGTTGGTCCAAGGCTTGACCGTCTGCCTGATTGGGGTGAGTCGTGACATTGGCGCTCATATAGCGTATTCGTTTGCGCACGCCGGAGCGTTCGCAATAGCCATTTGCTCGCCGACGGAGGAAGAGAATGCTGCGTCGCCCATTCCCGCTGAACTTAAAGCGATCAATCCGCACATTAAATTCTACCAGGGCCTATGTGATGTCCGGAGCCCAGCAAGCATCGAAGAATTCTCGGGGTTGGTTGCGAAAGAATTTGGCAAAGTTGATATCTTAATTTACAATGCAGGATGGTTTGGCAAATGGGAAACTCGCGCAAATCCTACACCGCTTGAGTTTGCGACGGCTTTTGATGTTAATTGCAAAGGCGTTTATCTTGCCAGTTATTTTTTTCTGCCCCTTATGAAAGATTCAAACGTCAAATTCTTCATCTCGATAACTTCAATTGGCGCTCTGTCGCCAGGCGGTCCCGGTGCGCTGATGGGTTACTCCTCTAGCAAATTCGCCCAATGTCGTATAATTTCAGTTCTTAGCTGCTCGCGACAAGGACACATTTTTCGCCGCCTTACATCCTGGTAATGTGCAGACGGAATTTGCCAGGCAATCAGCACCGGTAGAACATACAGCAAGTAAGCCAGCGAGGACTTTTATGGCGTGAAAGCGAACTCTAATGCCTGGAATCATGCAGCTCTTCCTGATAAGCCTGATCTATGCGGAGCTTTCATAGTTTGGCTTGTGAAAGAGCGTCGCCAGTGGCTCAGCGGAAGATACCTTTCAGCCAACTGGGATGTCGATGAGCTCCTCTCAAAGCGAGAAGAGATCCTGATGGGTGACAAGCTGAAATTTAGCATGGCCTTCTAATGACTCTCGCACGTAACACCGTTCCAAAATGAGTGGACCCAGGGCATGGAGAATTAAGGAACTGACCTGGCACCATTCAATGCTTCGGAGAAGATACAAGATTATTGGAAATCGAAAGGAGTCAGAAGTACCTCGGATTTTGGTTATGTGTACCCAGAAACCAGAGATTGGATTTTCCCGGATAAGACGGCTGCTTTCAATGAGTTGAAGCGAATCTACAAGGTGGGCCCACTCGTGAATGCAATGGTCAGCAACCGCGATACAGTCAAATCATCTGCCACGGAACTCACCTCACGCGCAAAGTCCCATATACAAGTGGCTCAAGCGCTGAACTTAACTCCTATTGAGCATATCACGCTGCAGACTAGTAGTGATTGCCCTGTCCCTAGGCAGTCCATGGCTCCGGAAATTACCGATATTCAGCTTCCGACAGGGCGTTCTCCAGAGGACCTCTGTCAACCTCATTGTGAAAAAAAGTACCTCGAATGGCTAGTCAACGTCAAGGTCGAGAAATACGCCCTCGGTGGTAACTACAACGTGCATGTCTTCTTGGGCAATCCGGGCGATGAAGCTCCCTACAATTATCTAGCCAGTCCCACTCACGTTAGTGCATTCTACACGTTCGGTCAGGGTTTAGATACACAGTGTGCAAGCTGCAAGACTGGTCAAACAGAAAAGCGTCAGATAACCGAACAGATCCCGCTTACCGTGGCTCTTGTTGAACGATACCTTGCAGGTCATGTCGGCGGTCTCTCCCCTGAGCCCGTTGTGCCATTCCTTCAACAGCACCTCCACCGGAGAGTTACCTTGCCCAATGGAGAAAGCCATGGAAGAAGCGAGGTTGACAACTTTCTTGTCGGTGTCGTGACGAATGAAGTCACGCTTCCGGATAATCTGTCTAGTCTTCCTCAATATGCGCCCAATGTTGTGCCTCGACCAGAGATCGCCACCAATAGAGATGGTGAAGGACGCGGACAGGGCACGGGATATACGGGCGGACCCATTGCTGTAGCGTAGGCTGCGATTTGTGAACAAATGGCGACAAGGCAAAGCCAGATTGTGATGAACCGATCATACCAAAAAACGTTCAGTAAAGTAGACATTTAACGATCGTTTATTAAAACCATTCCAGTAAACCATCATGGACACGTTGGGTGAAAATAATCTCGACCCGGTCTCCATAAGTTCATTGTAGATCTGGGAATACAATAGCCAGCGCTTAGAGAGTTCAGAGCAGTGCCATATCTTGCCTAGTTTTCCTCCTCCCGAACGGTTGAAGTGCTGGTAGTATTAACAACATCTGGAAACTTCACGCTGTTCATACTGTTGAACTTGGAAGTGGTACGTCCACCTCATCCCTCCCATCAACAGTGATTTTCACGGCACCTATCCGTTTGCGAAGAGTCGCAACCCATTTCCCACGCACCATAACATGATAGTTCAAGCGTGATTGCATCTCCCAAATCAACCCCTCCCTTAGCCATTCCCCACTCACAGTATCGGTTTCTGGCACTTCCAGATCGGTCCATTCTTCAATGAATCTCGTGTCGATGCTGCCGTCTTGAGTGACGATGTTCAAGGCCAGAGTCCCTATACTCCAGTCGTTACTCCGATAACCCCACGCATTTGGTCCAGTCAAGAAGAACCTTCTCAGTAGCGCTAAGAGTCCGTTCGTCAGTGGGCCTTCGGAGTCAAAGACGGCATTGGTAGCCGGCTCTTCGAGTTCGTCATCGTGGCTGTGGTCCGGGTTGTGGAAGAATCTGAAGTCGACCTCGAGCCGGTCCACGTGGGGTCCTTCTGTCGTCAATAGGGTCCAGGTGGGATACAGTCGTCGTTGGTCGATCATGATATCGAGTTTGTAGAGGTTGCAGCGCGATTCGATGCGCCACATGGCTTCTTCAATTTCAGTGTGGAATTCGCAGGGTGCGGCGGATAATAGGTTCACTATTTGATAAGAAGCCCACGGGCGATAGATGAATGCGTGGTAGCGAATCAAGCTATTCATCGGAAGTAAGTCGTCGAAGCTCTTGAGTTTGGAGCTCGTGCCTATTGGTTGACGAGGACCATTGTCAAATGGTGATGCGGTTGCAGGCAGGCCCTGTACGAGAATTGCTTCGTATATCATGTCCCGAATTTCTCGGGGAAGAGCAAACATTTTGGACGTGGCGACTGTTTCGCATGCCATCGTGAGATAATGCGAATGGGTTGTTTTCCGAATGCGACATTGGTATTAAGTGGAACTTGACCCACCTCGGTCACAACGCTTCCCGATGCCTCTCCATAAAAGTTATTCGAGTGTAAAGACAAAGTGTATTATTTAGATAGCGCTTATAGAATCTGAAAACCCTCAAATAGAATAACCTATAGTAAAACCATGGAAATCAAAGGATATAGTCCAGATGTCTGCCCGATTAATTGTGTCATAGCCATGACCGGAAGCATTGCACGGATACAAGCGGCTGCATTCTGGCTTCATTCTGGCTTGGCAATAAGAAAGGACAGTCCTTTCTCACGTGGTCTTCAAGTGGACATCAGATCAGAGACTGGAAACTTGTTGAAAGCTAGGAGCGACCAATACACCTCCGCGCCTTGATATATACAGTATCGCTGGTATTCCGCGTCAATGCCCTGCCTCATCATCCGCCTTCACTTCATCCGTAAACTGCTTGTATTCCTCCGCATTCATCAAGTTATCCATCTCCTCCGTATTCTCTATCTGAATCTTCGCCATCCACCCCTCTCCCTCCGGACTCTTGTTGATCGTCGCTGGCTTCTGCTCCAGTAGCGAGTTGATCTCCGTAACGACGCCAGAGACGGGCGTCATTATGTCTGAAGCGGATTTGACCGACTCGACGGAGCCAATGGTATCACCAGCACCGATTTCCAGTCCGACGGTAGGGAGTTCAACGTAGACAACATCGCCAAGAGCGTCGGCGGCGTATTTGGAGACGCCTATTGTGCCTGAGTAGAGCTTTAGCACGACTTCAATTGAGCTGCACAAAGGGCTCCTGTACCCGTTTGGCCATCGCTTGAGAGTTCTATCCATTCGTGGTCTTCCGTATACTTCTTGGCCAGGAACGGTCTTGAACTTGCAAAGGATCTCCGTAATGTGGGGTTTGGCAATCTGTTTGCTGCAATAGAGGCTCTGCAACCGGGCCTTGGATATCTTGAAGCTCTGAGGATGCAATGGGAAGCTCCAAAAGAGCCGGACGCCCTTGCAACGGCCCTTGGTAAAGCCATGGCCTGTCAATTGAGTTCCTTGTTCCTAGACACGAGCTTTTGGTTTGATGCGGTCGACCATTCGGACCGGTCGCATGCTGACTAAGCGGACTTTTATCCGAAATCTTCAACTCTGAGCATGCGACAATTTTCTGACTGCGCGCTCCGTCGTCATCGTCTTCGAAATGCTGTACGAGCTGATTGGCGTCGTAAGTATGGATCTCTATATGCCAACTCATCTACTAATGCCTAAGTCAAGGTGCGCCCCGGCAATGTCAACGAAGTCAAAGAGTATGCCACCTCTATCCCCAATTCTCTCACAATTTTTCCCAATAGAACAAGCAGTCTTCTTCTGTCTTCGGGGGCTCGATGAGACAATTGCTGACACTCTCGTTTCTCAGAATCGCCAAAGCTGCCGCGATGACTGTCCTCAACTCTGGGGGCGTCGTTCGCGGCGTCACAAACTGGGGCACTTTTCTCCTTCCTCGGCCCCTCCGCGTCCATCAGGTCTTACACCACAGAGGCCATTACTTCATCATGCGGTTTGATTCTTCGGCAACCACCCAACACGTCGTGAGAAGGACGATAGGACTGGATCCGCGGATGATACGGTACAGTGTAGTGAAGCTGGGATTTACATTGGATGCCATCAAGGATGTGGGTGGCTTGGCAGGCTGGGGGGGCAAGCCACGACGTGTGGATACGGAGTAGCAATGAACATTTTGGAGATATGAAGCATCTAGCATTGGCATGGTACATCGGCCATGCCTTCGAACATCACGGAATCGGCGTCACGGATCTCGCAACCATATGCCACGTCTGTCATGCATTTGCGGAGTTCTGGATGCCTACGGTCCCAGTGAGAGGACCTTGTACACACTATGTAGTATACAAAAACGCTCGAGAAAATTTGGCGCATTACATCACGTCGGCAATACGAAAGCCCCATGTGTGCCAAAGACGTGCAAAACATCAAGAGAATGCGCCATTGAGACTTGACCTTTCAGGGCTTTGTTTCTCCTCATACTATAGCCTCAGTCAGCAACCTAGGTCAGATATAAATAGATGCAAGCTGGGCTTACCTCCAGGAACCCGGTCGCAGAGATAAGAACTGTAAAATTATCCACCAACGCATTCAGATCAACAGCCTTTTGAGCTAGATATCCACCAATATTGGCGTTCCTCTTGAACACAGCGACTACGAGACCTCGATATTCTTTGAGGAATTGTCGGGCTTGATGCATGCATTGGGCGTGCAGGGGCCCATTGACGAGAACAACGGCGTTGACGATCTTGAGAATGGCAAGCATCAAGTCGAAGTAGTGCTTAAGCGCATTTACGTTTGCCATTTCAATGCCGATGTCTGGATCCGTAGCGAAGAACTCCGATTCCCGGATGGCCTGGAAGAGACCGACACCGACAACGCGGAGAGCCCCGGCTCGAGTCTGCGCGATACGTAAGAGCAGTGCTAGAGCGGCCTCGTAGTATTGAAGAAGCATGTCGACGCCTAAAAGATCTAGTTAGCAGCCTGAATGTTTAGAGATTTTGGGAGGACCTACGATGGACATCCGCTTGCCTCAGTTCAGAAGGAATATGCTTGATCAAGTCGACAAGGACGCCGATAAAGTTTAGACGCACAAGCGACTCGATAATGTACTTGGAATTCTCTTGATGAGCCAGAAGAACCAGAGTATTTAATAGCATAGTCGCCGAAACCCGACAGTTGCCTTGTCCGGCGAAGGCATCGTCGCAAGTGATCTCGATCAGTCGATCTCCAACCGACATGACGTTTCGTAAATTCTGGGGCCCTAGTTTCGATCGTTCTTTGTCTCCCTTGCTGGAACCGGAAAGGTAACAGAAGCAAATCTGGTAGCAAGTCTCTCGTAACTCTGGTGGAGATTCGTTTGCGTAAATGCCATTCATGGCAACACGAAAGAGCTGCGAGAGACGGTCTTTGGCGAAATCAAGAGCTCTACCCTTCTGAGAGAACATGCTATGAAAGTCGACAGATTTAAGAAGTGTGCGGGCAAGACCCGTGAGTTCCAATGCGGTTGACTGGCTCTCGGCAAAAGACCGCTCCATTTTTGGCATAACAATTTGGAGGGCTTGAAGAATGAATGAAATCTTCATGGCAGACTCAAATTCACAACTTTCTAATGTAACAGAAACCAGTCGGACCCATGAGACCAGAGCTTCGGCAGACGCAGTAGCAATACGCGCACGTTGGTTTTGAGCCGTTAACAAAGCGATTGCGTGTCCACGCTCGAGATGAAACTGATCGTCTTGCGCCTGCGTCATTATCTTTTGCTCCTTGACAAGGTTATTGCGCTTTAGTTCAAGGAGTTGATCGACACTTGCTATGTCGTAGAGGGTAGCGTCTCCTTCCCGTTCTGTTCTGCAGACCTCAAAGTCAAAGTCTCTTAAGAATTGAAGATCGAGCGAGGACATTGGTGCGATTCCAGGGATTTCTATATCAATAAAATCGAACAGATCAAAGATATTCGGATTGGTGACTTGCTGCCCATCCGGGAGGACCGTTGAACCAAGAAGCGCAGATTGGATCCGAATGCCCAAGGATGATGTTTTATTTTGCCCAGAAGACCGGAGCTCGGCTGCAACGTAATCCATGAAGATCGAGCGTTCTCGCAAGAAATATCGGAATGCAAGTACGGCGTCAGTCAGGAGAAAGCTGGGATCGTTCACTTGTAACCCATTCCAGAGAGTTTCTGGACCAATGATGCGCTGCTGAGCGGCTTGGGCGAACAGGAAGTCGACAGCACGGAGTTCGGTTAAGGTGTAAACAGATGAGATTGGGGCCGTCCAGAGCTTTTTGAGGAGATCCAAGCTGCCACATCGAACGGCGCTGCGCCATGAGACGAACGTGACCTGATCGGTGTTTGGGTACAACACTGCAAGGTCTCTCACAGCATGAAAAAGAGAAGTACCCTCGCTGAAAAGGCTATTTTCGGCGATGTCGAGGGTAGTGTTGCTGCATGAGAAACCTAACAGAAGATGTGCTAGAGTGGGCCGATTAGGCAATGCAGCAAGGCAATGGTCCAGGAAAGCCACAATGCTTGTCTTAACCGCGTAGCTCGGCGACTCAATTCCAGCTTCCAGCTCACGCTCGTCGAGTTTCATATTGCTAACCAGCGATCTGGATACCCGTTCGGCCTCACCATCTTTCTCCAGAACGCTGATTAATCTACTTCGATCCACGCGTAGGCCTAAACCTGTCCCGTTGGATACGGCCAATTTCCGAGAAGAAGAAAGCCGTTCCAGAAGCCGCAACGAAAGGAAGGTGAGATTTTGGTGTCCTGTCCCACAGTAAAGACTCAAGTCGACAACTATCTGCAAATTGTTGAGTATGGCATCTTCGAATGAAGCGAGAGCGGAGTTGGCGACTGGTGTACTTTTTGCCGAAGTTTGGATCTTGATAAGAGGCCTCACAATATCCAGATATGTTGCTTGTAGCCGCATGACAAGCTCGACAACCTCAACAGCTCGCGTTAATGCCATGACAAGTGGTGAATTTGAAGCAGCATTATTGACCTCGTCAACGTCATGATGAGTTGCCATGAATAAAGCAGCGATAACGCGGTCATTGAAAAACCACTCCATTGTCCGTGCGAATGGATGAAGCTTAACATATGCTGCCAAAGAAGACACCTTCAGAGCATCGTCGACGGCCACGTTTGACTTATTGGCAAAAATAATGAGATCTTCGTTAAAGGTAGACAGACAAAGAGCCGCAAAATTTAGGCAATGCCACTGTAACATCCGCAGCTGGGTGGCATCTTGGGTCTCTAAAGACTTGAATCCCAGGACACGCCCAAGAGCAAAGTCAACATAAGGCTCGATGCCTGCCATGCGATACGTTCCACCGAGGGTCTCGGCAAAGGGGAGGAAGTCATACAGCGCCGAACTCTCAGGGTAAGGAGCGACTAGGCTCTCCAGAAGCTCAACAAAGGCAATGGATTCTTCGAAGCCTGCTGCGACAGTTTCAAAGATCACTTGTTCGGCTAGTGTAGGGTTGAGTGGACCACCTATTCTGAGAACCGCTGTATTGGAGGCATATTGTCCGGCCAACCAAGTGTCAAATTTTTCCCACATTCCATGTCCAATCATTTCATCCTTGCCCGTCAGAAGCGCTGCCATGGCCGTGTATGCGGAAGCGCGGAGATAGCTTTCCAGGCCGCCGCTACATAAGATGAGCAAGTCTTCCACAACGTCAAAATCCGGCATGAAAATAGTGTGGGTTCGCGCAGATGGACTCTGCCGGTACAGATGGGCAATCAGTCGGAGATAACATTGGAGCATCAAGGCGCTTTCAGGCTCTACAATTTGGTCCTCAATTGGTTTGCCTGACTGGATCAAGGCATTTTTTGGAGGCGAGGGCCTCTCCTTGAGGTTGATGGCGTAGTAATGCAGCTCTTCGAAAATTTGTTTCCAGCTCAAAGAGCTCAGTCTGCGAATTTGTCCGGAAGGAGTGGCGCCCTCCTCTAGCAGGAACCTATGGGCAGCCTCTGCGCATTCTTCGCCCTCAGATATGGACCGTACCACTTCGCAAAAAGCAGCTGCTAGTGGCGTAGACTGTCTTCTTGCTGCCCACTGTAGGAATCCATAGAATTGCGAGTCTATATCCCAAAACCCATGTGCCATTTCTGGATAATCTGAAAACGCGTAGGAGATGATAACCAGAAAACGTTCTAAATGCAGCTCGTATTCGGCCGGGCCCCGCTGAAATCGGGTAAAAATTTGCATCCTCTGGTTAGTTTCTTCGGCCCTAAGCTTCCGGAGTTCTTCGGGCATATTATCAATGAAGTATTGCGTGAATATCTGGAATTGTCGCATGACCAGGTCTTGAAAGTCGTCCGAGGGTAGTATTGAATCATAGGGTAAAGGAGTCGACTCAGGGAGGAGAAAGGTCAAAAAGCTCTGTTTCGCAAGGTCAAGCCATTGCATTGGGCGGAGGTCACGACAAACTGATAGAGCCAAATGCAAAGCGCCATCTTGCAAAGCTTCCGAGAGAATCCTTGCCCGCTCATCAGCCTCCTTGTCCAGATTGAAGCCTTGCGCCTGCGCTCCTATCATATCCTCCTTATACCTACCACTGTAGGCTACAAGCCACAAGAAGAGAGTCAAGGCGTAGAAGCTCCGTTGGCCCCAAGGGGACGATTCTCTCTGGTCCACCAATGTTTTATGAATTGATCTTGCTTCCTCCAGAGGAGTCGTGCTGTAAACAGAACCGAGACTGTCAATGGAAGCTGCGAGGATAGGTATATAATGAATGAGGATCGCATCGTATCGGTCGACTAATTTAGTTTTTGAGAGCAAATAGCGGAAGTCGTCAGCGCTTGTACGACTCCCCTTGGCCAGGTATGCGGCGATTGCGCCGAGTGCATCGTGTTGCTGGGTTAAAGACCGTTGCTGCACCGTAAGAAGCTCCGTAAAGTCGGCGATCTGGCTTTGACCAACGATGGAGATCTTTTGCGCTTGTTCAGCTAGCTGCCGGAGCCATGCCTCAATATCACCCATGCTCGAGAGGCACCGACGCCAGTACTGAGAACCCTTTTCCATGCTTGTATCGTTCGACTGAAGAATTGTCTCTACGAAGCTGCGAAAGGCGATCCGCTGGTCCTCGGCCCTATCGTCATCTACAGAGATCCTGAAGATTATTCGTATGCATTCGAGCACTGTCAATCGGCGGTGGTGAAAGTTGATGACAGCGCAAACCCAAGGCTTTCGGTCTATCACTTGTGCTTCCTCTTGGGCAGCTACTAATAAACGAGCAGCGTCTAATTCGTCCAGGTCCAGTGCATCTGCAACCTCGATCGCCTCATTGGCGAACTCTCCGGATATTTGGTATTCTTCATCCTCTACTCGAAGGGTATTTTCTCTGGGGTGTCAGCATGGTGCACATCAGGATTGACTCGTAGTTCTTGCTCACTTGATTTTAATTCTTGACGACTCTTATCACTCTTTTTAGGCTTGTCCAAAAGCTTTTTGAAATCGCCTATCCTTTGCTGAAGCTCTGATTCAAGTCGTTCGACATTAGATATTTGGGATTCGGAAAAGGACAAGAGATCGCGATGTAAACCCTCTAAACCGTCAAGGTCGTCGATGCCGGCCATATTTGAGGATCTTAGCTGGTTGCTCAAGAAGGTAAGCGATGGGATGTCCCCAAAAAGGAGACGTGCGAAGGTAACAATTGCAGACTGCGACAAAGAGCTCGGGAGTGAAAGACGCGCCGCGCGTAGAAGAGTCCGAGGATTTGCCGAAAAGCTTCAAAACACGCCGTCCGAACCCAAGGATCGTTACCTCCGCATCCCGCGTTCAAAGCGTCACGCTACGCGCTCTACGAATGCTTGAATGGCATTCAGGTGACGAATCTTGTCGAACACTTTGGGTAGTGTAAAAGCTTTTAGCGTGGCACGTATCACGCGAAGTCAGCCCAGTGAGATGGCAGTGTGTTTATCCTATGGTCTACGCTGCAGCTGTGTTGCCTGTTAGCAAAACTTCATTCGCAATGATTCGCGTGAGTTGTGAAAAGTTCGATTCCACCAGAGTAGGGCAGATAATAGAAGATGGGGGAGGTTGACCTTCCAAACGTTTTAGGTGAATATGGACGCCAGAGCTCCTCCAGATATACAGCGGAAGCTAATTGCTCTTACAGATCGAATCAAGGCTACCAGTGTGAAAGAGCGGACTGGGGGACTCGAAGCTCTTAGAGAAATACTCAATCACAACCGCCGTAGTAACAGATTTGATAACCTAAGCGATCAAGCTTTTCACCAAATCCTCGAGGCGTTATTTCAGTTTTCGTCCCTTGAGCGAGCTTCGTATCTGGAAGCAACGAGAGTTCAAGTAAGACAGCTGTCCGGGAAACGACTGGAGACTTCTGCTGGTATACTTCGCCTTACGATCGAAACTGGCGTCACGAGGATTAGAGACAAGTCTGTGCGCGCCCTACTCGATCACGTTGTTCAGGCCTTACCAATCGCCGAAGAGGAATACTGCGAACCGCTGGCTCCAGACTATTTCAAATGCATGCGCAAGGTTTTGGAATATCCGGCCCATGTCGAGCACCTGACCCAAGATCTTTGGCACAAGATTGTCGATTTTTGCGTCATCGGTCTTGAGCACGTGGAGGATGGAAGTGGTACCAAAATCAGTTTTGGGAGCTACGGGAGGACAGCCTCGGAAAATGCGAGCGCATCAATGCATAGACCTTCAAGTACCTCCGGCAAACACTCATCCCGAATCACTGATAAAGCTTCATTGTCTTCTAGAGATGCTATCGAGGTCGTGGCTAGCCTAAGATCACTTGTCTCGACGCCGAACGCACCCTTTCAAGACCAGCACGACGCATGCGATGCAATACTCGGCAGTGCTTTTCATTTTCTAGTCTCAACGAAAGGAAGGGGTACATTAAGCAAAGCCACCAGTGCACGACATGACGCTTTTGCTATCATTAACTCTGTCCTGTTCCGTGTCCGCAATGACAACATAGAGCGCGTGCTAGAAACGCTGGGGCAGCTTGTACCGCTTATCAAGGAAACATGGACCTCAAAGGAGTCGGCTCTGAACCAGGAAATACTGATTTGTCTCATTTACGTCCTAGATCATATTCCATTGCTTCTGAACACGAGCAAAATTTTTTCTGAAATTGATCTTGACAGTTTAGTTGATGTGTTATACGAAGAATATTCCCGTCGTCCCGACCGAGACTCTCTCAACCAACTGCAAATCAGCGACATAGGCTTCTCAGTTGGACCGTTGAATGGAGACGATGTCTTTAGGACGGGTACCTTTCATTTACGGACTGGTGCGACGCGGCCCGAAATGCAATGGTCAATCGTGCAGCTCATTGCAAAGATGTCTGCCGGTCGGGATTATCGATTCCAAGAGCAAAAGGCAAAGCAAGCCAACGAGTACGACTTTGACAGTCATCCGAAAAAGCGAATGCTGTCCCAGAGCCTACAAGATTTTCTTCGCCGCACTGAGGCTCCCAGGATGCAATTAAGATTGGCTTCGCTGCAAGTCGTAGTATTCAGAATTTCTCAAAAAGCCGTTGATGATGACGAAGTTCATCCTATTATGGAGAGACTGTTGACGCTTGCGTCTGATGAAAACAATGAGATCTCCAATTGGGCTATGATAGGACTTTCGAAGTATGTCGACGACATTCCGTGAACGGCTCCAAACTAACTCTTACCAGTTGTGCGTGGTCAGGAGTAACCGCGGCATCGGAATTTTCGCTGGAATGGACTACAGCGTGGCAATTAGCGACTCGGCAAATTACTTCAACTGGTACTTGCAGGGCTGCTTGCCATCTTGCAGAATGTATCTTAAGACTCAAGCTTGTCTCGTATAGTATCATTCTACCCTCTGTCGAGGCTATCATTTCCGCAGCAGACCTCTACGGCCCGGCCCTCTTGATAGACGCGTCTTCAACTTTACTATGTCTTCTTGTCAAAGTGCGCTCATCAGAAAGCTCTACTGTTTATAACATCACTTCTGAGCGGGTCTTGCAGTGGCTTCAAGGAAAATGGGCTCCAAGTAAGCGCAGTTCTTGTGGCAACGTGACTATCACGATATGCTAACCATGCTGTAGGCAATTTTGGTAATCGGTCCTATGCGTCTGAAGTCGCTCAGCAGGCAAGTGCTCGAGATGTATTGCGACTTATTTATGCGTGCACCGACAGAGCATGGGAAGAAAACATACAGACGGACGATAAAGTTCTCGGACCTGTCTGCCAAGCTTGGCTACATCGTCACAAGCAGCAAGGACTGACTTCATACTTGCTCAGCCAGGATACCAATTCTTCGGAGCTACAATTCCCACCGAACTTGTCATTCAGTAGTGTTGATTTTGGCGGTTCCGAAGGCACAAGAAAACTATCTTCAGTGGCCAAAGACGCTACCCTCCTGGATTTTAGCATTTCGCAATTGGCACAAGCCACAGATGCTCTTGCAGCCTACTCGGCAAAACCACAAGATGTCAATGCCGACATGGTACGGCTTTTGACCAGTCTTTGTTTGGTTGCGACGGAGTTATCATGTACCGACGACTTTCAAGATACACGTCGACTCGAAGTACTTTCTCAGCAAACGCGAACTCTTTCAGACATTGTCACGGGTCTCGTTACTCGCTCAGAATTTGACGAAAGGAACGTAAAGGTGATGATGGAAATTGTTCAAGCCTATGCTCCAAAGGCCTCCACAATATACTCTACGGCCATATCACCGAAGATATTGAGAAGTATTTCAACATTTGCTAAAGCCCTCTCCTCATCTCTCGAGGATCGACGTAAATTCGGGAGAATTGATGGTTTGGATGATGATCCTGATAGCATGGACATTGATTCAGGAATGGAATCCCAGACGAGCTATCGTAGTGGGCGGTCGGAACCTCTGAGTTTAGCAAGAGGCAACCTTGCGGCCAAGAATGATGCCGAGTCAATGCAATCATCTGCTATGATATCGATGCACTTTTACGCTTCTCTCGAAGTAGGCGCTGATTCGGTCGATTGCCACTCTCTTCCTCCAGGTTTCGTCGACCACTTGATTTCTATTGCGCCGGCGGAACTTCTTGCATGTGGACGCATGCTCGTCCCCGTCTTGAATTCTGATGTTCTGGTGAATATACAGGACGCTGAAAAATTATTCGATTACTTTACGGAACACTATTTAGAGTCATACGACTATGGTCGTTGCGAGGTATCGTTGGACTTTTGTATAGGGATGATGGCGAGTCTTGCCATAATCTGGACCAACCCGTCAAACACGAACTTGTCCGACGCTGCGCTTGAGATATACGAATGGCTTGTGAAGAAGGCTTTACCAGCTGGTTATCTGTCCCCCAATGGCCAGATGAGACTTGCAGATCTTCTCGTCAAGTTAATGAGAACGAGAGCAGACCACAGAATATCTGAGGAGATTCCCGCAGCTCGAGAGCTGAACCTACCCTCAGTTCGAACCACGCTATTCTTAATACTAAAAGAAGGGGAACTACTTGTTAAGGATCACATCGTCGCAGCAGTTCCGGATATGTTCAACCTCTTTGTACTAGGCACTCATGAAGAAATTTTCACCGATGTCCAATCGCACTTGCCATCGGACAGAGGATGGTCTGAAGGCATTGCACTACGGCTTCTTGCCTTTTCGCGCCTCGGCTCCCGGTGGCACACGCTTTTGCGACGTTGTGTTTATCACATTTTCGAGACTGCGGGAGAATTACCAAGTTCTGTTGCCTATGCGAAAGCCTGCACTACGAAAATAGCCCAGAGTCTTTCACTCGAGGATTCACGAGCTCTTTTTAAACTCTTCGCTGCTCAGCTTCTTTTCACCTGGCTGGCTGAAAAACCGATACAGAGTATCCCGTTTGAAATCTGCAACTACACTACCCTTCAGCAGCTGCTCGAAGACAACCAAGAAGAAGTGACTGCACAATTACTCATGCGTCAAAAAACACAAGATGTCAACTCACTCGCATCCATACTAAAGACGACGCCCGATCAACTAGTCTCACATGGCATTGGCAAAGTCGCTGCATACTGTATAGCACAGGATGTCGTTGATATGAGTCGCGGGCAGAAGAATGTCAGGGAAATAGATATTCGGGATCTCGTTGGGAAAGACCATTTCCGGCAGGCCATTAGTGACTGTTTTGCCAGGATCCTGGGCCAAATGTTCCTATCTATGCAACATGAATCTGATGTCGGGAAGGTCTTCCAACGTCGTGGTCACCTTCAGTATTCTTTGAAAATTTTGAATACCATGAAGGCCATTAGTACTTCCGGCATTGCTTTACCCTCAGACCAGCAGCCCCTCTTCAGAAGCCGATTCGTATTGGATGGGATTGAGCGTCTCTGTCGACGGGCGGACATAGAGTTCTCCAACTTGTGGAAACCGCCGATTTTAGTTTACGTCCTTCGCTCCCTCTTTGATGCCATTGATCCGGCTCTAGGATCTCTTTTCGCATGTTCTATTATCCGAAAGGTGAGGATTGTGCTGTGCCTGGCCGGTAATGCTGCCCTCCAAGGATATCCCTTCGAAATGCTCCTCCAGACCCTTCGGCCCTTTCTCACAGATCAGCACTGCGCCGATGATACAATAGGCATTTTTCAATATCTTCTCGCGCATGGAAAAGCATCATTGGTGGAACGTCCGCACTTCCTTGTTCGTATTGCCTTACTAATCTTATTGTCACTCCGTACTTTCCTTCGCTCAGCGCAAGAGAGCACGACGCAAGAAAGCCAACACACAGCGACGATGAGCAGGGCCCACAATTTTCACAAGTGGTTTTGCTCGTACTTGGACGACTACCCCCTTGACAATGTGTCCGAGAGCCTGCAACCATCTTTCCGGGCAATACTTCACGCGGCTTGCCAAATAAGGGAGCTTGGAAATGCTATAAAAGATACTGCGGAAGGCAATCTCTTGCACGAGTTACTGGACGATGAGAAAAGATCCCTTAGTATTATAGACCGGCCGTCAAGAGACAATGCTCTACATATGCTTTGCAAAGACTTCGAATTGCCGGAAAAGCCCGATCAGGAACTTTTCGCAGAGGACGCGGATGCTATGGCCTACTCTGTTGGCGTTCTCCATACATGCCAACGCATAAAAGTTAGTCATACATTTCTGCTTTGGTCTGCGAGGTTACTTGGGCGTTCTTTTGCCTCCCAAGGCCACATAGAGAACCACAAATGGAATCATCAAACTTCTCGTCTTGCGGTTTCTGGTGGAAATGGTCTCTCGGAATCGAAGACAGCCGTAGTACGAGCTCTACTTGACCTTTTTCAAAGCAAACAGCGAGAGCATGTCAGCTATACGGAGAAAACAATACGGTTTATTTACATGCGCTTTCGGCAAATTCGCAACCCTTCTGAAGCAGTTGCATTCGACCAGTTGCTTCCAACCCACTTACAACAAGCACTGGACTACAGTATCCGAGATGCTTCTACCAACTCGCAAGGCAACATCAATTGGCCACACATCCAAGCTTGTCTACGAGAAAGCTCTCCCAAATCTCCCCAGGCGTCGGCACAGGCGTGGATCAAGACACTGACTAATGGATTGACTCACAAGGCCGCTGATGACGCACTGCTGGGCGCTTTGCCGTTAGTTCTTCCGCATGTTGAAGGTCTTGCCGAGCGAATATTTCCATACGTTCTCCATGAGGTATTGCTACTGGAAAGAGGCAGGGATGAGAAACTCCGTCAAGAAATGTCTCATTTATGCGAGAGCTGGTTCAAGCAGAGCTCCAGGGACGGAAATGTGCATACTCGAGTTCTTTTGCAAGGCTTATTATATCTGCGAACTCAACCCATCCCAGCTGAAGATACACCGGCGGCGCGAGATCAATGGCTAGATGTCGACTACCTTACGGCCTCTAAAGCCGCCTCCCGATGTGGAATGTATCGGACAGCCTTGCTATTTGCAGAGATAGCTGCGGCCCGTGAGGCTAGTCGACCGCGGCGATCTTCTGCATTAAGAGCGACTATTCCGAATGATCTCTTACTGGGTATCTACACGAACATTAATGACCCTGATGCATTCTATGGAGTTGAGCAACAGCCAAGTCTTGATACAGTGATGACGAAGACCGAGCACGAAGCCGACGGTTTGAGAAGCCTTCTCTATCGTGGCGTAAGGCTCGACAGTCAGCTTCGGCGGGGCACTGAATTCGACGTTGTGGATTATCAGGGCATTGTTCGTGCTCTGAATCAGCTAAATGTGAACAGTATTACTCAATCTCTGGTTACAAATCAACAAGGTCGCGGCATGGATGAGTCCACGTCAGCATCGTTACTTGATACTGCCAGAAAATTGGAGCAATGGGACATTCGACCGCCCGATACTCTAGAATCTCCGTATGGGATTCTTTTCAAGGCTTTCCAAACCCTGAGTACGGGAAGTGAGCGCAACCTCATCTTCAATGGCCTAGATTCTGGCCTCGTGGAATGCATGCGGACCATTACTTCTGATGCTCCATCACCTACGCTCTTCCGCAGTACTTTGCGAGCCATGGCATCAGTTACCGAGGCCAATGATGTGGTGAGAGCCGGTGGCTCCAACAGCGTACGAGATGTCTGGTTGAAAATGCAATCACGCCAGCAATGGATGGCTTTGGGAGAGTGAGCATAATATCTTATGACGCTTTTTTGGGAAATTCACTAACAGTTTAAAGGTACGAAGACGCTCGTTACATTATGTCCTGCCGGGATACCACTTTTAGTTCTATTACCAAGAGCAGTCAATTACAGCACATGATACCACTCAGTCTTCGCGAGAGCCGTACTATCCTCATGGAGTCTCTACTGGCATCATCATCGATCGCGCGAAAACACGGTATTCTGCAAGACTCTTTGTCCACCACGACGCACATCATGAATTTGATTGATGAATGTCAGAAATGCGGAATTGAAGTTGGGGCCGCCACAACGATGGAACTCGCGAACGTTTTGTGGGACCAAGGGGAAATGGTGTCATCAATCAAGTTGCTCAGAAATCTGCAAAATGAATCACATCTGGAGCGTCAAGACATACCAGTCTCCAAAGCCTCGTTGCTTGCTCAGCTTGTGAGTGTCCCAAAGTCAACTCATGCGCCGTGAACTAACAACTTCAGGGTCATCATGTTGCTGAAGCCCGCCTTGAAAAGCCTGACGAAGTGATCAAATCTTATCTGATCCCTGCTGTTGATGCACTAAAGGGCCAACACGATGGCAAGACCTCCGGACAAGTCTTTCATACGTTTGCAGCATTTTGTGATCAACAATTACAAAATACAGATGGCCAAGAAGATTTCGAGCGTGTCAAAAACCTACGCGAACAGAAACACAATGAAGTTGCAGAACTCACCAAGCTCCAGTCTTCGCAGCGCTCGAGTAATGAACGGCGGGAACTCAGACGTGCTACTGAGAAGGCCAGACAATGGCTTGCTCTAGATGACCGTGAATATCAGCGTTTGCTGGACAGTCGTAACATGCTCTTGGAACACAGTTTAGAGAACTATCTACGTGCTCTGTCGAGGAGCGACGCTCACGACACTGACGTTCTTAGATTTTTTGCACTATGGCTCGAGAATGCCGATGGCCCCATCGCCAACCAAGCCGTCGAACAAAACCTTCCGGACGTACCATCTTGGAAATTTGTCATCCTGATGAATCAGCTTTCTTCAAGGATCCAACAGGAGAATAGCAGCTTCCAATCTCTTTTGCATTCTCTGGTCCTGCGGATCTGTACTGAACATCCCTATCATGGCATGTATCACATCTACGCTGGGATGAAAACGCCTGGTGGAAAAGACCAAAGTGCCATCTCTAGGAATGCGGCTGCAAAGAGACTTGCAGGACAGCTTGAGAAATCCCCATCACGCGAGACATGGACGAAGATTTTCCAAACTAATCATAACTTTGGCAAACTGGCTTGCGCCTCAGTTGACGATATCGTGAAGAAATCTGGCAAAAATGTCTCCCTCCGACATATCCCTGCCGCTGTGGCAGCTGGCGAGATGGCCTCGAAAGCAGGCGTACCACCGCCCACGATGGCAATTGAGGTGCGGCCGGATGGCCGCTATGAGGCTCTCCCAAAATTCGTCAAATTTGAATCGTCCATACAAATAGCTGGTGGGTTAAGCGCGCCGAAGATCCTGACAGTGGTTGCCACGGACGGCAAGAGATACAAGCAATTGGTTCGTCACGCCACACTCCATCTCGGCGACTACTAACAAAATTCTTAGTACAAAGGGGGGAATGATGAGCTGCGCCAAGACGCTATCATGGAGCAAGTCTTTGAAGAAGTTAGCAATCTTATGCGCAACCATCGCGAGACACGTCGCCGTAATCTTCGCATTCGCACGTACAAGGTCGTGCCACTTGGCGCCGCTGGTCCTGCCAATCATGCTGGTATCATCGAATTTGTATCCAACTCAATCGCGTTCCATGAGTTTCTTATACCAGCTCATGAGAAGTATAACCCGAAAGACATGCGCAATGACACCGCTCGCAAGAAGATTGCAGAAGTCAGTAATCACTCCACCGAACAGCGAACCCAGGTCTACCGTCAAGTCACGAAGCATTTCAGTCCAGTGATGCGTTTCTTCTTCCTCGAGCGCTTCAAGGATCCCGACGAGTGGTTCGAGCGCCGACTCGCCTATACCCGGAGCACGGCCGCCATCTCCATCCTTGGTCATGTACTCGGCCTCGGTGACCGTCATCTCCACAACATCCTCTTGGACGAACTCAGCGGCGAAGTTGTACATATCGACCTTGGCGTTGCCTTCGAGACTGGCCGTGTCCTCCCTGTTCCCGAAGTGGTACCCTTCCGACTGACCCGGGACGTCGTGGATGGCATGGGTATCACTGGTGTCGAAGGCGTCTTCCGCCGCTGTTGCGAATTCATGTTGGATGCGCTCCGGCGGGAGCAAAGTAGCATCATGACCCTGCTCAATGTCCTGCGCTACGACCCGTTGTATAGTTGGTCCGTCTCTCCGCTCAAAGCGAAACAGATGCAGGATGCGCAAGAGGGTGCAGCTGGCGTTGCTGATACCACCAGCACCAGTGATGGGGGAAGGGGAGTCGGAGAGGGGAGGCAAGAAAGCCGCAAGAAAAATAATGCGGGTGAGGCAGATAGGGCGCTTAGTGTCGTGCAGAGGAAACTGAACAAGACGCTGAGCACGACGGCGACGGTCAACGAGTTGATTCAGCAGGCTACGGATGAGCGGAATCTTGCGGTGTTGTTTCAAGGTAATGCTTGAGATCCACTCCCACCCAGTCACGTTCACTAACATACTCATAGGTTGGTCGGCTTGGGTGTAAATAACCTAGTATGGCATTCTTCGCAGAATTTGCTTTACTTTCAGTGGAATCGTATCCGCGATTACCCTTCTACGACTCTTTCGCTTGTCTATAAATTGTTTGTTGTCTATACGGCCTATGTTAATAAGATTAATATCAGTAATCCCATCACGTTTCTTTTCAAAATGCTTCGAGGCTGCATATCCTCTGAGTGCAGGACTTTCCCTTTTCATGAGCATGAAAGTTTACTCTTGGAAAAGCCAATGTGTGGCAAGGTCTCATACAACAGTGTGGCTAGATACAATCGCATAACAACCCGAGAACATCAAGCTGGGCCTTTCAGCAAATTCAGTGAGGCTAAGTGTGCTATACCTATCACATTCTATCTCCGCTCATATCCGTACTGCATCTTTTTGTGACGCAAGGTCTTGGGTGGGTATACTTGAGCTAATGTCTACCGGCTGACACCCGTTAGACGGGGCAAATTCACTTTGTTGACGACTCCCAAGCCGCCTTTACCGATGCAACAATCTTCTTCGGCATGCTGAGGAATGGACTGTGAGAAGATTTGTAAGTCTCGTCCCGCACATCCTCAGTTCTCGCATTGATGACAGCGTTGACCATGGTGCGCTGCACTTTCAGTGGTATTCCACCGTCATCCTCGCAATAGAGATAAGTCGTTGGGAAATATTTCCACGCTGTATTCTCGGTCTTCGCATAATGCACTGCGGCTGGATGCGTTATGAGTTTGCTTGCCCACATCTCGGCGGCATCGGGAGTGAGGTCGCCATAGAACGCTGCGACTGGGTTTGTGGGAAATGAGTTTCCTTGCTCATCCACTGCAACATCGAGAACTGCACCTGATCCGGGGACGTGGTAGTCCCTAATGCATTCGCCGGCTTGGAGTAGCCATGCGCACATGTAGATGAGGTGTACAACTCCGCCTGGTTGGCCGTTCTTCTGCCGGGCGTTCTCAGAAAATTCTGGGGTAAAAGCATTGGTAACAACCGTACCGCCATAGGAATGGCCAAGCACGATAAGTTGATGCCCTTGATCCATCATGTTGAACGCCTCCCTTCTAACGATATCTACATCATCAGCGAAGGTTTTGGTGGGAGGCTTGTCACCGTTCACGGTGGGCAAACGAGGAGCAGCGACCATAAAACCGGCATCTTGCAGAGCTGTTGCAAGTGCGGAGAAATGCCCAGGGGTGTGCCAGGCGCCGTGTACCAAGAGTACGGCGGGCAAATTTAATTTACCGTCCATACTGTAACCTGACACCCAGAAGAGAAGAACGTACGTGCCGAGAGAGGAAAGCTAAAGTTATGAATGTAGCGATTGCATTTGAGAGACAACCCACACTGTTTATGCATTCTGGCTCTCTTGGACAGAGGTCTCACCGGATTTATTTCTGCTCGCCTGGACGGAAGTCTCACCGGATTTATTGACTGGGCGCATGATTGGTTCATTGGAGAATCCTTTTTCGAGGCCTAACCACCAACCGGTCAGCTTGCGTTCGAGCTGGAAAATGACCGAAGATCGTCACACTAAGAAAAATGACAATGGAAGATATCATCTTAGGAATCCCAATCCCATCTAGATATCTCTGTAATGTGAATAACCCAATTCTCCATACTTTAGGTTGTCGCTTTTAAAAACCCAGCGCAGACAAGCTCGATCGGGCTGGCCGGCATCCGACACGGATGACCGAATGAGTCCGACACCGGTTTGAGGAGCACATGCTTAACAGATTTGGTGTTGACCTGTCCTGTCATGGGAATTTGGAGCAGAATCGGATTCAGTCATGATCTAGGCTTAGCATCAGAGATCGAGGCGGCGGGCACCACATCAGCATTTTAGGTCAGCAAGACTTGAAGTCAATCAAAAAACTACATTTTGAAATTTTTGCCCCTAGATCTGCGAATTGGCCAGGGGACATCCTACCAATGTTTTGAACTTCAGAGCAGCATAAGAGTTTGGCGCCGAAGTGTATTCGGGATAGAAAATGCACCAAAGTTCTGAAATCCGGTTGGGGAGCACCTCAATCAAATCTTGGGTATCACACCAGCACTGCGTCTAAGAGTAGATCTATACTCGGAAAATCGAAGGGGCTGAAAGTCCATAATTTGGCTGGAAGCCACCCTATTGATGTTTTGGAGTGCATAGGCGACAAAGGACTGGGTGCCGAAACATGCTCGGAATAGGACATACCTACTTAAGTATCTCATGGAGAGCAGCCTCTATCGTTAAATCCCGCTCGAATGACAAGGATGATGGGTTGATACCAATACAAGGCAGATATTTTGTTACGGAAACAGCCTCATCGGTAGACAAGTGTTCGTGCCCTAACTCTAAAATACAAATCTATTTTGAACTCGCAGATACCCTTAGAATACCTGATTTACTGGAACATGCCTCTTTAGCCAGTAATTCCTATACATTCCCGTGGGGACGGTTTACAAATGTACGCAGTTCCAGAAACAATAGTCTTCTAGCTTCCTCATCCGCTAACCTTCATCTTCCCCAACCCTTCTGCCACCGCGTTCTCGCCCTCCTTCGCCTTATCCAATGTTCCCTCGATCCCCGCCTCGTCAAGCTGCAGTTTTTTGGCCTGGTCCAACAATTGTGTTAGACTCAATTGTTCACCACCTCTTAGATATGCCTCATACTCTCCGACTTTCTTCCCACCCGCAATCCAGCGTTCTACATATGCTGCCCGGCGCTCCTCGCAGAGGCGATTGAGGGCTGGCCAGTAATCTGTGTGCGAGTACTTGAAGTTCGCATCGCCGCCGTAGTCCGACCAGAGCTGTTCGCGGGGGACGTGATTGGGAAGGGGTTCGTTGAATTTCATTTTGGACTTGGTGACGGGGTCGATGAAGGGGGAGATAAGCTTGAAGAAGGTGGTGACGTACCAGGGGACTGTGTAATAGGTTAGTTACTGATTGTGTATCTCAAAACCCAGAGCAATAATGAAGAGCGATTGAACGCGAAGTTGTGGAGAAAAGATCAAAATTGACGAGAATGGCGGTAGTGGCAGGGACAGAATAAATGAAAAAACAGAGAAGGGCTTGGAATTGCCAAGTCTCTCGCAGAATTGAACACATGAAAACGTTTATTGGCCATATGGAAAGATGAAGTGCTGAAAAGAAATGATTTGGTGCATGACAATTACGCGGATATGGATCGAAAGGACAACCGCGGGAAACCAACTTACGTTCTGAGATCAACGCTCGACCTAGTCGCTCGGGATAATGTCCTTGTAGGATATTCAACGTCTGCTTGCCTTGGCCAACAGAGGGATTACTTGAGCCGCTTGAGTTTTTGAAATTTATTAGGAGGGCCGTGGTTTCCTGACCAGGGCCCATCATTTCAATCACGCGCTCCAACATGAAGACGAGATGCTGAATCTGTCTTTCACTCTTCTCCGTGTTCTGCTTTGCAGGATTGAGGTATAGACATGGCCGAGCGTCATTGTCATAGCCTAATATGACTTGTTTCCCGGTCTCGTTTTCGGGCGAGATGTAGTCCGGCGTGAATGTACTCAGCTTGTACTCTCTTCTCCATAGAAGGGTTGCAAGTAACCTCTTTGGCGCTTCCGTGGCATTCCATTTCGTAGCTCGCAAGTATCGAAGTAGGCATTCTCTGGTTAGCCACATCCTCTCATCATCTGTGAGTGGCGTTGTCGACGCCCCTCGAGCAGAGGATATTGGAATCTTTTCCCATGTCGCCACAGTTGAAAGCAAGGTTGCATATTTGGCCTCTTGATCTGGAGCGAGATCGGCCGCAGGAGCAGGTTTGCATTTCGGAAGAGGGTCTGTGAAGGGGACTTTTATCGTCTCGCCGGCTGCTGCGGAAACAAAGGATGGTGCGCGAGAAGGCTGTTCGGATGCGAGATCAGATTTTGCAGAAGGAGCACGAGAGCTAGAAGCAGTTGTAGAGGGATTTAGACTGTCCACGGACGGCTGGACGCTTGCTTTTTCGTCCATGAATGTCTTGGCGGTCTGAGTATCGTGAGGGAGGGTATCAGGAGCGGCGGACATGATGACAAGAGAATTGGAAGATGTTTTTATACTATCGCATAGACATCGGGATCAATCGGGGTTGAAAGAAAGGGAGACGGATTTCGGAAGACAGAGCGGCACCAGCAACGTGCCCAGATGTCACAATTGAGTTGATGACAGGTTCGCAAAGTCCCACATCGCCCACATGTTTTTGTCCGTCCCGTCAGCCTCAAGCCAAGACCCCTGCAGCAGATCATCAACGTCATAGCTCGGTGGCTCGGAATTTGATTGCTACCGGTGCCGACGCGACAGAGCGACAAGGGTCTCGCGTCACGGGTCCCGCGTCACGACGCGTCTTCCACCAACCCTTCTTTATCCATCACCGCCGCGGAGCTCACCAATTATCAGTCCAATCCGAAAACAAAATGGCCGACATGGAAACGGAGCTCAACGAGCTCTTCCCAGTACCCAATGGCCAGCTCAGCCCGGAAATCCTTGGCGAACTACAGTCCATCACGCGTCTGCATTCAATTTCTCCCCAGGAGCTCATGTACAAGTGGGAGTCATACAGTATCAAGATGGGAGCAGAGACAACGCAATTGGATTTGAAGACAGTACGAGACTTCAAAAAGGACCTCCAGGAGACGTTGGAGCGGGATTCCCGAGGAAAGCCTCACGTAGCGAGCGTAAATAAGAGGGTTGGAGCTACTCCTCGGGCTGGCATGAATGGTGATGTGTTTGGAATGTAAGACGTCGTACCAATAGAGATCCTGCTTCCACTGACAAATACAAGGCTGGATGGGCTTGTCCCAAATACTCCTCGACCGGGTACTACGAATGGCAGTGCAGCCAAGCGAAAATCCAACTTCGAGACACCCGCAGTCAAATCGGCCAAGCAACACGCGGATAGCTCACCGAACGATCTCAAGACGCCTTACACAAACGGAAGCTCTACTACGGCGTAAGTCGGTGATATATTCCCAAGTTCTCAGTTGTTGGATTTTGCTCACGAAATATTTAGAGCGTCGACAAGTGTCGTCGCTAACGGCGCTGGCCAAATCCAGGAATCGATCAACGCTCATCTTGATGCTCCGGAAGACGCACCTTCCGCACTTTTGGAATCACGTATCAAAATTAAGTCAAACACGGAAATGCAGAAATTTGCCTACAAGTCCATGGCTATGAAGGTCTCAGACGCCTCAGAGACGCTTGACGATCGAATCGACGAATTTCTAACTTTAATCCAATCGCATCACTCTCTTCCAGACTCTGCATTCGGTAACCCCACAGCTCCCAGTACAAGTGAAATTGTTGCGGTTGGAAGGATAGCATCAGATTCGGCAGATGGGAAGCTGAACCCGGCAAGTCTCGTTCTTGAGACCAGCAGAAGAATGGGCGCGGGCCGACGTGTTTCGTTACAAGTCGACGGACTTTCAAGTTTCGACTTCTTCCCGGGTCAGATTGTCGCGCTCAAAGGCATGAATGCGAACGGGGACGCCTTTCGTGTATCTGAAATCCTTGGCATTCCTGATCTGCCCGAATCGGCGACGCTACCTGCAGACTTCGACATGATCAACGCACGTCTTGCAGCCTCGACCAGTGCAGAAGATGAGGATATGTCCTCGAGCTCGTCTATTCATCCGACCAACATCCTAATCGCCTCGGGGCCATATACTCCCTCCCCCAGCCTTGATTTTGGTGCTCTTACTGCTCTGCTCACACGCGCAAACGAACTGCGCGCCGACGGTCTCATTCTTCTCGGGCCCTTCCTGCCTCTTTCTCATCCCGTAGTCCGCAATGGCGATTTCGAGCTCCCAGACTCTTTCCCCGTCGCTCCTGACCAAGCAACCATCAACGACGTCTTCCGATACCACATCTCACAGCCTCTCCAACGACTCGTCCAGCAACACCCCAACATCAGCATCATCCTCGTCCCCTCCGTAGACGATGCCATTTCCAAACACGTCTCCTGGCCTCAAGACCGTCTTCCGAAGAAGGAGCTGGGTCTCCCCCGCCAAGTCTCGTGCGTGACCAATCCGATCACGCTCGTCCTCAACGATGTCGCTATCGGCATGAGCAGTCAGGACATCCTCTCCGAGATCCGAGCGCAGAACTGTGCTGGAGGGAGTGCGAAAATGGAGCGCGATGCGCTGGGTCGAATGGCGGGTCTCGTACTTCAGCAACGCCATTTCTTTCCCGTCTTCCCGCCAGCGAAGAGGCAGCCGTTGCCTAAGGAGAGTGTGGAAGTGGAGGGCGAGGAGCAAGAGGAGAGGCTGGGAACTGGCGCGAGCTTGGATGTCGGATATCTCAAGTTGGGGGAGTTTGTTGGAGTCAGGCCAGACGTACTCATTTTACCGAGTATACTAAACCCTTTTGCGAAGGTAAGGCCTTTTCTTGAAATACTTTTTCCCGGCGCTGCTTTTCGATGGAATTACGAAGCGTGGCTTCCCTAAGTTCTTCCTTGGACGAAGCTAACGAGATTTTCTCAGGTCGTACATGGCACAATGGTCATTAATCCCGGCACGCTCTCGAAGCGTCGCGCGCCTGGGACTTATGCGCGAATGACGATACATCCTCGTGTTGTGACGGACGAGGAGAGAGAGAGGGGAGAATTATTAGGAAATCACGTCTACGAAAGGTGCAGAGTTGATATTATTAAAATCGGGGGAGCTTGATTTATCGCTATGACGGCCACTAATGCTGCGTTGCGCTGGATTTCGGGTTTAAATGAAAGGCGCTTTTGTCACAGCCTGCAATGGATCATTGGAAAGAAAGTCATCGTACTTATTTGATTAACAGGCAGGCCGAGCTCTAAGAACTTGCATGTGTACTTGTGCTATGCTGGTGCAGAAGCTGAAATCTGAAAAGGGGTTGCCGGGTTTCATTCCCGTGATCAAGGCACACCAACAGAAGCTTGGCGAACGAAGCATTGAGTTCCGCATAACAAGTAACAGTGTCAGAACTTCGAATTCGTCCGGATCGGCCCACCATGGTCATCTAGCCGATAATCACGAAGGGTCCATTCATCCTCCAACTCGCCCTCAATATAAAGTTCAATCTTTTGGATGCGACCGGACCATTCCGTCATGGCGTGCCCATTCTCTCTTAAAATCTCGTAGATTTTTTCTTTCACAGTCAGTGGAGTTGGCCAGCATAGGGATACCTTAGATCGGTAAGACAGGAACTCGGCAATTGAAGGGCCCAATGTCAAGTCAGAGGGGGCTTCGAAGATTTGTAACCCGAGAGTCTTAACGCTCCAATGATCTTTGCAGGCGTAGTGACTTTGGTCAAGGTGCTTTGGCAAGTCAGTATGGAGACTGAAATTGACCTTCAGTTTGCCAATGCTGAAAGAGAAAGGCATGCCACGCTGTCTGGTATTGGGTCCATAGGTCATTAAATCCCTGAACAACAACTTCAGGCCAACTCCCACGCCTGGCAAGCCCCCGTACTCGTCAATTCTTCGATCCTTCCGTGCTTTCAAGTAAGGCATGATTCTGAATTTGACCTCGAGAGTATCCAAGTGAGCCACGGGAGCTGGCAATAGAGTCCACGTAGGAAAGAGTTTCTGCTCGCTGATAACAACATCAAGCTTGCCTTTTAGCTTCTTCTGTTGGCTGTGTCTCTGAATGGCCTCGAGCAGTTCTGTCCGGATCTGCTTGTTGCAACATAGAAGTGCCGAAGAGGCGGTGCGAGGTCTGGCAAAATTGAGAGGAGCGTTACGCTGATATGTGGCGATATTAAGGTGGTGCCCGAATTCGCGCCGTAAGAGACATGACGCGAAGGGTGAATAGCCGACTCCGCGGCGCTGATGAAGTATTTTCGGTTCGGGAAGTTCTAGACCGAGATGCATATCGTAGATGTGGTCGCGTAATTCGCGAGGGAGGTCAAGGAGTAGTACCATCTTCGTCGTTCCTAGCTGGGAGACTACGGATGAATGCGTAGTCCTAAGCAATCACGAGACGGATCATGGACGTAGAGGGAACGATCGAGAGTGAAATTTCGGAGATGCTGCCCGTAGGTTCACTTTTATTTAGGAGAGATACACGTGACAGCTTTTGAGCAGTGAGATTCACCAGTCACACTCTTGTGTGACTTGCAGGGAGGAGTATTCCCTTTTCATGTGATGTCTTCCCTTTGTGCGAATTCGAGGACACTTCCACTTGGCACTAGCTAAACTTCAAAGCTAGTCCAAGCAGAAAGAAAGCTAGTCCAAGCACAAAGAAAGCTAGTCCAAGCACAAAGAAAGCTAGTCCAAGCACAAAGAAAGCTAGTCCAAGCACAAAGAAAGCTAGTCCAAGCACAAAGAAAGCTAGTCCAAGCACAAAGAAAGCTAGTCCAAGCACAAAGAAAGCTACCCACTCAAGTCCATGATGTATTGGAAGCAGTGCAATGGAGTCACCAGAAGATTCTGTTTCTCTATGGGATGTGAAATTTGCATCAGCTTCCGACAAACACAAACCGCTACAATCTTTAAGCCGTCCGCAAGACTACCCGTGTTCCGACGTATATTAAGGAAGATTCACAGGACTCTTGGTCTTAAAGGCCGGGCAGAGTTCTGAATGACACATCAGAGACTGTGCAATGAAGACTTATGACTGTGGTACGCACCTGTTTTGTCCGTTCCCTACAGCGTGTAGTGGACCATACTCTACCCTGCCCAGAATCATAAGTCAAACAACGGAATCTCAAATTAGAGGGAACTCATTTAGTGGAAAGTATCATGAAAAGTTCAAACTGAATTGGCAGTCTTTCCAAGAAAAGTAAATTGTAGTATCCATTGGTGTATCCCAGCCTCTGGTAGCATAGATCGCGCGGTACATGATATATGGTGAAAATGGTTACAGAAATATCATGTCAACTTGAAAGACCATAACGCCGAGTCCATGCCCAATGCATCACTCAATCACGCATTGACAATCAAAGGAGCAAAAGTCCCTCCCATGACAGGGCGGTTTGCGAATGGAGGATAGAATGGATAGCTGTGGCAATCGTGAGCTTCTTTGAATTGAGAATCAGGTACTGCTTTTTACTTACTTTCCATCATCTGTGTCGAAGAGATCCGTGTATGGCTCATTGGTAGGAGTCTGATTGATCCATTTTGCAAGGTGAGAGAAGAGCATCTGCTTGGTATTGCTTGAGCCTGACCCAGACACGGCGGCGGTGAACATTTCCCAATCGCCTTTGGTATAGATATGCCGGGTATCGAGAGGCACGCCATAGTCTTGGAAGACTGTAGCATAGAAATCGGACTGTTGGGTGTAGATTTCTTTCTTGACAAGGTTGAGCTTCAAGAGCGCATCGGCATACAGGTTGTACAAAAGACTGTAGGTAGTGTCGTTGCCATAGTTGAGCGTCGTGTGTGGCGGATTTGCACCCGCTGCGTTGCTTAAGTCGTACCACTGGTTGATGTAGTCCTGTGCTGTAGACGTGAAGTTTGATGCATCATCCGAGTGCCCGGTGAGATTGGCGATTTGCGCCATGGCACCAATGCCAATGATACCTTTGAGAGCAAGATTCGTCTGATTGGCTAAAGCTCCGGCGAAATCATCCGTCGACACTTGGTTTGCTGGAATAAGAGAGTCATTGACCAGGTAACCAGCCCACTGCCTGAGGAGGTTGTAGTGTTGGTTCAGGTAATCGGTATCATCTGCAGCTTGCGCATACGCAAGAGTCATAATCAGCATGTTACCACATTCCTCTACGGGCATATATTCATCCCCTCCGTCCGGACGACCAGTCGCATTAGGGAACGCAGCGCCCAAGTCATGCATTGAATAAGTATTTGGATAATCTCCAGACTCCTGATTTATGTAAAGAGGGTCGAGGAGGTACTTGAGCAGAGTCGGATTTGTATAGAGAATAATGGGGTGTAATGGGAACATGACGTCGACTGTCTGCGCATTGCCGTCAGAGGAAATCTCTTTCATCCAGTAAAGGGGTTGCTCGGTGGTGCCGCCGAGCTCACACCCTCCAAATGCTTGACGAACTGCCAAGGATGTAACGGTCACGAGATCCTGCCCTCCGACCGCTTGGGCATCTGAAGCAAATTTGGTGTCTAAGTCAGTAGCCATAGAGACAGCAGTACTGTAATCTCCGTAGAAATAATCCAAGGCATCGGTATCAGAGCCGAAGTAAGCCGTCCACAGTGACGGTACAGGCTGAACACCATTCTGCCCATCGAATTGGACAGCGTCTTGTTGAGCTAAACCAATCGTATATAGTGTACTTACAGAGCCGGTGATTGAGCCAAGATCTGACGCAAACCCGAAGACTGGGTAATTATCGTTGATCGCCCGGTAGTTGGTGTCTTGGGTATTAGCAAGATCACCGTGGTTCTGAAATTGCCCCCGAACATCGCTGTCGGCGCCAGATTGATAACTCAAAGCGTTGGAATTTTGCGTAGCCCAGAACCAGTTGCCCCACTCGGCTTGTTGGTTGATTTCGCTGAACTCCAATTGCGTCTGACGGAACACCTGGTGGTAGGAGACTCCGTTCCCGGTGGTTCCATAACTCCACTGTGCCGTCGCGGTCCTATCTCCAGAAATCCATTCTGCCGCAAGTTAGCAAATGACCAAAACTTAACAAATATCGCGCTGACCTGCTGATATATCCGCGTAAAGCTGCACGTCATGCGAGCTTCCGTCGTTTGATTCTACCGAGACTTCCAGGTATGAGAAGATGAGCGATTGGCGCTGGAGATCGTTGGGATATATCGGAGATAGGAATGTGGCATTGACGGTGACAGGCCCAGCATCAATCGAGAAGATGCTCTTGGTAGAGGTGTATGTGAAGCTTGTCTGGTTTGCCACATTGACACCGTCCACGCCTGGCAGAGGGTCGCCCATCCACACATAGAGAGTGCCATCTACTCGGATCAATCCAGCCCATGCGGCAATAGCGGCGCTATACCTTCTTAGCTAGATGGCATTATTTTAGGAAGAAAGTGCTTACTTCCAAAAGCTCGACCACTCCCCGGGGAGGTAGCCTCCGTTACCGCCATCGCTTCCGGCTGCGAGCCAAGTGGACAAGTAGGGTGACTTGACTGCCAAGGGGAGTGCTGGAGGCCGAGCAGGAGAGAATGAGGATTGTCCCCGGACAGCCACGAGGCCGCAGAGAAGCAAGGTCGACAGAACGGCTAGAAGCTTCATGTTTGCAGCGATGGTCAGAAGCATATCTCAAATCAAGCGCGAAGATGGGGGGGTTAGATCCCCGTCTTATAGCAATGCTGGTCATGCAAGGAGACTTGTGACAATCAGAATCCACAACACATACCTCACAGAAAAGCCTCCGAAGTGTACTGAGTTCTCCGACTTGTGATCACGACCGGAAAGTGTCGCTATCTCCACTTGCTCTGCGAAAATGCATGTCTCGAAGGTTCGATTATCCCAAAGAAAGCATATGATCCGTTGGAAGAAGCTAATGCAGGTTCAAGGTTGAGGGGGAAAGGAACTCTGCATCTAGACTATTCGTTTACTGCATTAAATACGACTGAATGGAGGATGGGAATGTCAGCGTGTTGTCTGGTGACATCGGAGTGCCTCAGTCAGGCCTTCTTCACCGCCCGAAGCTAGCGAAATTCTGACGAGCTCCGACTCCCATCTCTTCAGAATCGGCAACACTTCAATTTCAGGCGGCCGGTCGAGATAGTAGAATGTGAGGGTCAATCTATATCATGGCACCTCATTTCCCTCGGCAACCGCCAGGTAGGGTTAAGGCAATGGAAAAGTCCACTGCATCCACTGTCATATGTTTGCCGCACGGACACTGACGCCGCATGCTCGCGAGGAGTGAGGAGGACCAGAAAGGCAGTCCGACAAACAGCCTCACGAGCAGTCATGCTGCAGGACCGGAGTAGGCAAGCAGCTAGATTTGGGAACCCATAGAGCAGAGACGCCGGCCGCTCGGCACCAAGTCTTACATGGATTGAAGACACACGACGTTAGTTGGATGCGGCGGTTATGGCAAACTTGATGTTGTAGCAAGAAGCTTTCGATCGGGTGACCTGGGAATGGATTCGGTAAAAGTTGTAATGCGAAAAGAGAGGCTCTCGCAGTAATCCGGTTTTGCAACTAATTGGGTAGGAAATTGCCAGGCTGTAGGACAAGCGCACGAGTCTGACCCCGCCTCTGAACGAGGCACCAAGGCTTCGGTGACTGCATGATGTTGCAAGGTAAACTGTCCAGGGTCGTAGCCGCTGTGCTCGGCCGAACATTTTTAATATTAAAAATGACAATACAAGAATGAAAAAGCAATGTTCATCTAACAATGAACGGAGATTACCGCAATAAGCTCAAAACGAGATTGGAAAGGCATACGATGGTGACTTTGTGTTGGATGGATTTCTTGGAATGCTGGGCTTCGTTCCTGCGCTATTTCGATCTCACTCCTTCGCCGCTCGTTCTGGCCCCAAATTTTCGTGCATCATTGCTCCTAGATCCTTGTAGTGCTCAGACATTCCTGTCCGCGACGTATCCCATCAGAACCTGGCTTCTGGGTCGACTAATCTGCATAGGGACACTTCAGTAACTAGACCTCGTATCTATGATGAGGTTCATGTCCTCTATTTGTTAATAGACTTTTGACTTTTGACGATTGCTGGAAACCCCCACCCCATGGGGCAGTGGAAAGGAGATGACACCTCTTCATCTCGTTGGCTTGCCCAAACTTGGATTAACTCCGTCCTGTTTCTTTCGCCCCCTGTGCGATGTAGGTGGAAGTTTATTCTCCGTGTCCTATGCCGATGCGGAGCTGTACCAAGAGCTGTGCCTCGGTACCAGTACGTGATTATCGGGGGAGCTGGTGTGATGGCTCGGCAATGCTTAGTTCCATGAGTCTTAGATCAGAATCTTTGTATAGCCACAAATAGTATTCAGAGGCGCTTATTTCGCAGATATGTAAAACAGAATCCGTGGTGTTTGGCAGGCAGCGGGCTATTTGATGTCCTATCTTAGGCTCCCTTGGATTTGGCGGGGACTGACGCAAGATTTGCGTCAAGCCCCAAAGCCACCAAAGTTTAAATTTGCAACCGCTTCCTTCAACGACGTTTTTAGACATCTAGCACGAGTAAGGATGCCGTGGATATGAGGTGAAGTAGTCTTGCAACCATTCATTGGTAGTATTTAAGTGCAGAGGTATCCGGAATGATCACCTTCGCGTCTTACTTGGTAAGCTCAGAGTTCCTTTCAGATTCCGAACATGATGATATCTCATGTGTCTCATGCGAGCATTTTCAGACAAGTCACAGCTGTCATCTAGATCGTAAGTCTCTCCGTGGAAACTGTGTGTCTTCTAATGCGCTCTGGATGAGATAAATTTCATTTCCAAATTCTCAATGTGTTATGTTCATTGCTACTCGGTAGCAGAAGAATCTGGCGGTACAAAGCGTTTCGACCGTGAGAACATTCTTGGCTTCTTTGCACTCTATATCTTTAATTCTACCGACATTCTGTATATAATTTTGTTATACTCGACTCGTTCGAGATTGAGAAAAATGGATATAAAATCCGTCTTCTCCGACTATCAATTCTTTTACCTCGTCCTTCATCTGTCGTTCTTTTTATCAATCTTCAAATAGATCCCAGCTAAAGGAAGTTCATTTCTCGCTCTTATTTTCTGATTACCTGAGGATAATGTTGTACATCTCTGCAGTCGTGGGTTTTTTGGCCGCTGCTGAACTTGTAGCTGGTCACGGCGCCATCATGAAGGCGGCTGGCAATGTAGGTTATGACCTAGGTTCCCGGTAACAAGAGAGGAAGAAACCCAGATGATGCTGTCATAAAGTTTTTGGGATAAGCCCTTCCCAGTTCCTCTCCCCTTGCATCTTTTTCTACGTCTACTAGTCTACCAGTGTATCTGCTAGCTGACTTCAATTCTCTACGACAGCCATTGACTATTGCAATGACCGCCAGTATAGCTTGCTCCGGCAACATTGCAGGCCAAGCGGGCGTCTGATGGTGCGCTGCATGAATCGTGCCGACGTAGGCCCATGGGGTGGATGTGCGCTCGTTCAAATGGCGACTGCTGGCAGTAACACGACGGCCGCTGCTGTGCAGCAAGCTGCGGCTACGGCCCCTGTGGGCAACGTGGCTATAGGCCGAAGTGTAGCCAGTCAGGCTGACAATGTAGGTTCTCGCCTATCTCTAAAGATGGCCAAAAAAGCGTTTGCTAATCACTGTCCTAGTCGGAGGAGTCTGATCGTTGAAACCCGACAAGAGGGATCTACAGTTTTGGTAACCCAAGAGGTATTCTGGAAGGCGTTTCGTCGCTTAAGTGTAGTGTTCTCTTGGTTTCTTGAGACCTAGAAAACCAATTCGGGCTCTGAAACATTTTGTCAGTTGAAGTTGTCATTAAATAATGTTCACTGCGAAGAGTGCAGAGAATGACCTAGGTACTGAAGTATGTCTTGCAATGAATAGAGCATTTAGCGCAGGATACTCCGCCATTGAACATGAAATGTACGCTTTTGCTGTTGTTATCGCGAGAAAATATGAAGATAAAGGGCATTTTGCGGACAGTCCTTGCCTGTGTACCTTTTCCCCCACTACACACCGCACCGCGGTAGTCCTTCTAGTCCGTTGTCACCACCCCTTACCTCCGGTGGCTAGGTCTTACTGGAGGATGTAAGTTAGGTCTTATACGGTCCTCGGCCTGTGTACGAGATGGTCGCCTATGGTTTTCATCAGTAACGGAATACCATGTAAAGATTGGGTGTCCCAGGCAGCAAAGGTGACGCAACACCGCCCGCAGCAACAACGATCTCACCTTATATACTTCAATAATTTACCAATATTTATCTCTAGCCCCTCATCAGGAGCCGTTAAGTCTAAAATTGCATTGCACGATCGTCTTTTCAAGAATCTGATAAAATAACTCCGTCAAGCATCACTCCCCCTGGCATTACACGTGTCCGGCAAGTCTGTCTGAGCTTTCACAATATATCATCGACCCTCTGGAAAGTCCAAACACAGATAGAAATGGCAGAAGTACACAGCAGCGATCCAACGCGACCTGGCAAAGTCTTGGTCCCCCTCGAGAACAACCCGGAAGTCCTCACCCATCTCCTCCACACCCTTGGCACCCACCCTTCTCTCACCTTTCACGACGTCTACAGTCTAGATCCCTCCAGCGGCGTCTTCGACTCCATCCCACGTCCCGTGCATGCACTCATCATCATCGTCCCAGCACACATCTACCATCCAGCCCGCGATGCCGAAGACGCCCAACTCCCAGAATACCAAGGCTCTGGTCCTAACGAGCCAGTCCTCTGGTTTCGTCAAACCATCGGGCACACGTGCGGTACCATGGCCGCCTTGCACGCCGTCTCCAACGGCGCTGCCCGTCGCCAAATCGTGCCAGGCTCGCCTCTCGACGTGATCCTCAGGGATGCTGAACCCTTGGGCCCCGAGCCCCGCGCGAAGCTCCTCTATGACTCGCAGGCTCTCGAAGATGCGCATATGTCTGCGGCGATGCTGGGAGACTCGATTGCGCCGGCTGCGAGCGATCCGAACGGAAATCATTTTATCGCTTTGGTCAAGGCTGATGATGGGAATCTGTGGGAGTTGAATGGAGGGATGAAGGGCCCGGTTTGTCGAGGGGCGTTGGGGAAGGAGGATGATGCGTTGAGCGAGACGGCGTTGGACTTGGGGGTAAGGCCGTTCTTGAAGGTGGCGGAAGGGATGGGAGAGGGCGAGATTGGATTCAGTCTTGTAGCACTTGCGGAGGGGAACACATCCAATTAAGAGAGGGAGATTGCCCCTACTAAGTACCAATATGGAGTAAATGAGATCATGAATGTTGTGATGGCTATGATGGATTACCCAAGCTGTTAGACACTGAATTCCGATCGCAGCGAACGGTGGTTGCTGCTTTTCATTATTGCTTGACATGCGATGATCATACATACATACAATGCCACCACAACTTTTCCTCTATGGGCTCTCTTCCACTCATCTTGCCTCGCTCTCCAGAATAAGCTTGCAAAGATCGCCCCATAATCGTGCTCCTTATCCAACGGTCTATGGGTTTCTCGGCTCGCCTTCTGGTATCACCCTAGGGGCTGTGGGCATGACGCTCTCATCCAGCAGCTGCCTGCTCGTTCCCAAGGTGCCTTCACTCCCCTCCATCGTACCACCCTCCCGTTCCCTTTCTGCCCTTCTTCTCCGTTTCTCCAATAAACTATCTCGCCGATCTGTTAAGATGCGATATTGCCGTTCCTCGACGCCTTGGAGCCAGTAGCCGAACGCGCCGCCGACGGCTCCGAAAAGGGGGTAGGCCCACATGGTCTCACGTTGGAAGAAAGGTCGCATTTCGAGCCCAAGTTGCCAGAAGCGAACGCCGAGGCCTGGAAGATTCTGTTAGAAAGGTGCAGAGGAGTGGGTGAAGATGTATGAAAGCTCACCGAAGCCGCTCCAGAAGAGGATCTTATGTACCATGATCGCTAGAAGCTGTAGCAAGCAGCTGAGACAATGTTGTAGCAGTGATTTGGAGCCCAGAGAAGGTGTTTTCAAGGATCCGAGGAGATGTTTAACTTGGGCTGCATCGGCAATGGCATGTAGATAGATAGGCACAAGCTCAGTAATTACGTGACCTCGTGAGGTTCCCTAAAGTTGTAGATCGCGTGAAGTTCCCATCGGACAAACCTCGGCAAACTTTTCCCGTCTGTACCTACCTAAACACGCGCTAATCACGTGATTACCTCAGCAATCGGGCTCGCACGCCCGCCCGCACGTGCCTCACTTTACCTTCCTCCTCAAAATGCTGCTTCACTAAGCTCCAAAGCATCGAGCGCGTTGCCGGTCCTCTTGGGCACGTACGAGGATGGCGGAGAGAAGCGCTGATCGGTCCCTGAAGGACGAAAGCCAGAGCCTCTTTGTCCGCAGGAATATGAAACTGCTGGACCTGCCTATCAATTCTACCCAGCGCTCCACCATTGATTCGATGCTGCATACCTTCAAGAAGAAAGGCGAGTTCGATGACATACGGAAGAAAGTCTACAAACAATTTGACGAAGGGGTATGCTGAATTGTCGATCTTGAACCGAGCTAACCCCGCTTAAATTTAGAGCACTGTTCACTGACGATTTCGTTTCTATACAGCCTGCTAGACAATCTCTCACTGCCGACCTCAACAAATTTGTCGAATCAGAGATTGAGCGCAACTCGTCTCTGCTCTCAAAAAGCCGTACGCAAGCCGCTCCTCTCGTCCAAGGCGCCGCCGAACGAGACACCATCTTCAAGCGCGCCCAAGAATCCGTCGAAGCCCTCGTAGCTCAACACCTTGAGCTGGTCGGTCCGTCTCTTGAGGCCAAATTGCGTGAGCTGAGAGCCAAGGAGATTGGCAAAGAAGCTGCCGTGGCAGAAGAGCAGCGCGGGAATAAAACAGAAGCAGACTATGCAGTAGAGTCGAAGGCGAGGCGAGATCAGAGGGCTAGAGAGCGTAGGGAGGAGTATGAAAGGCAGAAGGAGAAGGAGAAGGAGGCGAGGAGGAGGTTGGAAGAAGAGAAGGAAAAACTGAGAGTGGAGATGGAAAAGAAAGACGCGAGGAGAAAGGAATTTGAGGAAAAGAGAAAGGCTGATTTTGAGGCACAGAGACGCAAGGAACGAGAAGAGTATGAAAAGGCGCAAGAGGAAAGGAGGAAAAGGAAAGAGCAATATGAAAAAGAGCGCGAAGAGGAGCGGGAACGACGGAGACAGCGGCGTGAAAAGGAGCTGGAAGAGTACGAAAGAGACCGGGAAAAATATCATAGAAGGGCGAGTACCGAAAGGCGATCTCCTTCGCCACCCGACGAAAAGAGATTGGAAGAAGAAGCTTTGGAGCTGCTCCTGAAGGAGGGCCAGGACTTGGCCAAGTCACGCAATAGTAAACCCACGCTTGAACGATCAGATTCATTGGAGCCTCCTCCTCGCAAGACTCTTCCCCCAAAGTCCATTGTTCCACGTGATCCAGTGGCTGAGCGACTTGCCAAAATTTCCATCAAAGCGGAGGGCGAATCAGACAAACCTGGCACGCCTATCAAAAGTGAACCGATTACGCCGAATATTAAGCCGGAACCGGATGAATCGCGTTACGCGAGTCGCGCCCGCAGCCCCAGTCATGCGACTCATCGCGAGGACGAACGTTCTAGCCGCCATCCTCACGACCATGACAGTCGTCCCAGCCGCCATAGCGAGCATGATGAGCGCCGGTCTTCTCGATACGAGGACCCTTACCATGACCGGCATTCGTCTCGGCACGAACACCGTGACCGTGACCGCGACCGCGACCCGAGCGAAGAACGCGCCGCGTATAAAGAGAAAATACGCAAGGAGCGTGAACATGAGCGTGATCGTGATCGAGATCGAGACGCGGAGAGCTACAAACGTTCGAAGCATGAAGACGCTGCTGATGATAATTACGAAGAGCGGCGGCATCGGCAGCGCGAGAGGAGCAGAGATCGGGATCGAGGCAGGGAGCGTTCACCCCGGCGGATGAGTCACCGCGACAGAGACAGGTCAAGAAGTCCTGTGGAGATCGATCGCTATGTACCCAGCACGAGCTCTCGTGCGAAACCGCGAGAGTCGTCGCGAGATAGGGACAGGGACCGTGACTATCGTGATAGGGAGAGAGACAGGGAGAGAGATTACCGAGACAGGGACCGCGACAGAGACCGCGACAGGGATCGCGACAGGGACAGAGACAGAGACCGAGATAGGGACCGCGATAGGGATCGCGATCGTGATCATCGCAGCAGCAGAGACTATAGAAACAGCAGGGATGAAAGAGAAAAGTATCATCCGGTCGAGATTGACCGTTACGTGCCTGGCGGCAGTAGCCGCAAGCCATTCGAGGAAGAACGGGCTGACAGCATAAGGAAGAGGGAACGGAGTAGATCAAGAAGTCGAGGGAGCAGGAGATGATCAGATTTAGAGCTGGGGCGCTTCTCAAAATCACCTACGGATAGGGACATTGACTTGAGTTCTACTATGATACCCCTTGCTACTCCGTACCAGTATTGTGTACAATGGCATTAATCTTTGCATGATCTTTCGCTTCCGTTTATGGTGGTCTGGACGTTTGTTGAAGAGGCTAGAGACAAGTGATTGAGCACCGTGCCGAGCAAGATTCGCATATCTCTGGTGGCATTGGGCATTGTCCCATTGGTTGTAGTGGTAGGTTAAGTAACCCGTCCATTATCTGTGAGCTTACCTTGGTTATAGGCATTTAGTCTAGACACCGTCCACACGCATCCTCAAAGCACTTTCCACACATAGACTATTTAAAATCCTTCCTTCAGTCTCTCTCATTTCTCTACTTCTCATTACTCTTTCAATGGATCTTTCCTTCGCGCCCCTTACCCGTCTCATTTTTTCAATCTCCACCACATCTACAGCTTCTCTCTCGACTTGAAAGTTCATTTGCCAACACGACCCCTACTGAAATAAATCCGCATAAATCTTCCAGAGTTTAGTCAAAGATGGTCAGCTTTGAAGGCCGCAGCTCTCGCCCAAGGGACAACAATCATCCGGAAGCCGGCCGTACATGGAAAAACGCTTATAGTGTTCAAGAATATCTAGACGCCCTACCTCCGGAAGGTTAGTACCAAGAAGGTATCTTCATGAGTACCACTAACGACATTACATCAGGATCGATGAATCCCGCAACAACCACCAACGAAAACCAGCAGCCACCTGGAGAATCACAAGATGAAACCCTTGGTAGCGAAGCTCCTTCATCACCATGCAGAGCTCCGTCATTGCCCTTTCGCACCCCGCCCGGGAGTCCCGAGGCTGTATTCGACCACGATGACCATCCCTCGGACACCTGGAGTGATTCTTACTTTGAGCTTCGAACACCCGACATAGCCGATGAAGATGCCTCAGGAGCGGGCCGTTGGGAAGGTCAACCCGATCCCTCCAATGGTACGGATGTCCGGCAAGAATCCAATGCGGAGGAAAATAACGACGGTTGGAATGATTGGGGTGAGTGGGATAACAAGAATGCTGAAGATCCTCATGGGGCCTCCGAGGGTGCAGGCGTCTGCGAAGATCCCGATGCTGAAAGTTATGTCTGTTCTTGGACTGGTGAGAGACGTTGGGTTCATTCAAAGGCCAGAGAAGCTGGCGACCAACTTGATAATGGCGGCACCTGGGAGGAGCTTGTCGCTGAACAAATCGACGAAGCCTCTAATGGCGCAGATGCCCAGGAGACTTCCGATGGTGACGCTGGTTGGGGCGATCCTGATGCACAAAGACGCGACGACCCACTGGATGGTGCAGACGCCTGGGGAACCTGGGGAACCTGGGGAGCCTGGGGAGCCTGGGGAGGGTCTCGAGCTGAAGAGACCGAGGAACGCTCCAACAGCGATTCAACTGTTGGTGACGATGACGATCTCTTCGAAATCTGCCCTGCTAACTGCCAGGTTTGTATTCCCTGGGCCGAGCGCCAGGAGATCTCCATTGGGCGCACGCGAGACGGCAGGCATGAGCACGTGTGGATGAGACCGGATCAGGTCGTCTGCAACGAGCCCTCAGCGCCTTCCAGCCAGGAGCAGGAAAGCATTGTCTCCTCTACGAAAGAGGCGGATGATGCGATATGTGGACCGCGTTGCTGGTGTTTCTTATGCCTGGTTCTCCTTCTCGTTGGGATATCACTACTGGCAGTATTCTCGGTGGACAACCTATCGGTCAGCTGCTCCAGAGCCATCTTTCTCTGCCTATTTCTTCAAGCCTTGGTGGGTTTGCGATGGCTTGGGCTTTACTTCGAGTGGGAGTACAACTGGCATTCACATGGCAGCACTATGGCCAGCTCTGCTGAAACCGAAGTGGGCACCTGGTGTCCTTCCGATGAGACGGACCCGTGTTGCAACCTTTTCTTCGCGACATTCAGCTGCTGCATGCCAGCTTTGAGAGCTCTCATCTTCCACATTTGCCTTTTGAAGTCCATAATCGCGGTTTGTGCCCTTACGTGGATACTCGTGGCCGACATGAGCTTGAACGAGGGACCATGGCAGACAGTGTGCTGGCTTGCGCCAGCAGCGTCATTCGCAGACCTTGTGATGATGGTGCTTGTAGAGCTTTTCAAGTGGAGCTATGAGACGAGGATGACAAGGTAGTAGCGACGGAGAACAGGGCGATAAATCGAGTATCAATGTCCAAGTGTTGTTTGTATGAGGGCGTGTCTCCAGCGATGACTGCGAGTGAGGATTACGAGATAAAAGACTGAGGTAGGTAGTAGCGTGAAATTACTTGACATTGCCGCAGCGGTGGCACCTGTAATTTTCACCAAATGTCTCCTAATATATGATCTGCCATGTGTCCTGTCCTCTACTATTCTACCTAGAAAGAATCGTACCCAATTGTTTTTAGGCTTCGCGACGATCTGGAGCGGCTTCAGACGCCATCACTATGTCAATTAGTCGAAGACAAAGCGGGTAGGGCACAATGGTCGTTGAACTCGCTTGTCGGTCGAACCGTGGTTGCTTCGTATGTTTCAATAAATCCTCAAAGCCAGCCGAGTATTCCTGTATCAGGTCAAGTCATTGGGTATAAAGAAACTAAGCTTGTGTCCGTCTTCAGAGCTCTCTGTTGACCAGAAAAAAGGTAGTGATAAACTATAGAAACCCAAGGGAGGTTTCGGTCACCGTGTCGCGAAACGATCTCTAGGTTCTCTCACTGAAATAGGGAGCAAGGCGTGGGAAAACTAAGTTTCGACTTGCACCACTCTCAACCGGGGATTCGTAGAGCGCGGGCTCATTTTTGGCTTGAGTGGGCTATGAATGGTTGGGGTTCCAAAACCGGGTTTAAGAATAAGAGGAAATTTGTTTTTTTTGTAAGTAGAGTTATTTTCCGAAGTACCAGGCCCTGACCTCTCTCCATATGATTTGAGGTGAAGTTTCAAATGCTGCGAGTATCGACGGAGAGCCCTCCTAGCTCTTTCGACCTCCAAATTGAGCGGGAACTGGACTCACACCGTCCAGATGCTATAGCTACTATTTGGAAGAGACGCCTAGCCAGGATCCATGCCAGGAACTATGTTTCTCAGACCAGCTGGGCTTTGTGGCCACTTGCTTGTGTGGCAATCCTCCTGACAACACTCTGTTTGAGCTATGCGATAGGTATGGCTCGGTATCCGGACAGTTTCGTCGAAATGGAGGGTTCCACGCGGGCAGTCCAAGGCGAGGGGAATTATTCTGTTAGTTTTGCTTGCGAACGCACACACATTTCGAACTCTGCTAACATTCAATCAACCCAGACCGAATCATCAACCACAAGTACAGACATCTGCGGAGGTCTTGGACGTAGATACGCCGAATTAGCGATTTGCTTCTCTGTCATCTTTCAGAACGTCCTCGCTCTCTGCTGGATATTTACGCACGTCTATACTTTTCCTAGCGATTGGATTGTCTATAAAATCACTTGGGTGTGTCAGGGGAGGCCCACCGAGTCGAGGCAAGTCTCCATGGTATTTTTGATCGGATGGAGTGTGTTATGTATGAAAAGCTTCCTGGCTTTGTTCATGCTTATCGTCATTCCGAGTATCCAAGGGGCAACGTATTGGAGGGTAGAGGCGCGGCATCTATGGTGGTTAGGCCATGGGGTCGTGCAGAGCTGGGCTGATGTAGCTGTCGTTGCCGTGACGGACTCCTTGAAGGAGTTTTGGGATCGTAAAATCTTAGCAAATTATGCTTGAGGGTTGATAGAGGCTCGATTTTTGGGGAGGAAATCTTCGGCCGTTGTTTATTATGTTTTGAGGTATGGGAGGATGGAAAGTACGAGCCAATATTGGGGAGATCAGATTAAACTGCTCTCCTATGACAGCAGGCTGAGACATTGGTAGGATAATCAATCTTCTAGTCCGTAGCCATACTGCTAAAGGTCTGGGTGATCAACCTAAGCGTTATCGCTATTGGTGCTTTGAGTTCTGTAAATAGACAACCTTCAGACGATCGCATGAACGATAGAGAAGAGTACTTCCTGATACGAGCAATGGCAAATGAGGTGCGTGCAAACTATAGGTCCACTATAAGGAATGTAGCGATTGAGAAGGGTTTCAATCTCCGCGAATGCGGAGGTGTTCAGAAAAGATCGCCAGGAACGGCCCCAAATCCCTGTCACAGATCACATGTAAGTGGTGGATTGAACGTTTAATGTAACCGTCTTTCCCCCAGTCCAAGCATTCACATCGATTCATTGATTGATAGTACCAAGAAATTCCTCAGAGACCCCTCGTTGAAATCATCTGGCAGTCTCAGGCTAACAGAACGATGCTACAGTACAAGGACACGTAGCTTTATCGTGAAGAGTCACACAATACGGCGATGCGTAATGAAACCTGACACATGGATAGGGTAGCTGGAAAAACATATATAACTGAAGATGTCAGCAAGCAAGCGCAAGTGAATTCTCCTTGTCTTTGGTTGCGACCTGGAAATGGACGGCATTCTTCCTACAGGCTCAAAGGGAATCGTCGTCTTCTCGGGCGGCACCGCAGCAAATAGCCTCGTAGACGTCTTTGCAAAAGTCGCTGAAGGTAATAGATGCTCTCTGAGCTACGTCATCCCCATCAGCGATAATGGAGGGAGCTCCAGCGAATTAATTCGGGTCTTGGGTGGGCCAGGTAGGCAACAGAACGAAGGTTTCTTTGACACGAAGGCTAATTGCTAGATAGGCATTGGCGACGTTCGTAGTACGTTGACTCCTGTTAGACTAGATGTGAATTCGACCTCACCATCTGTTCTCAGGTCGTCTGGTTCGTCTTATTCCAAGCAATGGCGCATCACTAGAACGTGCTGCCATCCGAACCTTCTTCAATCACCGACTTTCATCTGACCCCGATCAAGCCCGACTTGAATGGCTGGATATAGTCGAGGCAAGACACGAGCTGTGGAGAAATATACCATCACCAAAGAAAGAACTGATCCGCAGTTTCATCAACGTGCTTAATATGGAAATCGTGAAGCGCGCAAGGCCCTCTTCGGTATTCAACTTTACAAACGCAAGCGTAGGGAACATGTTCTTGACTGGGTTTGCTATCCCGAATGCGATAGAGGGAGCTTTGAACTAGACTTTGCTGATACTGTACAGAGCTCGCCTCTTCTCCGGCAGCTTCGAATCTGCCATCTATCTCCTGAGCAGTATCTGTGCCGTACCAGCACATATCTCCATCCTTCCCATTATGAACACCAACTTCACTCATCACATCGCCGCCTCGCTTTCCAATGGCACCGTCATCGTCGGCCAAAATTCCATTTCCCATCCCTCTGTCCCCACTGCTCTTTCCCTATCCGGCGAGACCCCTGCTAGCCTTACTCCGACACGAGAAACAGAGATCCATGATGCGATCGAAGACGCAAATTTGCCCGGCTCCCTGCCGAGTCTACGAAGGCAGAACATCACGTTCTCCAAAGCCCACGAGGAGGATTTGACTGCCAGAATCGAACGCGTCTGGTACATCAATCCCTACGGCCAAGAAATCCGACCTCCGGCCTCGCCACGCGTGATCGAAGCGCTGCGTGAGGCTCAGGCGGTAGTTTTCAGCATTGGCTCGCTATACACATCTATTGCACCGAGTCTCATCCCACGCGGTGTCGGAGAAGCGCTCAGCAGTTCTGCAATTCGGACGAAAATTTTGATTCTCAACGGGTCTACTGACCGAGAAACAGGCCCACCTGCCGTGCCGATGACGGCGACGGATTTTGTTGCAGCGATTGCCAAGGCAGCCTGGCCGGATACTAAGGATGTGCCAAGAAGCTTGTATGCGAGTTTTGTGACGCATGTCATTTATATCGACAGCCCCGACGCCCCTAGAGTGGACAAGGAAGAGCTGGCGGGGATTGGAATCGACGCGGTGAAGCTGTATGGAAGGAAGAATGAGGACGGGAAAGGCGTCAGATATGATGCTACGGCGTTGACCCAGGCTTTGGAGGCGATCGTGGGAAAGAAGCCAGAAAGGGAAGGACCCAGCAGGAGAAATACGCTACATCATTGACGCTGGAAGAGAACCAGAAAACACTTCATACAAAAAGTGCCATTGTGTAGCGTCACTGTCTTGCTACCAGTCAGCCGACTGTGTTTACAGAATCCTCATGTTTTTCCGCGTAAGGTTTGGCACGTAGATACTTGCCACAGGGCTACGAGAAATACGAGACATCGATACCAAGCCACCAGAAGAGGATTGATGTCAGAGGCTTTGCTGCAATTTAGCGGACTGCAGCACTGGCATTTGGAAACTTACAAAGTTCGAACCATCCCGTCTTTACATCCTACATCCTTTCTGCTTCCTTGGAGTTTATTTAGATATACGTCCCTGAGCTTACCCTTGGCTGAAAAGTATGTCTTTAATAATAGCATATACATGAACTTCATCAACTTTGAAATATGCACGTACCATAACCTCGTATCAAATACCACGAACGCCGCAGCAATGGGGCGCCGGTGTACAACATGCTTCATGCAAGCCAACAAACTCCACCCATCCCGATAAAACGTCAAAAAGGCCGTCAGCGCCAAAAATCCAAACCCCATCATCGTGCAGTCGCTCTGACTAAACATCCCCATGCCTATCATTCTCATTAACTAGCCATTCCTCCCTCCTCAGCAATGGCTGCCTCTCTTCCTCACTTTCATCCCTTCCATCCCTCACAGCTCCCCTCACCACGACCCTCTGCTGTGGACTCGGCATCCAACCCCTCATCCACCCAGTCACTCTCTGCCAACTACTCGGTCTCTCCAGCGCCAGCACGTCCACCCTCCCATCCTCACTCTCCCCATCCCCCTCCCCATCGACCTCCACATCTCCCTCACCCCCAGACCTCCGAATCCGAATCGGCACCGCCCGCCTCGCCTCCTCCAACGAATCCGCCAGGTCTTCCGCCCTGGCCTCGCGCCCATCATCAACCTCAACCACGACCTCAGCCCTCTGCGCGCCCGCACCCGCACCCTTGCCCTCGCCATACATCAAGAACTGCACGCCGACCGCCCCATCCAGGAACAGCACGCCCGCGGCCCCGAGAAAGAACGGCGCCGCACGCAGGACCCAGTCCGACCGGCTGCTCCCCGCGGCCCCCGCCCAGCCGTGGCCGCCGAAGGGGCCGAAGTCAGCCCAGGCGGCTGGGTTGGTCAGGAGCGAGGTGGAGTAGAAGAGGTTGCCGAAGAAGGCGGCGAGGAAGAGGGCGGGCGAGAGGCCGGCGGTGGAGCGGCGGCGCAGGTTCTTGATGAGTTGTGGGATGCGGCTGCCGAGGTAGAGGAGTGTGGAGAGCCAGGAGAGGATCTTGCCGGCGGTGGCGGTGGGAGAGGGGGAGCTGGTGGTGGTTGGGTGGAGAGGGGAGGGGTCGTGCGGTGAGGTGGGTGAGTAGATGAAGGTTGTGAAGGGGATGGCGGGGTTGGGGGTGACGGTGAGGCGAGTGGGAGAGGCGTGGACTTGGGCGAGGGCGAGAAGGAAGGAGATGAAGAGGAGGGTCCGAGGGGATGCGAAGGGAAGTGGAGACTGAGAGGTCTGGGACCGGTAAATCGAGCGTGGCCTTCTAGGCGAGGATGAAGAACTGGAAGCCAGTTCGCCGAGTTTCTCGGCCCCGTTGGACGTAATCGACCCGTAGTCCGGTGTGCTCCATACCTTTTCCGAAGACAATATTGAGGTTTGTTCGAGAGGCGGGAAATTATTGTCGCTTTTCGTGCTCCTTGGTGTCTCGCTTCTCACGTAGGTCGCCCTACCCGGCGGTTCTATACCCTCTATTAAATCCTCGACACCTGTGCCTCCAGTTCCATCATTAGGTGTGTCTCTTTTCCTGCTCCAAACAACTTTGGCTTTCTTGCCGTGCTTCAGCTTTTCATACCAGAACCACTGCCCCACGAGTACAATATCAACAAAGACGTAATATCCCGCGATAATCATCTGCCATGTTGCTTGATTCGTGAACTTTGCCCCCAGTAGATTTGACAAATCGCCCAGACACCATTCCACCAGAAAGAAGATACTGAGTCCCGAAGTTGAGCCGACCTTGTAGTTTTTGTAGATTTGTGGGAGTTGTGCAAAAAGCCAGGACACGATGCTGAGGGTGCCGAGGACGGTGGAAAGGAAGGCAAGAGGCGTTGGTATGCAGGTATGAAAGTAGGAAGAGAACTGCCGAAGGAAGAGAGTTGTAGGATCACAGTGTTCAGGTAGAGAGGAAGCGAATGTCCGGGACGAAAAGAACTCTGCCATTTAAGGATTCGGTTTGTCTTGTCAGACAAGCTTGATGTCCACAACCGGTTGATGCTGGATCACTTTGAATTTTGTTACTTAGCGGGCATATACTGGAAATCGTCAGCGGTACTGAAACATCGTAGAGTACCCGTATTCAGTTGAGTCATGTATTACTTCGACTATGAGCAATGTGAAGCCCGCAAATGCTCATGTACTTGAATACAAACGACCGGAAGACCTTTGCATCGCGAGTAAGTGACAAATTAGGCGACAAGATCTCTCACTGATAAGCGTACAAGTCACGCGACAGGAAAGGACGCAAAGATGGTAAGAAAAGATGCCTTGAATTGTGGAGCTATAGATTAGACATGGAACAAACATGCAATAGACGTAGGAGAGAAATAAGAAGAACAGAGCAAGAGAAGCCTGAGAGACACAAGTCTAGTCATCAGCATCCAGCAGGTAGCCGCGCTTCCCTCAGCCCTGGGTGGGTGGAATCACCACAGCTGGGACGAAAGCGCGCATCAGTCAGGTAGCCTCCATCGCTCCTTCAGATGACCTACATTGCCGGCGGCCGAGAGAGGGACACGCCAAGCCAGATTGGATAGTCGTAGCTGCCATTGCTACGAGAAAAGTGCGACATGACGGTTGAGACATGACTGATAAGAGCAGTCGTGTGAATGAAGCAGGTGAGTGGTGGTTGGAGGCACGCGGATGAGCTAGCGGGGTCACAGGAGAGATAAGCGATAAAATTCCGGCCGCGGGGGAGGAATCTGTTCCGAACGCAGGAAAACCTTCCTGGGAATGGAAGTGTTGAATTTAATGTTTGGTGGACTGGGGCATACGTAGTTTTCTCCTGATCTTCCTTGCAGGATGCAGTCTGCTTTTGTCGGTAGTCACTCAGGGTTTCTAGTCAGGTGGTGACACGAGAGCAGAGTGCATAAATTGACTGTTGCCCCTTGTGCGCTGCCTAAGACATTCACCAAGTTTATTTTGCATGCCAGATCCCAGAGCATGAAAGCTCTGACTTTAAGGGGCTCCGAAATCGCTCCAAAAAAACAAAAAAAAAAAAAACGAGTTTCATGCAAGAAGTAATATTGATCGAATGACAATATATCCCCACAACTAACCAGGCTCCCTTACACTCTACCCTCATCTCCCTGGACAGCTTCGTAACCATCCTCTCCCTTGGATACATATGGCGGCCTAAAGTGTGACTATCAGCCTTGGGCTCATTCTCACAGCTTCTTCAGTCATCCCACCTACCTGAGCCAGTTCCTCACTCCCACGATTGCCGCCACAAGCACCGCGTACACGCCCAACAACGCACTCCAGCCCCTGTCTCGCCCCCACTGTCCCTGCCCGACGCTCAATGCCACTAGATCGTATGTCAGACATGCGCCGAAAATCCAATCTGTTGCCGGCGCCAAGGCCAACGCCCCGAAGCCTACCCCGGTCAGGATCTTGGTGAGGAAAGAAGGCGACTGATGGACGTAGTACGCGGCCGATGTATTATGCAATAAATCGAGGACGCCAATGCCCGCAAAGGTTTTGGCGACGATGTGAGTGAGCAGGGAGGCAGGGGAACGGGGGCTGAGCCGGTTTTCGGGGCGCGCGAGGACGGCGTAGAGGTAGGTGAGTTGAGTGCAGGTATTGACGATGACGAAGAGGTTGGAGATGTCGAGGCGGTTGGCATTCCAGAAGAACATCCATGCTAGAGAAGAGGGGCATGGTTAGCGCAGTTTATTTCCATTGATTACCTATTGCAGATGAGAACTCGGGAGGGCTTGGGGAGTGTTTGTCAGGTCCATGGAGCATACACAATCCATTTGTCTCCAGTTCTTTCTATGCTCTCCAGCCATGGATATGTACTTACTCCCAATACATATATTCCCGACCACGTACCACGGCACAAACCCCCTCATCTTTTCTATCTCTTCACCTTCCCTTCCACCTCTCCTTTCATCCCCGCTCAGCTTCCATAGCCTTGACAGCCAGACTACCTGCATTATTTGTTGCGGGAAGAAAAATGCGCCGATGAAATACGCATTGGGCGACCAGAAACTCATGTTGCGATCGTGTATTTGCTTCATTGACGGGCTGGAGAGGATGCCATACAATTGGGCGAGGAAGTCATAGAGAAATGACGCCGGCGCGAGGTAGCGAGCGACTCCCATTGTCGCGGGTATCTTGAAAGGTTAAGACGAAAGGCCAGAAGGAGAGTGACACGAGTACTCCGCAGTAGCAACACTGCTGCCAAGGTTGGGGGCGGAAGTTTGGGTTGAATCGGATCAGGACTGTCCCACTACTTCAGGTGGGCGCAAAGTAGAGCTCAAGCGCAACTGAATATGTAGTAGAGAAGAACGATATGCATGCGCAAAGCTAGGTATTTACAAGAAGATGTGTAGGTGTTTGAGTCGTCATGTACGCCACAAGTTGCGCCTCCCTGACCGGCCGGGGAGAGTTCGGCGCACCAATTCCGCCACAGGATTCGCTCCCCACTTCACGAACCATCTGTTCTTTGCTTTCGTCCCCTAGGTACTCCGTAGTCTTCGAGACTTTCCCCCAAGAGCGCATGTGCTCTTGATTTCTCCGACAACCAGCTCTAGTAAATGTACCCATCGCGTAGCTGAATGAGCCCAAGTGCTGCCGCGATCTCGTAGTCAAATGCAAGCACAAGAACCAGGATCGCCACTGCCAGTCCCAGTGAAAGGCGAGAACGTCGTCTTGGGAGTATTAGTGAGGTTAATCGTGCCATTTCTCGAGTACAGAAGTAGCTCTCAGTCAAGCTGCTGTAGCTTGGTGTGGTGCCCGGACTTGCTCAGTTATCGAACACACGGTTGATGACAAAATCCAATCAGGCGGTTCTTGATGTATAGCTTCAAGTTCGAGAGTATGTAAAGCTCAGCTTCTGAGCTTCCGGCCGAATCCGAGGTTGTTGGTCGAGTTGTGGTGGTCGCGCGGGCAGACGCTGGCAGTCAAAGTGGGCTGGAAGCTTAATAAAGACCTTGGAATGTGTGCGGAGAAAGCAGACTGCAGGGCAGGTGCAAGGGCGTGCAGCACTGATAGTCACCCATGGATCTTTCCATAAGTATTGACTTGGTTATGGTGGGTGACGAAATTACAGGATAGATGGCGAGCTGGGATCCGCTTCATATATTCACTACAGGTCCCACGTTTCGGAGTATTCAACGACACTTAGTACTCAGTGGCACATTCTCTAACACCAACAAGGTGTGCTCCATGGACAGAACGCAGGTTGCACGGAATATTTGATTCCTAATTCTGCCTTGGTACGTGGAACGAAGACCTGATTGCGAGTTCGCCAGGTTATCGATGCCGCTCTGAAACATGATGTCACCGAAAACCGCGGCACGGTCGGGCAGTGTCTTCTGCGACGGGAGTCGTTGGTACGATAATCGATACATCAATACCGTGGATCATTCAGGTGTGGCTGAAGAAGTGTTCTTCCTTGGTGCCACGTGGGGCAATCATTATCGAATATTTTAATTGAAAGGTGGGTATGGCCGAAGTGGAATTGTGACCATGGCTCCCCGTGATTTTAGAGCCCCGGGCAGAGCTTCTCCCAATAGTTAGACGCCTTTATATCGTGTCCTATATTTACTAACGAGCCTTTCCAAGTAAGAGAAAAATGCAGGAAGATTGCAAAATTATAATGCAGCAGCTTTGAGCCGCTTTCGCTTGGTATAGCTATTTATAATCTACATCCCTGGTGTCGCTTGCCACTCTGTTCTTTTGTGCAAACACGTCCCTTATACCGCTCTCCTTTCTGATCATAGCAGACAGCCATTCAATGCGACTGTGATGTGTCTCGTGAACGCCCAGAGATGCTCTTCTATCTCATTGAAAAGGACAATCGTCGATTCGCTTCTGAAGTGCAGGTCAGGTTCTGGTCCCTGCAAGTGAAAACTCCCCCTAGAATGCAATGATATCTGCTTGAACGCAAGACTAGTAAAATGGACGCCATGCAAATGCAGTGTAACAAGTTCCCCGTTATCGTGAAAATGCATGAGATGCCACTAAAGTTTGTAGCAAAGAGAAGCAAGCCCTTGTTCCTACTCGTACATGCCTCAACTGTCACTTTTTGAGATTGGTGTCGTTAATTACTTTTTCGTGTATTGGTGTCGTTGCCCGAACTTTCCGACAGTGGCCCTTAACCGCGGAAATTGGATTGCGGAACCGGTTGTGGTAGTTGCATCCAGTTGTGACCCTGCGACCCTGAAGCCTGCGGCTCTGCGAATGTGTTATGATCCCACATTGGCAACACCCCTACTTTCCTCTCTCGAACCGATTTGCCCAGGGGTTGATAGTGCATCGACTCAGTCGGAATAGTGGGGGCATTCTGTATAGATCCAGATGGGGGATGCTGCAGAAGGGTGTTCACTTGGCGGACGGGCCGGTATGGCGAGTTGCGCTGGAAAAGGAAGTATGATGGAGAAAGCTGGGACGGTGGCTGGGATTGGGTGGCAGATGACGGAAAGACGGTAGAGGTTGGCGAGACATTCGCAGAGTTTGGATAGGGGCTTTGTTGCCTGGAATGGTAGTCGTAAGAAGCCCCACTGGTGAAAAGCTGTGAACGAGAAGGCGGGCCAGATGATGCAGGGATTGAAGATGGCGTAGACCAATTGACCGGAGGAGGATAGACAGACTGAGGTGTTGTCCTTCCTGAATGCTGGATTGGTGGTAGTTGATGGGTTTGTCGGACGGTAGCACAGCTCCCGGAGGTATTGTTTTGCGGGGGAACAGAAAGCCTTGGCAGCTCCAAGCGGGGACCGCTGGTGACCGAGTATGATGCTGGAGTTGCAGACGATCCTGCAGTGACGGTACCAGGAGTCAGGGTCATAGAGCTGGCAGGAGATGAAGTCGAAGTGGAGGGATACGGCTGTGGGTACTGCCGCGAGAGCCGCTTGGGAAGTGGCTCATACGCACTTTCATCAACACTCCTCTTTCTGCCATTTCTTAGATCAAGTTCAGGAAGTGGACCGCTGTAGAGACTAGGTGGCGTCTTGGAGTAAGCAGCGCGGTGGGGTGAATTGGTAGCCTGGAATGGAGGTGAGGCATGGGTTGAACCAGGTGGTGAGGGCAAGGTTGGTGGAACCAAGACCGTAGGAGTCGTGGGACCACGAGAAGAAGGGTGCATCCTTTCCGGCTGAGGTCTGGCTGCCGCTTCGATGTACGCCGCGAACTTGCCCAACTTGATGTGCCATTCCTTCCATTGTTTTTCTGACGTAAAGAGGCTGTACCTCATATTGCTAAGAAACTCGACTTCCATTACGTGTACTTCAGAGACCGAAATACCCGAGACCTCGGCCCAGGTTTTATTGGTGTAGGTATTGTCATCCAAGACTATCATGGTTGACGTCAGCTCGGACTCCTGCTCGTAGAATACACTAACTTACACTTGTTTCCCAGCATCAAGGCGACTGTGAGTAGCCGATACTCACTACCAGGTTTTCCTTTGACCGTCGGGTTTGATTTCTTCAGTCGATATACAAATAGCAGAGCCAATAAGATGACATGCTGAGCTACCTGAGTCGTAGACAAAATCGTCGTAACCCATTTTCGGAATCCGGTTGTGGGAATTGCGTCTTGGACCAGAGGCTTTGCGTTTGTGATAGGAGATCGAATTTCCTCAATCTCACAGAGAGTGTTGGAAGACTCGAACCAGAACAAGCACGTAATCTGCAACCAAAATCAGCATTGGAAAAAGCCACGAGTACCCATTCGGTACATACCTGAGCTGCCAATTCAGACAAGCTTCCTCCACTGTTATTAACAGAGCGAGGAATTTGTAAAAATGGAGCAATCGAGTTATTGCTAGAGTTCTTTGCCAAGCTGGACTGCTCTGGCTGTCGAGATTGGTCGTGATTCTGGGAATATGGTGTCAACGGTCGACCGCTGGACATTTGGTTGACGCTGGAAGATTGGGGGATGCTCGAGCTAGCATAGTTAACAGAGTTTCTTTGTCCATAGCCTGGATCCTCGTGATGTCGGCCACCGCGATAGTCATACTGCGGTGCATGATGAGCGGCAGTATTCATGTCCAAAGGTGGAGTGGGAGGTCTGGCCTGTGGAGGCAAAGCCTGTTTGGACCAGCCAGGAGGCAAGCCGGAACTGCTCTGCCGTCCAGATGGTCGTGAATCGTATGCAGAGGAATTTGGCCGTGATAGAAGAGCTTGTAATGTCTCGAAATGAGGCATCGGATTGTGCAGAGGTTGGATACCAATCAGAGACATGAGGTCTAAAGGTCGTCCTCGGAAGAGTGAGCACTGGTCGTCGTGGCCCTCATCTAGAGGTGATGTCGTCTAAGGTCGAGAGGAGAAGTGAATTTTCAAAGATACGGTGGAGAACGCAAAGTGTGTATTCCAGGCATTTCCGGAATGACTAAATGGTCAATAAACCGCCCCTCCCTAAAATGTGCGATTTTACGAGAAGGGTTCGTGAATGGCAAGCAAGGAGCGTGGCCGGTAATCAAGTCGAGCTATGTACCTACGTGAGCTCCTCCCAAATATGCGGAGCTCGGGCAGGCTACAATACGCTAGAGAGGATTACCCGTCCGGGGAGGAGCAGCTGGAGTCGTGTGGTGAATCGCGTCTGGTCAGGCTACGTGAGAAGTGAGCTTCGTGTGCGGACAGGATTAATCATTCACAGCCGGTGGGGGCAGGCAGTGACGATATTAGCAAAGTTAGGGTGATCAGGGTGGGTGACAGCAGCTAGCGACGAGGGGATCCTCTGGGCGCAGTGCCTTCCGGAAGAGTGAATTTAGATTTGTGGCAACCATGGCGGAACGGAGATTTGAATCTGTTGACCAGACGCCAGGTCACAGCGCGGTGGGATCAATTCTACGGCAAGTAGTGAGGTTAGGTTAGGTTGTGCGGTGTCCACGATCAGACAGATTCGAGCGCGCTTTGCCGGAATGTTCCAGGCATGGATGTGCAGAAACACGGCCAACGACCCATGAGGCTGATCTTAATTGGATCCCAGCCTGGCGACGGCAAGAGGTTGATGTCAGAGCAGCCAACGCGCGCAGCCCTCGAGCCCTCGTCATGGTGAATTGGCGGCCGAGCACGAATCCCATGAAAATCCATCAATCGAGTAATCCATTAACCCATTCAATCCATCAAATTGCAGCGCCATCCCGGCCTCACGCGGCCGTTTCATTGGCCGGCCCCGGCTCGCTACCAGCAGTGACGCCGTACCCAGCCTAGAGCCTGCCGGATCGTGGGTGCCAGCGTCGAGGCATCGGAAAGGGGAAACACACGCAAGCAGCAGCCTCACGCTGATGCACCAAGATTGGCGCGCCCCAATACGTCCCCCGATGTCCTGTTAATGGCATCAATCAGGCTAGTGCTGCAGGTGTGTGTGGGCTGGGGCGAGGTGCGGTTGCTTCTGCTGCGGTGGCTCCGTGGCCGGCATGGATCTGGGTGGTCACAATCAATTCCTGACGCCGTCTGAGATGGAAAATGGCTCGAAAGCGCTGGGCTGGCACAAAGACACCCCTCGGCCAATCAGCGCCGCCGGCGCCGGACTAACGCCATTCAACCTTCGTCTAAGACCCAGATTATGCGCGGCCATCTCTCATCGCTGACCGACGCGCGCCCCCCCCTCGCAGCTGGGTTGGCATGTCATGCTTTGGTCGTGCCATCCAAGCTCCGGAGTCACTGTGACCATGCACACCTTGCCTTGCGCGTTCCACTCCCCAGGAGCACGCTCGCGAGCACCGGGGGGCCGCATCGTAACAAGCCATCAGGGCGCGGCAAGTCGTGACTGCACGCCAGCTTGGTCGCTCCGTATCTGTCTAGTCATACGGACGTCGTGCTCATCCACCATGGCTGGCCTCCTATTCTTCCTGCCGGCCTTTTCCAACCAACCGTGCCTCCAAGCCATATCTATCCGTGACAAACTCGATCCTCGGATGAAGAGGCGGCCTGGAGGAGTCTACCTTAGTCGTAGTCATCACGCTCAGCCAAGCCATGCCATGCTCACGCGTTCCCACACGTATACCACGTACGTCCTCCCATTAGGTGCCGCCAGATACGTATCGGCGATGCCTTCTACGACGATGGATGATCACGACTGAATGCGAAGCGTGCGTTAGTTGCACTTTTCATCTGGATTCTGGATTGCCGCAGCCCTCCACCGGCCCCAACAGAAGCAGTAATGGATGAACACAGCACTTCGGAACAGAAGATTCTTCCCATACGAGAAGTGTCAGATACAAGGCAAGGCAGAGAGGAATGAAATTAACGTGCATCCAATACGCTGGTATGCTTGTACGGCCATGATGCTTGCACTGGTGGGCGCATTTTCGGTTTGATTGCTCCTCTCGTGCACACGCCTGTTGACCGCCCATCGCAAATCGGGAGCGTTGCGTGGAGGCGATCCTGTGTTTCGATCCAGCTCGTCCACAGGTATCAACTTTTTAGATGGTGTCGTAAACCTTGAAAGATGACCGTTGCCGCTTTAATAGGCTAAGCACATTGATTTGTCTTACTCCAGTGACTTCCCGCGAGGTACCGGAAGCGCCACATAGGCCCAATAACCTAGGGGCGATAATGGAATCAAGGTCAATATTCGGTTCCACACTTTTCAGTCCACGTCTCCGCTCCCCCGTCAAGAGAGAGGCGCAGTGGCTGTGAGGGTCGCTTGGCCCTTCACGGCACCAGCGACTCCGTAGCTGAAGCGACGACGCATTGCATATGACAATCCAGGAGAGTTTGAGCGAAGCTGCGCCGCATCAAGCCGTAGTACCCTAGTAAAACGCTCATCGATACAGAGTACGTACGGAGTACATGATTCAACAACAGTGACCATTTGCCCACCCGTTCGTGCTTGTCCATTCCTTTTCCGGCTTTGTGCCGAAAGCGGTCACTAACTCAAGATCCGGTCGTGCGCGACAGTAAGCAAGACTTGGACGAGCCAAGCAAGTCACAGCAAGTGCCAACGCCCACAGAATTATCATCAGGCCTCGGCCCACTACTGCAAGTTGGAGGACCAGTCCATCGGGTCCCGGGCAAAAAAAAAATACGTATATCCTAGAAAGCAAACACGGGTTATAGGTGCCGTGCCAGCTGACGTGGGAATGAACAAATGAATCGGGCCGTGACGTGTAGCTCTTGATTGTTGTACATTCCGTGCCGGACAGGTGGTGACGGGCAAGTCCGACAGTGCATAGATTACCACAGGCAACCTCATGAAAAAGCACACGATGCACAATACGAGGCAGCCGTGTTGTTTTTCTCGCCAAGCAAGGGCGTCCCCAACGGGGTAAAAATGTTTGATGAGCAGCATCCAAGAAGCGACCGGCACATGCCGCGTGCGACCCCTCAAATCTTCCAGAACTTAGAAGACGACGAAGAAGAAAACTGCTGCACTCTTTCTGGCATCTGCATCCTGCAACGTCTGGACAAGCGAGCGAACAAATTGATGTGAGATCGACACAATCTCCACTGTTGCTAGTCTAAGTCGAAGCTTAATGCACGACGACCAAAGAATGACCTCAATAAGGTTACAAAGTCCACCACGTCCCAACTGGGTCGCTGTGAACGAGGCCCGAAACATGGTACACAAATAAAATCTTGTGCATTCAACCGCAGTGATAGCAGTAGACTGCAATCACTAGTATTGTGGTCCGGCGTCCCGAGCTCGAAACCAACACGTTGTGCGTTTCGCTTTTCGTTCACTACGGTGCCGCCTAAGGCGGCTTTGCCAGTGGCCTGCTCCCAGTTTAGCTTCTACAACACTCCTCCATACATGATGAACGGTTGGCCTCTACGCAGTGTCAGCCACCAGCCGTTACCAAGAATGATCATCAACATATCCTTGCCCATTGGAAGCAAAAACTTCCCACAATCCGATTCGGCTTCAGCCCGGCTCACAGAGTTTAGTCGAGATTGCGCCTCGGCCACAGTCATCGGCGGTCGCGAGTGGCCTCTGAACCGTGACTAGGAACAGATTGGCAGGATCAAAGAAATCGAGACAAAGAGTTCCACATACGCGACTTTGGAACGAGTCACAGCGCTAGGCCCACTGTGTGCAGATTATTGGCTTCCCTTTCTGCCCCGCTGACACCCGCCACAGCCAAGAATTATCAAGGGGCGGGGTTTCGCTGCGGGCTAAAGAGCCGATCTCGACTCCGCGAGCCGCCCGGCGTAAGGCGGTAAAAAGCTGAAGGGCATCCCCGGTCTCTTGGATATAGACAGCTTGGTCAAATCAGAAGGCATTTCCGACCCGTGATTGCCGCATTGACACCCGTCGAGCGAAGCCAGTTGCATTCAGGCCCGATGGACATGGAACGCTTGGTGATGCAGTCATAAACCCTCGTCCCCCACGGTTGCCCTAATCCCGGCAATACTATCGTCGAAATGACAAGAAGCAAAGAACCTGCAGCTTACCCTTCCGAAATAGCTCGGAGACCCTCCCATCGCTCGTGGACTCCTGGCCTTCCTATTAGCTCCGTAGCGAAACCTTGCCCATACTCTAGCGTGATCTAGGACTAATTTCTACCTACGCTCCGTATCTTGGGGAGTTACTTTGGCCGACGAGTTTCCCAAGACGCGGCTTCAGCTTTTGCCTGAATCTAGAGTCTGCCAAGGTGGCTGATTCACGGAACATACGCAAGCGATCGATCCGTAAATGAGTTTTTGCATGCATGATGCTATCAACATGCGATCGGTCACGAAGACAGCAGATACTAATTACACGTGCGGAATGAAAATCGATACGAAATGATTGAATGAAAGGAAAGTTTTGTCGCTGTCGAAAGTAGTAGAAAGATCACCTCCATCTTCTACTATTGTTGCCCTTGACCAAGGGTAGTTTAGTCTGTCAGATGACAGTAGTTGCTTGGCTCATTCTTTTCAGACGTTTTGAATGCAATAACGTAGAACATTCACGAGGTTCTGTCTCACGAATCCTAGGCACTGATATCAGCCCTAACCAAAACCGGGCGGCAATAGCAAATCAATCCATGATCATCATCAGCATCCTATTATTGACTAGTTGAGCATCAAAATCTTCATTGACAATTTGGACGCAGCTAAGCGATGGATGCGATGCCAGATAATTGCCACCAGCAAGTAGTCTCTGCGCGCTTCCACGCTTCCCTGCATCGATGGCGTTTGGCTTTCAAAGGCAAACGTCGCTCTCGTGTGACCTGGTCAGACCGCACTTCTGCCAACCCATCGAGACAGACACGGAGGAGCCGCCTTCACGAATCGTTATGCAGGACGCTATCATTTGTAGCCGGAAGCATGCTGGGTCGTGATATTTCCTAGCCTGCGTTGTTTTATTCCCACTCCGAACCTCAAGGATGCCGGGCGTCTCGCCCGTGGCCAGGCGTCCCATCGTCGAAACGGTCCCTTTCGTTTTTTCTTCTTTTCCTGTGTCGTCGCCATTGTTTTTCAAATAATCATCACTTGTCCCCAACTTGCTGGCTCCGAGGCTGACACTGACCTCCCGCATCGGGCAAAGATGTGCACCCCGTCATCCGTTTCTTCCACCAGCCTGGACGAGGGGGCTTTTTTGGCGGCTTTTTCTGATTCATCCAACGCTTCTATTGCTTGTTTGTTCGTGCAGGCCATGAAGAAAGGAGGACACCGACTGCAACACATGAGACCGGGCCTATTCCCTCGACGGGCCCAAGCCGCATGCAAGGAAAAGGCATGAAGAACCTGGCAATGGAACCTTCTCTCAACCCTGCAGACCACCTCCTTGGATCCCTTAATTATTTTCCTCATATCCCGCGGCAAGCATAAGCACGTCGCGGAGGCAACATCCACCACCGAAGTTGACATCCGTATCATATCAGCCTAACTCCTGGCCATGCACATTACAAAGGCCCGCGATAACACTGATTTTCCTTCAGGCTGCCACGGCCTGCTGCAGCTACTACCATTTCCGTAATCCATTGGCGCTGTTGGGTAAACCGCGTAATCCGACGTCCGTCTTCAACACTACTGCCAGTAGCCTATAGCAGCCTAACGTATCATCCTTCGCGTTAAGTATCACTGTCGATCGATGGACTCATTCTTTCATTTTCGAACAGTCATCATTTCATATTTTCTTTTCCTGGGTGTCAGTTATCATGTCTTTGCTACTACTGCTTACCGGGGACTTGCATTCTGCATCCCAGCTCCGGTCACTCCTCCAACACATTCCTTCGCTCGCTTATGCTGCTGCATCAAGTCGCACTCGTCATGACTTATATGCTAGTCACACTGAAACGCGTTTCTGCTACGGATGTCACCGCGTGGGTACTAATAATGGACGGAAGCATTAACAGCATCATCTCTACATGAAGCATTTCCCAATTTCCAATTAGCTCCTTTTCTAGCGTGCTAAGACAAACCTACAACTTCTCTTTGCCTGATATGCCCCACCCACAACCAAGCTTGGTGTTGAATTATTCCGTGTATTCCTTGCAAAAAATTAACTCACGAACCCTCCATCTCTAACTTGGAACGCTGACACCAACATCAGGAGACCAAGGACCAGATCAAAGTTACTCCTGTACCATGCAGATGCCATGCTTATCCGTAAGGCCCTATGCAAATCCGGAACAACGGAATTCAGCATCTGTGTGATGATTCTAAGCTTTGGCACACAAGCTTCTCCAAGGTAGGCAGATAGCAGCGCCTCGTCAATCCAGCAGTTTTGAGGTCAGCATCAATCCCAAGATCAAAGCCACGGTGACGAGAACAAGAAATACTCTATTTTTCAGGACTCCTGTGGGAATCGTTGCTCACTGGCCTCTATGTATAATTATACGCTCTAGCCTATCTTATAGATTTACACCGACCAGCTTCAACAGAGCGTCCAAGAGAAACGTGACGGCAATCATCACCCACGTCTCGCACACATCCACAACTTTACCACAACCGATTCTCCACCTCCTTCTGCTTCCCTTCCGCCGCTCGCTCTCCCTTTCCCCGTAGCTCCCTCCTCCGTACCGCTTCGGCGCGGGCCATCGGCTTCTTGAAGAACAAGCTCGGTCCTTCCCCTTCGGCCACGGTGTGTGCCAGGTACCCACGGTGCGCCGGGTCGCGGTAGTACTCGATAGCTTTGCGTGAGGCCGGGTTCGGCAGGCGGTAGCGGTAGCCGAGGGCGTATTCGTAACGGCCTTTTGCGAGCGCGTCGGAGCCCCCGCCCCCAGTCCCGTTAGCAGCAGCAGCAGCAGCGATAGCGATGGGGGTAGTGATGCTGGTGTCTCGTTCATCCCTCGTGGTCGCTGTGGTGGCGATAACGTCTGCGGAGGTGGGTGCAGTAGTCTCGGTCGTCGAAGGGGATAGGGGCGATGTTTCTAGGACTAGGTTGGGAATGGAGGAGACAGGGGGCTGGATAGGAAAATTTTCGAGCGGGCCTGTCGGATGTGATTCTCCACGTAGGATTCGACGGATGCTCTGCCAGGTGTAGTAGCGGGTCATGACTTGCCCACCTGCACGTTCGACGGCAGCGATGGCAGCGGCCGAGGCGCGAGACACGACGATGTTGATTGGGTGGGTAAGTCTATGGGCGTCCTAGACAATGGTTTGTATCAGCGAGTGCTCTCCTGTTCACTGGAGCAGAGAGAGAGGACGTAGAATGTATGGAGTGAAGGTGATTTTGAGCATACCCGTGCCAGGAGCTTGACTCCGTCAGCCTTGACACCATGAAGACATCGAGAGTCATTGAGTTCTTTCAACGTGATGGGCTTTGAAGTGTCGAGACGGCCTTCGTCGATCCAGGTCTGTAATCTATCAAGATTGAGGGGTGAAAGTTCGGCAGCAAAACTAGAAAATGGTCGATAAGTATATGCTGAATAACATGAATCTTTCGAGTCCAAGGCGCCAGAGTTTTACTATTTCCATCCAAAGTGCTTGCCTTGCCGCATCGCTTCTTCCTCAGGTTGAGGGATTCTCTTCAAATGTACATCCTCATTCACCTAATGCATACGATTGATGTAAACAAGTCCTGACTCACACGTTCTTAAAACCTCTTTTCCCTTTCACGACTTCCTCCTTTGTCTGGCCTCCTGTAAAACCCTTTGGCACCTTGCCATGCTGCTTCTGCCCCTTGTGGCCTCTTCCACTCGTCTTTCCCTTGCCGCTCGAGGGTCCACGGCCACGTCTGATATTCTTGCTATATGCACCCGATGGAGACTTGAGACCCGAGAGAATTGAAGTGTAACGATTCTGTTGTGCTTCTTGTGGACGGGTTTGTAAGGATAGTTGAGGATGTAGGAAAGGAAGTAGAAAGGGCGCAATCGGAGTAAGAGGTTTGTTTTTTGATGTAGAATTAAGAGTCCGGACTGGAAAGCGTAGTCGTGGAGGCATGAGGAGCGAGTGAGCAATCCACAACTGTTACCGATAGCTTTACTATGGAGCTTGGAAATTTTCAAGGATGCGAGGTTTTGGTTCACGTGATTTACTGATGGAGCGGTACCTCCACTTTCGGGGTACCTACCTTAACTATCAGGTTTTGCTATTTCCATCCCCATCCACAATATCAGCGAACAAGTTCCGGAGGAGCTCAGCAGTTTTCCATGTGAACTGGAAGTCAAAGAGTAATCTACTAGAAACTTCGCTCATGGTATCGATAGCAAACCTGCTGGAGTGTATGTAGGTATTTCATTTCTAACCAGTCCATCTTCTGTCAACCCACGCCAGGGACGAGGTACTTGGCCTTTTGTTTTCTTTGTGTCATCATGAATTACGTACCGTCACCTTCCAACTGCTCTGCTGACTCCAAGTCCGCTTCGAAGGTGACCTCCGGCTGTCCGTTAGGTAGACACTCACTTTCTTTCCCGGCTGTGATCCTGTAAATATGCAGGTCGGAAGCTTGTCCCGGCCGTTTTCAGGCGGTGCGTTATGCTGTGGAACAGTCATGTTAAGCACGCATGTCCTGTAACCCCGGAATTCCGACGACCGGCTCAGAAGTATCTTGTACAGAAGCGGACAAAATACTTTTGGCATGTGGTCCGCATCTTTCCATATTACGGGGATTGTCAACCCTGAACTGTAAGTGGCAGGGGTGGGGAACGCTTCTCTTCCTATTCGTCTTGCACTCATGCAATGCTGCTGCGCCTTGGATTCGCAAGAAGGGAACGTTTGCCTTGCTCCATATTTAACCGGCACCGAGTTGCAAAAGTGGCAGGAGCTGTTTACTGCGATTTTTCCAAGAGGCCATATCAAAGCAGAATGCGAATATGAAAGATCGAGCGAATCGAGAGTTGTCCTGCGTTTCAGCAGCTGACCCAGCCGGGCGCCCCCTATTGGGCTGCTTCCGTTCCGTTCCATGCTATGCCATGCCAACAACGCTGCCAACAATATTGCCGACAATTTCGACGACAATATAAGTCTCCCGCGAGCCTCGCCACCCTCACCCTTGCCACATCAGCATATGCATCGAGCGTTGGAATGCTCAAGGGCGTTGGTATCAATGCGACGAGCATCAGGCAACCGGGATCGCGACGAGAAATACTCTGATAGCATGGTTCAAGAATTTGTCTCAAAGATCAACATCTATTTCTGCCCAAGTAGTGGGGCATCGAGTTGCCCCACGCCGCACTTCTTTATTCCAGGTGGGCCACCACCCATGGCACGGTGACTCCGTTCGTCAAAACCAACCATGTCCACCCAAAATGTGTCGACTCGCTTTCAGCATATGACGTATGCATCGTATGTTAAAGCGTGTCATATCTGAGGGGCATCACTGGCTGCATTCGCTCTTTCAGGGGCGAGAGGAGTGTAATCTCAGCGGGATACTCTTCATGGACAGGATTAGTCAATCACATCTGTCACTGCAGGTACTGTGTTAAACTCTGCACAAGGCAAGCGTGAAGTTGTGAGTCCTGGCTGCACGGCAAGGTAGTTTCGCGGGTATTTTTGCAAACGTCTGAATGTTGTGCCACCTGACGATCCAGGACGGGAGCTGGGATACGAGTGCTTTCTCCACAGTCACCATGATATTGACGAATTGAGTCAAGGGCCAAATAAAGCGATTTTTCTACAGAGACGAGGGGATTGCACGTCTCTGTCCCTTGTGGCACTGGAAGCGCGACCGCTTGCATGGGCGAAGAGGAGCAGAGTGCGAAACCATCGATCAAGACTAACGTCCTCTGACAGAGCTAAGTCGCACCGGCTACGGTTCCTGTATTGCCTTGTAGTAGGGATAGTTTGATGGCACAATCACCAGACACTAGCAGCAGAATAGGAAAGGTAAGGAAGAAGAAATGCCTATTGCTGTGACGTCAATTGGGTTTTCGCCAATTGGTTCAAGTCACTTTCGCGCTTGGAGTCAACACTCGACTATAGCAATCCGTTCCTGAAGTCTGAAGACAAGATCTATGGTTGGAGTGAGTTTTACTTAAGCCATAATATTTTGAGGGCCACTCTCTCATAGTTCGAACGAATCCTAGTAAACCATTTATTGCTCAACGTTCCGATCTTTTTCTCGATGCTCGTCGTCTCTCGATGGTTATCAACGCGAAACTCGATGCATTCGTTCGTGGTTGACTTTGGTCAGACAACAATTGCTACTTGGGCTTTCGAATATGCATAGGGAGCGCATTGCGATTTGACAGCCGGTGAAAAGCCCCAGATCAACTTACAAATATCGACTCTGAAAGAGAGAGCAGGAAGGGAAATCGTTATTGGATCGGACGAGTCTTCGCCGATGTCAATTCAAGCTTGTCCCAGAGGCTTCTGAAGACTTCTCGCTGTAAGACTGGCATGGGCCTTAATGTATTCGGTGGCAGCACGGGAGCACACTAACATCTGAAACCAGCAGTCGCTGGCGTAGATGAGAAGATTTGAAGACATGTACGTGGCCGATGAGAGAGTCTGGTCTCTGTTATAAGGCGAGTTTCGAGCGTTTACACTGCGGTATGAAGAAGCAAATAAACAAGGTGCATCAGGCTCGCACTTAAACATGGTTTTAAACACATCACAGATGTCATAGAGAAGTCTAACCAAAGTTTCGGCGCTTGCGGCTAGAAATTAATGCTACACGTGAGATTTTGCTTCGCAGTCCGAGCGATCTGAATAAACATAGACTTGAGATAATGAGCACTGTACGCAAGACAAAAAGAGCGATAGTGAGAAGAGGATTCTAGTACACTGGTGCAGCCAAAAAGTAGAATCAAGAAGCGAAAAGTCATGGACTTCTGAAAGGAGCGGTATTCTCGAATAGAGCAGGCGATAGCGGTAGTTTTGGAAAGGCTCTGTGTAAGGCGATGAAATCAAAAGTGTCTTTTTGTCTCCTCGATAGGACCTGGTTTGGTTTTTTCGGTGGGCCTTCGAACCCGGTGGAGAATAGGAGGAAGAGCGGTAAAACTTCGGTAGAATATAGATGTCCCTCCTTCAACCTGAGTCACCGAGGCGAATGGAGCTTCTAAAAATTCGCGATCCAAATAAACCCGACGTGGGTCCTGTCTGAGAACTACAAAAGTCTCTCATCCGCGGGCGATGGCTTCTTCCGAGGCAGCAGAAACGTCCAACGGTGGCTTACACACAGGAAATACACACAAGCAGAACTCAGTTGTAGATGACTCCGGCAGAATCCAATCAAAAAATCATTCAGGCTCCGATAATACAAAACAGTCCAATGGATCTGCCAACCAAACTGGGCCGACGACAGCAGAATCCAAATTATCAGGAGCAGAATTAAAAAGGAGGAAACAGGCCGAGAAAGCAGCACGAAGAGAACGCGAAAAAGCAGAAAGGGCCGCAATGGGAGTTACGACTGCAGGCCAACTTGCACCTGCACAGAATCAAGTGGGCAAAGGCGATACACAAAAGAAAGGCAAACCAGCCCAGCAAGACCAGAAGCCCCAGCAAAAAGACCAAGTGCATCATCCCCGACGAGGTTCAGGAACTCTGCCCACTTCCCAAAAACTGACTATTCGCGCCTCGCAACCCTCTCAAACCACAATGCCCAAAAAGGTCTCTTCAAAAGAAGTTGGTCTGTTTGGTCACCTCTACGGCCAACCTCGCCGACAAACCCTCCATCCCACTCCGCCAAAAGAAGTTCACCCCTCAATACTCAGTCTCGGCCTTCAGATGTCCAGTTACACCATCTGTGGTAGCAACGCACGCTGTGTCGCCATGCTACTCGCCTTCAAGGCCGCCATCAACTCATATACCACCCCTCCCCAGACGTCGCTCGCACGCCATCTCACCTCACACTACCTAAGCCCGCAAATCACATATCTGAACTCATGCCGTCCTCTTAGCATAAGTATGGGCAATGCGATCCGCTGGCTTAAGGACCTCATCATCAAGATCGACCCCGCCGTACCGGAGCAAGAGGCCAAAGCGCACATCGCCGAGTCCATCGACGGCTTCATCCGGGAGCGCATCACGGCGGCGGATACTCTGATTGCCTCTGCCGCCGCAGACAAGATCCAAAACGGCGATGTCATCGTCACATACGCCAAGAGCTCGATCGTGCAGAAAACTCTGCTGCAGGCGCATGTCCAGGGCAAGCGCTTCCGCGTCGTCGTCGTGGACTCGAAACCCCTCTTCGAAGGCCGGAACCTCGCGCGTGCGTTGTCGGTGGCGGGCATCTCGGTGCAGTATGCGCTCGTCACGGCGGCGAGCCATGCGCTGGGGAACGCGACGAAGGTCTTGTTGGGGGCGCATGCGATGATGAGTAATGGCCGATTGTACAGTCGTGTGGGCACTGCAGTCGTGGCGATGCAGGCTGCGGCCCGCGATATTCCTGTCATTATATGCTGCGAGAGTGTGAAATTTACGGAACGTGTTGCGCTGGATAGCATTGTGGGCAATGAGATCGCTGAACCGGATGAGTTGGTAGAAGAGGCCAGAAAGGAGGGAAGCGGCAATAATGGTCAAGACTTGGGGCGTGAGGAAGGTGATGCGGTGAAGAAAGCTGGAGATTTGAAGGATTGGAGGGGAAAAGATAATTTGCAACTACTGAACATAATGTACGATGTTACGCCCGCGGAGTACATCAAGATGGTGGTTACGGAATATGGGAGTCTACCACCGAGCTCGGTACCGGTGGTACATCGGATCAGTACGAATATATGATCACCGAGTCTCTACAGAAATGGCATACAAGTGGACATTGTCCATGTGAAATTCGATCTGTATCTGGAGCCCAAGGGACTGCAAGAATAGCATGCGACCAATTTTGGAACAGCATTTCTGGCTGCGAAAAGGACCATCGAATGAAGATAGCAAGGCTCCGTCGTTTCACCTTACATTAGTCTTCAATTCGGTCACCAATGAACACAAGCCGCCAAATGCCCTCACTTACTCCCTGGCCGGAGAGTTTGTCAGTTCTCCGGGCCAAGCTCATATGGATTTAGACAGTAGAGCTGCTCATCCAGGCTACGCTCTTGTCATTCTTCCCTACCAGTACCATCAATTAATTGAGAACCCCTCATCCAAAGTGCGGAGCGATGAACGAGCATCTCCTATTGCTGTATCTGACCTTCGGTACGCCTCTTCAACTTCTGACGGCTTTCTTCTAAGGCTTGAACAACTCCTGGATCCTTGGCAGCAAAATTACTGGCCGCTATTATTCCCTCTATTGCTTTTTGCAACGTATGCGCTGCCATCCACGCACTGCGCCTTCTTAATCGGACCTTTGCCTTGTTCGTACTACCGTACCAGTACGCTCCATTTTTTGGGCCGGCACTTGCAGTCAGATAGCACGTTGGGAGTTTTCAGCCTTTCACACGTAGCCACAGTATCGTCCATGCTCACCAGATCTGAAATCCGAGTGCCTGTCCCTAAAAACTTCTGTATCAGAAGCTGGCAATTGAGAAGAAGCTGGAAGAAGAGTATGTAACTAGCTCTCACCTGGCCATGGCCTGACGCTCGATTTCCAGGAGGATGAGGGATATTGCCGATGCTAGTGCTTGCAGTTGCTGAACAGGGTTATTGCGCATGTTCTTTAATTACATTGGTAACGAGCTTATGGTTAATGCCAAAGACCTATATCAGAAGGAGAATATACCAAGTGATCATGCTGCCATGCACTGTACATGGTAGATATCGACTTGAGACGATGGGCGCTGCGAGTAAGATGCCAGTTCGCACGTTTCTGGGACTGGAGCTTTGGATGGAATCGGTGATACGACAAAGCGATCCAATTTTGCCAATTTTGGTAATGTAAATCTGCCAGATTATCTAGTAACGGTTCAATCTCTAGCGCCGGAAGTAGCTCCCCTGATTTCTAGGATCATACACCATTTTATTCCATCACAGCTCCCGGTCAATGAGATTCAATTGCTGAGGTTGCCATTCGAAAATCGGTTCCGAAAGAATCCCATTGAACTCCAATCTTGTAAACCGGCGCCACGTTGCACACGTTATATGGACTCATGGTCGCCTTGATAATCATCATTAGAACCATTCATTTCATAAAAATGAGACGGCGGTTACACAATGCTGCAAACCCGATTCGGGGAGGTCAAAAAGCAAAATTCATAAGCACTACCGGTATCATGTTGTTCGTCTCGGTCATAGGCCAGCACAACCCTGTGCGGACCAGGAGGAGTGACGCCTTCCATAAACTTAAAGAACATGTCGTCCTCGTCCATCATGTCTTTGGCATCAGGAACCTCGATTTCGTGCAAGATAGGGAACTCGAGTAAGATGCGCGGTGTAGTGCGGCACAATTTAGGCATCTTTAGTCCTCTAGCGCCGGGAATATTGGCTTCGCTGAATTTTGGGTCCGCAGCTTCGTGATCAGCAGAACCCGGAGTGAATTTCTTTGGCCATGTCCAGCTGATGCCTGTAACATTCCATGTTAGTCACATCCTCAAACAGCCGCACAATTCGGACCTTTGCACGAGACAAAGAGAAGCTGTGGCAAAGCGCAAATACTCACCTTTACCAGGGTTGTCGCGGTTTTGCTCTATGACATAATTATGTCTTGCAGCAAGGTGCCACGAATACCATATTTGCTCCCAGCTGTAGGGGACACCTGCAGCAATCAGCATCAGATTGATCAATGCATCATCCTAATTGGTTGCTGTCTCACACACCATTGCAGTTCCAATTGGTCGTCTGCCAACTCTTCCCCTGCCCTAGTCCGGCCCCACGCTTCTTCAAACTTGGTCCATGTAAAGCATTTTGAGTGTAGTACAAAACGTCCTCGTTGAACTCGTTTTTGGACGCAGGATCGCCAGGATAATAGGGTTTGGCGAGCATGGGATCATTCGGGCTGGGCATCGGCTTGACACCGACAGGTTTTGGCTTGTCCTTGCCAGCGTCGCATTTCGGATGTCGGTCAGCGGTATAGTTTAGCTGCTTCGCTGTCTTCTCATCGATGACACCTCCGGCTGGCTCTTGGCTACATCGGTCAGGAGAACGGTGATATAGTTTGATAGCCCCCAGCGGAGCAGTCGGCGGAAAGGCTACGACTTGCGTGACCGCGAAACAGGCAAGAAGAGTAAAATTGCGGAATTGCATGACGAGCCAGCGTCTAAGCAGAGAAAGAAAGAAAAGAAAGAAGCTTAACGAGCAGTATTAAGAACGACAATGAAATAATATTGAGGATGGTTCAGGAATGTAGCCGCCGAAATCCACCAGCTTACTTTAGTCGATCGGGTTTCTTTGTATCTGAATTCTGTCTCAATTACTGTCTGCTCCACAGAGCATAGCATGCCTCAGCTTGACGTTGGATTTACGTATCTCCCTTACGTTGGGTTATTGCTCTTCACTGTGGGATCGACGTTCGGACCTGAAGAGAAGGAAAACGCCAATGAGGTGCGGGAGGCCATTTGTATACGGCATCCTATTTGTGTGTTTGTGAGTGTCATAACAAATAGCCAACCCTTCCTGATGAGCGTCGAGTGTTGTTGCAAACAGGGCAGGGCTCAGGGATACGTAAGACACACGGGTGGGGGCGTTACCTTCGGCAGCAGCGGGCCAAACATTGTGAATACGAAGCAAATACCCCTTGGCTTGACTTGTGGAGACGAGGAGTCAACAGACTTGCCAAGAGATCGGATATTTTTGTATTATTTTTATCCTTGGCCATTGGTAGAGATATGAGCATTATTCAACGCGGCGTCTCGTGAGGCTCAACTGTGAAGCCTAGAGTCTTCAATATTTGCCATGCATCCAACATCTCGCGATTCCATGCAGACCCTTCAGATAGCAAGCGGGAAGGGAACTGGTCAATAACAGCATATGGCTGCAAGTCATGACCTATATGAAGTCGCGACGAATCGTTGCCTTGTTCGGTGAGACGAGGCAGCCTCATCGTTCAAACTTATTTACCGCAAGCCTGCGGCTCAAAGGAATCATGCGTGAGATTTGGGAATCAAATGCACTACTTATTTCAACAGTGCTTAGTTGAGTAAGCGACTAGTACCGCAACATTCGTCATCTGGTTACTACAAGAAAAAGCCGTGGAAATCTGTTCGCTCTCAAATTCCGAGGGTTGCTTCCACAATCAATACACCAGCCTGAAGGTCCGGCGCCTTGCTGACCGTTGCGCCAATCTCTCCGTATCCCGTACGCCCTAGGTGAGACTATATCGCACATCTCGAAGCTAGAGAAGCTGTATTCGACAGGTTGTCGCCTACGTTCACTTTTAGCTGTCGGACAAAGCTCGTGCTCTTTAAATTGTCCAGATCGCGTCCCCTCCGAACTGCCAGATTATGCACACCATGACTGTTTCAGCACACCTGCAACTGGCTGCAAGCGAGTAGAACGCGAGGCTTTAACATCGAGGAAACGGATGAGCTTCAACATCATCATCGAATTCCTCTTCACCAGCGACTGGTACCTCGACAAATACCGATACTTCGACTGCGAACCCTACTTTGACTACAACGTCGATTGCTATACCTGTCCCGACACTTAGGTCGACCGGTTCTTCGACTGTTCCTCACTGCAACCTTGTTCCAATCGATGCAATTGTTGATGCTGTAGGTGGCGGTATAATCTTTCTTTGTCTGCTTGGCTCTGCAGTCGAACTTGCCTGTATCTGTCCAAATCAAGACCACAGCGTCACAGAAGTACTCCTGCAGAGGAGATTCTCCGAAGTCTTGCAACGCCACTATCACCCGATGGAGTCTTCAAAGATGAGCGTTTCTAACTATTGTATCAAATTGATGCTTCTACTGAGTAGAGTACAGCACCTTCATCACCTCCACTCAAGTATTCAACAGCATCTACTCGGTCATCAGAGCTCGTTGACCTTACTGGGAGCCCTGGCCATAGATGTCCTCCTTCTAAGCATGGTACGGTCGTACCTCGCGCAGAGCTGGATGTTGGCCGTGGGACCAATGCCGACAACAGTAGGCATTGGATTCGAAGCACAAGTCCAAGCGTTATGACAGAAGTCAGCGGTCTGACCCGCAGAGAACTTCTGGTTCTGAGAGCTTGGTTTCGTCGAGAGGTATTGATAGCAACGTAAATAATCTACAAAGGTAGAAACCAAGAGAGTACGAGATACTTGAAAGGTTGTCTAATAAACTCTATGTAAGGTATTACAAGAGCTTCACAATATTGAAGTAGTCCCTATAACCTGTATTGAGAAGATCTAGGGATGACAAGATAGTAGGGCTACTAAAGGAAATATGAACAGACCCGACTTTAGCATGTCAGGGTGTTTCTTATATTTTAAAGAACATGAAGCCTAGGCTGCCAAAGATTGGGAGAAAAAAAAAGGCCAACATCATAAAAACCGCCATCATAGATGATAAACCAATGCAAATCAGTAAATACGAGAAGTTGACAATGACCGCCCCTTGTGCAACTTTCCTTCTCTTTTCCGGCGTTAAAATATGGCCTTGGCCTTTTTCGAAGCCCTCAATCAGAAAAGAGTTGAGTACGAATAGCGTGAGTATGATGTACTGGTTGAGTGGTAACCAGTTCCAAATGCGCACGATGTCCGCGCTCGGGATGATAGTTTGCATCAAGTCGTCGCTGCGGCCCGTAGCGGATGGTCCGAGGATCCGAAGAGTACTGATGATGGTGTCGCACACGAGAAACCGAATGAAAAGCCTATACCAGGGGGAGTGAGCAAAAAAATTCGTGTCCGGGTCATCTCTGACACCGTCTGGGGGAATGGACGTTGCATCATCCACTAATTCAAGTGTTTGTGTCCTCGCCGCCGGTGTACCTGGAGCCGGGCCAGCGGCCGTTCCCCCATTGTCAGCCGTTTGGTCCCCCGTAGGAGCATGAGCCGCAGATTGACTAGCCGCCGGCTGTATTGAGCTTGCTGAGAACGGGGGCCTATGGTCTGCAGGGCAGACGGTCGTTTTCGATAAGTTCGAACTGTAGCGATCTGCTATCGTGAGTCCTTTGGATATCGCACACGCGCGAGCCGATGTATCACATTTAGTGAATTTCTTACCTGGAACTAGATACTCGATGACTGTTAGAAACGGCGCGATAAGAAGCACTGTAGGTACTACTTGGCCAAAGGTCCAGGCATTATCCTGGTTCTGATGATACAGTCCCCTTGTTGAGAAGAATCGGATTAAGCCCCAAATGAAGCTACTGATTAAGAACCAAACCTGCATGTGTTAGTTACTGATCATTATAGAACAGGTTATTACTAACTTCGATGAACATCGAGGACGATGCATCCAACGTGACTTTAATGACCAGAAAATTTGCGAGCAACGGACGGTAAATGAATAATCTCCTGAAACTGTTTGACGATTCGTGAACTCTGCACCCGTCGTAAACCTTGCGCAAATTCGGCCGAGACTTATCGCTCACAAACTTCCTGACCCGACCGATGGTATTCACAGATAAAGACTTGTGAAGTCTGATTAAACGCATCAAGTATCCTAGGCCCAAAAGGAGTATGGAGATGATCATCGAAGCATAAGTTAACGCATCCGCATTCTTTACTCGAGTCCAATAACATCTAGCAGGATCGCCAGGTAGAGGCATCAGAGTCTGGTTCTCGTCAACGACAAGGTCATAACCATCACCGGTGGACGGCCAGTTATAGTTGCCGGTAGGGATTACAGCCCCTATCAGGAAGAGTACGAAGATTCCCATAGCGAACACCCTCCACAGTCTCTCTCCAGGTCTTTGATAAAGATGGGACCTTAGAAAGGTCAAACAGCTGAGATGTGTAAGAGCGGAAAACCAAGCCAAGTAGACAAGGAGCTGCCAGTGATAGCACGAAATTCCGCATTGGAGTTGTGAAAAGCCGCTGATCAGGATTGAATACCCCGTCAGGATCTGCAAATCGCTCATTGCTAGGACACACTATACAACTAGTCAGGAATAACGCTTAAGAGAGGTTTACATTTGGACATTCTCTTATGAAAGCCGCCTCCAGCCGAGGGTTATGAGGCTCTTCCGTACGTTCGGAAGATTTCAGCCATCCAAATTTCCTAAGCCGCGTTTTGATGTTCTTTTTGAACCTGATGAATTCGGAGTCAACCGGATTAGCCCTGAATGTGTCGGACAATGTCGCGTCAGGCATATCATTTATCGCTTGGAAAGGGTCTATCCCGGGATCGTAGGCAAGAATGTAATTCAGCGTTATCACGGAGATGACAATAAAGGCCGTGCCAACGTAGCCTGAGACAATCTGAGCAGAATCAATCACCAACCTGTTTAACACATCGATTGATTATACTGACTCCTAAACCAGTAATATCAGAGTAGGGGCTCGGCTCCTGTTGGTGCGCTGAGCAGTTATATGAACAAGAGTCTGGCGACATAACAAGCGGACAAACTTTCTGAGAATGAGTTTATTCGATTTCTTCGAAATTAACCAGCTCAGATTGAAGACGGAGGAACTTGGGAGAAATACGCTTCCAGTGTAGTGTCAATGCGACCAGCGGCATAGGTCGCCATAATATCAGCTTTAAAGGCTCTTCAACTTTGATGCTTTGATGCTTTGCTGCCTTGCTGCCTTGCTGCCTCACCGTATTGATCTATCGGGCGGCATCTCGCTCTAGCATGCGCCATCTGCGAGATGATCGGGATGATATGCGAAAACCACTACCTCGACGCCCGGAGGATTCAAGACAGATATATGTGGCTTGGGCGTCGCGCCATCAGATTGCCACATGGCCGTTCTCGAGCGGGGTGCCGGGGTCTGTAACCGTCATTGCCTTTCTTGTAGGAGGGGGGAAGGGGATTCATTATTTTAGAAGGTCACATATGTAGCCAGGGACTTTTTTCTTCCTTTGGATACATTGGGGAGGTTGGCACGGTGTTGGGGAAGCCTGGTAGCAGGCGGCTCCGGGTCCGAAGAGTACTAGGCACAAGGACTAAACTACACCTTGCCGAAGCCCAGCTCCACTTTGCCAGTAGAATGAATCTTTGGCTTCAAAAAAGCTTAAGTACTAACTAAATGCAGTTGTAACAGCCGTGCGGTAGTTCATAAAGAGTATAACGGTGAAAATTGGTATAATCCTTTACTCATTTAATGCATCATTCTATCTGGTCATCCTGCATCCCGTTACGGAAGGCGAAAACCTGCACCACCTACGAGTGAACTGGCTGGAAACAGTTGAGACTCATGTAGCAAAGTACGAAGCCTCATGCCATACGTTCGGCGAAGTTGTTATGTTGATGCAATGTACGAGACTGTGAAGTTAACCATACGTCGGAGCAAATGAGTTTTGTACGATAGAACAATTAAATCTGTGCAGGGTCCGAAAGTCTTGTTGCGTAGCCATAACTCTGTAAATTCACCGTTGTTACACAAAAGCAGTCTTCATAGAAATTCCTCCCTCTATAGCGGGAAGATAAATCGGGATATGATCTACCTAGTTGGTACTGCCTTGATGGCTAAAGTAGATCTTCTTTGCTTCCTTAAAAATCGCCTTCACTTTGACTGCATCCAGTTTTTCTTTCCGGTCCGGCGTGTAGAGTCCGTTGACCTCTTGCTCGATGTCCGCTCTGCTCGCATTAGCATTACATATCTTTGGCAGGCGCGCAGGTTATATCGCTGGGACTTACAGTTGCGTATAGACAAAACCGCTCACGAGCCCACTACGAACAATGCTCATGATGAGATTCTCGATGAGTTTGAGAAGATCTTGAGGATCAGCGGCAGTAATATAGCCCCAGTCGTCCTCCTTGGCTGCTGTGTCATTCTTTGCCGGCGCAATGTTGATTCCGCCGCACTCAGTACAGAGAACAGGCGCTCCTTCAGGGTCTTTGGTACCACTATCGTTCCGAGTCGTATTAGTGATAGGAAGGACGAATACGTCACGATTCCCTTTCTTTCCGAGGACGCCTTCTATGGACGCACAGGCATTTGCCATGACGTTTGCATCCCCGTACTCGTGGAATGTGGTGAGATCGCTTTGGACGTGCTCCCAGCCGCAATTGTCATTAATGGCCCGCGTAGGATCTAGCGTTTTGGTAATGAAATAGAGGGAGCGGATATGGTTGCGCTGGTCAACATTGTCCTTCAGCGATGGATAGCCCCAGCTCTCGTTGATAGGCGTCCAAGCGATTACGCACGGGTGGTTGATGTCCCTCCTCATTGATTCGACCCATTCCTGATTGAACCTCTCGACGTACTCGTCACTAAACTCGTAGCCGTTGGCCATTTCACCCCAGACCACATATCCGAGCTTATCAGCCCAGTACAAGAATATTGGATCTTCCACTTTCTGATGCTTGCGACAACCATTGAAGCCCATCCTCTTTCCAAGCTCAACGTCCGCTTTCAGACTATCGGCCGAGGGAGGCGTCATGCCTGTCTCGGTCCAATAGCCTTGATCAAGCACCAAAGCTTGGAAGATTGGATGTCCGTTAAGTTTAAACGTACGATCCCCGTTGGTCCAGCTGAGTGAGCGCATGCCTGTCATGGTCCTTACCTCATCAACAACCTGATCTGCAGCGTCGTACAGTCTCAGAGTCACATCGTACAATGAAGGGTGTTCGGGCGACCAAAGGGCTACGCGATCCAGCCAACAGCGGTTGTCATCAAGAGGCAGATCCTTCAGAAACTCCTTGGGGAGCTCCCGAATCTGTTGCTCTGATAGACGCATGTTAAACTTCATCTCAACATGCTCAGCAGCCCTTGGTAATTCTACCTTCGGCGACTTGCCAATCGTGATGTCACGAAAGCTGGCCTCGAGCTCGACGCTGTACTTTTGGGCAACTTTTCTTCCTTGAACAGCCACCTTTGCATGAAGCTCTCCAGACTCGATATCATTAGAGCGTAAAATAGTTCCATGACTACTGTCAGCTATCCTTGCACCAGGGACGCTTTCAAGCCAAACGGATTGCCAGATACCGGTCGAGGGCGTATAGAAGATGCTCTCAGGCTTGGCCCCCCAATATTGCTTACCACGGGGTTGGGTAAGGTCGTATGTCGAGTCACGAACTCGTAAAGTCAAACGCGCGGTAGAGCTAGAAGATACCAGCATCGGTCGCGCTGCTATCGCATCAGTGATGTCAATATCAAAGGGCACGTGGCCCCCACGGTGACCACCGACGTATTGGCCGTCGACCCAGATGCTGGCATCGTAGTCCACAGCACCAAAACGAAGTACAAGACGGTACCCTTGTCGCTTTTGTGCTGCTGTGCGTACGTCGGAGACGCTTCGCTCGTACCAGACTACCTCATGGGCACCAAGGTCATGAATACCCGAGGCGGGGGTTTGGAAGACGAAGGGAACATTGATTTTCTGTTTCTCATAAGTTTTTCCAACTTTTCCCGAGTTGAAAACATTCTTCTGTAACAGTTTCTCTGGCAAAGCCGCAATTTGTTGTGTAATTTGAGTTGCTTTGGTGTCTACATCTTCTCCATTTCCATCCTTTTCAGTAAGAACGACTTGCTTCGGCAATCCATTGGACTGCCAGTGCTCGGAGAGACCAATGTCTTCGTCATCAAAAAGAAAATCCCATGGTCCATTAAGAGACGTCCAAAGTAATGATGGCCGCTCAAAATCAGGACGTGGATAAACTTGAGCGGAGGAATTCGACATGATTGCTAAATTTCTCTTGTACAGGGAAAAGAACTCGAATCGATTTAAGAAATGGATTAAAATGGCAAGGAGGACAGCAGTGTTGGTGAGCGAACCTCGAACACTTCCCATTTTTCCATTGTGGGAGCCAGAGTGTCCTGTTGTTTTGGATGGCGGGGTGGAGCGGGGGAGGAGAAGCGACCCACAAATGCCATGCTTTGCTTCTTTCTAGGCACTCCTCTTCAGCGCAAACAAGACTATCAATCGTCAAAGCAGCGTGCTAGGCTGCTCTTGGAATTTAGAGTGAAGTTGAGTTGCATTCATGTTGCTACAGCAGTCTTGTTTACGCAAAGTTCTTCCAAGCCATGCCGGTTCGTCGCTACGGAAGCGAGCCACGGACCTACTGACTCATGTATGAACTATTGTTTCAGCACAATTTTCAGCGGATCGTCGTATCAAGCTTGAAGATCCAAAACCCCTTACTCAGGGTCTCGCCGAGGCTAATTGCCTTGTTTCCGAGCCGCCCACGCAATTCCCGAATAATCACCGCTTGATAGTTCTATTGGCCACAGTCTTGTCAGGGTCTGAGGAACAAGGTGGTCTCATGCTCTCTCGGCGGTCTACCATGCTTCGAGTAATTGCCAAAGCGATCAGTCGAGTGTCAGAGGAGGAGGTAGTGAAAGGTGGTAATGGAACCCAGCATCTTCACCTTATGATGGTGGATGGCATTCATCGTACTTCATCCTCGGCCACTGTCCATCTTCATCAAGCGCATTCGATTTTAGAATTTATGCGAAAATGAGTAAGGTTGCTGTCATCACTGGAGGTGGTAAGTAAGAAAATCGTCTCCATATCGTTTCGAGCGCCATCTTTATAATAATTTTGAAGCTAGTGGAATGGGCCTCGCTGTCGCGACGGCTCTTGCAAAGCGTGGTGGATGGAAACTTCATATCGTTGATGTCAATGCGGAGACCGGAGAAGAAGTTGCCAAGACCCTGCCAAACACGACCTTTCACAAGGTCGATGTCTCCGATTACAATGCATTGGCTTTGTCATTCCAAGCTATCTTTTGCCTGAGTGGGAAATGTCTCGACTTTGTCTTCGCGAACGCGGGAATCATTGAAAGGGTAGACTTCTATGCACAGCAACCGGAAATTAACGACCCTCCACCACCTCCGGCTCTTCCCAGCATCGACATCAATCTCAAGGGTGTAATTCAGACGAGCTATCTCGCATTGCACTACTTTCGCCAATCCCCTCATAAAGGCAACGGCGCAAATCTAGTCATCACTGCCAGTTGTGGATCTCTGTACCCGTCATACTATTCGCCAGTGTATAGCGCTTCAAAACGCATGTCACGTTGGACCCCAGACGTCATATCTCTGAGACTGACGGTAGTATAGATGGTGTTCTTGGGTTCCTGCGTTCTATTGCTGGCTATTACCATTTGGATGGGATCCGTGCCAATGCCATCTGTCCTGGCATAGTGGAGACAAACCTTGTCGGTGAAGGCGGATGGGCTAGCTTTCCACGGAATCTGTTCACGCCCGTCGATATGATCGCCAAAGTTGTTCTACTCCTACTTGACGGTGTTGGACTCTGTGATGCGAACAACGAGAAGGTCGCTCCGGAGAATACGTACGGAGTCGCGGTTGAGATAAACCTCGACAAATACTACATCCGCCAGCAGGTTGAGTACTGTGACGATGCCATGAGAGGAATCATGGAGGCAACAAGTGTAGAGAATCAGAAAGGAGGTGTGATCAAGGTCTGAGTCGTTCCCGGGACCAAACCTGAAGATACTGTTCATCATTTGCGACCAGCGGGTGACGCATCGATATCAGCTTACCATCAAAGCATCGTCTTGCGAAGGTATGGAGAATCGGTTCAAACAGGAATAGTTACATTTTGAGATTTAGGGGATTGCATCCGGCATTTCTGAATTTTCGCCATGCATCATCTTAAACAGAGGTTCCCAGACAGTTACAGCTCGTTTTGTCTTGTAGCCATTTCCCAATTGAGGCATGTCGTAATAGATGAGCTTGTCGGCTGATGCTTCGAGTGCTTGACCAGCAACCCCAGTCTCATCATCAAGGAACCTGTCGTGCGCATCGATCACTGTGGATATGGGGGTAACACTGCACTTTACATTAGCCGACTCGTAAAACAGCTAAATCGGGCAGACGTACCATTCTGGAGACACTGCTGCCATCATCTCTGGAGGTACAATTGGAGTGTGGACCGCCCCCGGCATTACAACATTGATCAGAATATTCTCCTTGGCTTTCAACATTGGAGCCACGCCTCTTACAAATTGGACGACCGCCGCCTTGGCACCGCAGTACTCCGGATACGATTGATGGGGGAAGAGCGCGCCAATACTTGCGTTGACCACGATACGCCCTCCCGGTTGCGGTCTATTGTGCCGCATGAAGTGCGTCGCAAGCTGTGTGCCATAGATTACACCTTTGTAATCTATATCCGTGCATTGAAGATCTGGTTCTGGTGGAATTTCGTCCACGCACTTTCCGCGCCAACCGTAAATATAGACGCTGCTCTTGTCGACAATACCAGCATTGGCACACAGCACATCAATGCGACCCCAAGTACTCCAGACGCCCTGGAACATGGCAGCTTGACTGGCATAGTCCTCCAGATTTGTGGGAAAGAAACGTGCGTTGTCATCGCCGATTTCCTTGACTACAGCTTCGCCCGCACGTTGGTTGCGACCAACAATGGCGACTTTATATCCTTTGGCATGAAGGTGTTTCGCAATGTCGACTCCCATGCCTGACTGTCCCATTGGCATACATTGTCAGTCCATGGTCGTAGCGTCATCGGCAGGTTACGGGGGCTGAGGAGACTCACAGTAGCTCCAGTCACAATCGCAACCTTCTGAGTGGTGACCATTGTGAATACAATACAGACTCGACAAATTAAGAACAGCTTCTTCTGAGACCTTGAATCTGGTACAGTACAATGTGAATAGCGTGAAGTTGAGGAATGCGAAACATCAAATTCCTGTCCGCGAGGATCCCACAGCTTTCGACTGCAACATCCCTGAACTGGTAAGAAAAGAATTGAGGAGAATCGAAATAGTTTATGATCAGCATGATTCTTGGAGCAGACCGTTCATCTGAATGCCACTATGTGCAGTATCGAAACGGCTAAGATGCTGACAGCACCTAATGGGGATCATCAGTTGCAATTGATGCAACATGACGGCAATGGCACAACGTGGATTCTGAAAACGGCGATTGTGTGGGGGTTTGAAGAAATCCGCTACCAATCCATGTGATTACTTTAACGTTCCTGCATGAATGCTGGTAGTCAGGGGTGGAAGGAGCGGGTCCTGCAACTAGCCTTATGAAGTATCTGTCAGAGGACCCGAGAGACTGGAACCAAGGGAAAAATTCTCTCGTGGATCGACCACACATTGGCGGCGGTAAGCCGGATACGCGCTTAGGGTACGGAGTACTCCGCACTGAGACTCTTCCAAGGTGCAAGTGCCAAGGTACTCCGTACTATACCCCAAAAAACCACATCGGTAGATGGGCAACCGAGAACTGCCGCACAACAGACGTAAGCTTTCTCCAAGCCCAGTCGCATGGGACTCCCACCGGTGCACCCCGCTCAAAAGTTTCTATTCCGGTCTAACTACATTTAGTAATGTCTGCTCACCAAGTCTCGTCAAATACCAGGAAATGAGATCTATAACCTCGTTTCGTCATTCTTGAAATTCCAAATGATGCAAACAACCCGAGCGGTCACCCGGTGGTGAATATCAATCGGCCAGGAGAATAGATTTTCGCGTTCGCGGATGTTTGCGCACGGATATGCAAAGACCTGTCGCAAATTCTGACGACTCAGTACGAGAGGTAATCACTGCCTTTTGTCTGTAATCAGCCAACCAGCATGCTATCCTACTTCTGCCGCTCTCCGGGCACTACTTCGTACTACGTACGGAGTACCCGGTTTCACATCCCGTACGTATCTTGACTCGTTCCCGCCTCTAGTTACTGGGTTGAGTGGCGGGCGAACACCAGGACCTGAGACGGAGAATGCAGCGGTACAAGCGTTGTCATTTCGGGAAACAAGATAGTACGACTCCTACTCATGGAACAGATTCCTTTAAAATTTCTTTGAGAGAATAGATGTGCCTGACAACCTACGGAGTACCTGTTCAGGAGCGATACATGTGTCCTAACGTGCCAACGTGATCAGAGTACTCATCTTAACAAATTTCAGCAAATGATTTGCTCTTGCCCAGTCGCCTCGTAGCAAGCCACGAAAGCCACAGCCGGTGCTGGGAGAGCACAGCCAATCGAATCATAAACTGGCGCCCTGGACGTCGGTATTCGTGCGGCAGGCCCCGGGCCGACCCCACCCCCGTCCAACGTCAAAACGGGGTTTCCAATTCGGTGCCTCACCCGTAGCGTCCCACTTATCTACGAGGACGTGCATTGTCTCTAAGTACCTTTCACCCTTTCATACGGGTAAGGTACCAATCCTCTCGTCTGGGTTAGCAACCAACTGGCCGTTGCGTCGGGAAATTCCCGGTCCCAATACTGCACTAACGTGCGCCGTTAAGGGCTAGGAATGACTTTGCTGGGGCACCTTGGACTCGTCCGCAGCTTGATATTCCTTATGGGTGTCAGTGCTATCCGTCAGTGGGAAACACACCCTTCGGGCTTAAGGAGCCTTACAAATGCCTGCTGATTTTGATGATGCTCTATGAGAAATCTCATCTGCGATTGCATGGTGAAAGTCAATCTGAATTACTGTGTGATAGATGTCGATTTCGTTTCACCGGGTACCTGGAATTTTGAACAAGATCCAGCTAATGGGAAATTCATTGTGGTCAAGCGACCAACGATGCATGAATCGTGATGTCAACCCAAAGAGCTCAAGGGTCCGTAGCTTGGGCTCAAAACCCTCCAGCATGGAGTCGTACACGTTCCGTAGTCCCAAGAACAACTCCCGGCCGGACATCCATGCGGATATACGCTCGGTTATGAACTCGAACCAGGACTTCACTGGACATGACTGGGATACATGCCGACTGTCACTTTTCTAGCAGCTCTGACAAGGTGCAGATCGCTCCCGCGTCCCGTCCCAACCCTCGTTTGACAACGTCTATCATAGACCCTCCGAGTCCTTGGTAGGAAGTAACACCTTGGACGTCCGACGATTTGGGCAAGAGGTGCAGATCTCATCATGCACTAAGGACGCGCCTTCCTATGGCCAAGTCCTCCTTAGTATCTCATCTCTGCAGAAATCACCTTTAGACGTCGCCTCTTCGGGCTGTCGTGAAAACATTAAAGTTGTTCATGGGCACGCCTTGAGATTTAATCCCTAGATCATCACCTTTGTCCAACTCTACACTCTTTTCCCTCTCATTAGTCGTGCTCATCCACAAACTCCGGGGGGCCAATTTGACCATGGCTTATTCGTTGCTTGGAGAGACTTTTGGGGAGTATGCCATTGCTATGAGCTTCTTGCTTCTCCGCTTCTATGCTCGAATCAAAGTCGTCGGTATTCGCAACCTTGATATAGGTGATGCTTTCGCTACTCTGGCTGTGGTAGGTAGCAGTCTGTCCCGGTCTCCAACATATTCTTGAGTCTAATTCCAAACATTAGATATTCTACACCCTTACAACCGCGGGAATCTATCTCCTTGGTACGTGAATTTCAATGTTCGATAACTAATGTGTGGGAGACTTGGTTGCATGTAATTGGCTACCATATCCTCATTCCTAACACTTCTCTTTTACTCTGGGTTGTTTGAAAGAGGCGACACTTTGCGGCGATCTTCAATGTCTTAGCTTTTGCCCTCCTTAGGCTGCATTCCGGGCGTGCTTAGCGGCTTTGAACACTTTGAAGCAAGCTTTTCCTTCATTTACTTCCTTTCGGACGTGATGACGTCGATGACACTCAATTGTGATGAGACATGACTAACCTTTCGGAATTCAACAGAGAAATATGGCAATAACATTGGCTTGAATGACCAGACAGCCATGGAAGTGCCGAAGACCGAAATTCCAAGCTTGGTTCTAGGGTCTAAATTGGCATTCATGAATTGGATCTGGTACCTTTGCTTCATCTGGTCCTTGAAAGGCGTCCTTCTGAGTCTGTACGCCAAGATGGCGTAAGTACTATCTCCGATCTATTCGCTTCAAAGGCAACGCGGCTGACGCTCGGCAGAACTGGAGTTCGGCACCAAGAGCGGCTTGTCTTGGCGATGACCGTCTTTACTGTGTCCACTTGGCTAGCATGTGTGCTGACGCACGTGTGCATCTGCTTGCCACCATCTCGCAGTTGGCAGATCAAGCCGTATCCCGGAGGTAGGTCATTTTGAACGGTATTGGCCACGTCCATGGTTAACCTTGTATAAAGACAACTGTACCATTCGCCCTCCTAACTATGTGGTTATCGCTACACTAAATTGCCTGTGAGTTTCCCGTCTTGTCATCAATCGGAAGGGCCTAGCCGAGGTTTCGCACACTTTGTGAAGCTAACTATGATCTGATAGCACTGACTTTGGCATTATCCTCATCCCTATGCCTCTTCTCTTTAAAGTCAAGGTCTCTCTACGCCATAAGCTTATCCTAGGAGCTCTGTTTGGATCCGGATTTTTTATTATGATCGCTACGATCCTTCGTGCATATTACTCTTTGAAATCCATCTCGGATCTTCCAATAGCATTGGGCTGGGCTGATCGGGAAGAGTTTGTCGCCACGATCGTCGTTTGTCTTCCCGGAATCAAACCTCTCTTCAATAACAGGACTTGGTTTCAGTCGTCACGATCGGGAACAGGAAACAAAACCCCGGGTGCAAGTGACGGTTACTGCAAGAACTGCGGAGGGAGCGCCGGACTCTCATCTAACGCATCTCGCAACAAGGACGAGAGCGGCAAGCAGTACGAGTTAAGCTCCGTCGGATGGCGTCGTCATCCATATGGAACCAGGAGACTCAGCTCTGGGGCGAGCGACGAGCAGGTGATCATCCATAACACGCCCGAGAACAACAAAGCCAGTGACGATCCGAGAGATATCTTCGTAACACAAGAGTACACCGTGTCGAGCGAGGACGCACACAACAAAGTCTAATTGGCCATTTGTCACGCATCAATTACCAGGAATCTTGTGGATGGGTTGCTAGAATTGCGGAAGCATGCAAGACGACGAACTTGGAACCGCCGGGTCGTCCTAAACTGCCAAGGTTCACTGTTGAAACACATCGACAACTGAATCACCATACTCTCGAGGAGTGTGAGGATGCTCGATGAGGGTTTGGCTGTCTTCCGACCTGGGAGATCGATCGACTGGTTCTACTCAAAACTCGAGCAAGGCCAAGGAGCACTGCAATTATTAGAACTCAAATTTTGTAAATAAATGGAAGCGAGCATCGAGCTAAAGCAAAAAATTCCGACCCTTCCTTGTATCTACCAGAAACCCCTTGTTAAAAAGAATCACCCGACATGACCGAGTAGAGTTGTAGCGACCGTGGACTTGCTGGAAAGTCCTAACTGTCTTGAGAATTCCGATTGGTTGGTGACTGAACCGATAGCAACGATGCTTTTGCCGTACAGCAGTTCCGGTCCAGTTATGCCAGCGGCAAGTTCGCCGTGCGTCCGAGTACTTGGGATCGGCCACTTAAGCATGCAGGCTAGGGTCTGTTTCTACATATCAAGGATTACCTGTAGCTAACCACCTTAGTCTATGCGGACGCGGCTGAATATTTGGATCTGAGATCAATCGTAGCATTGATGTCGTACCTTCCAATCTTGAAATCAGATACGATAATCACAGATATGGAATAGAAAATTTGCACGGTGGAACTCTCGAGTTTTGTCGAGATCGTAGCTTTTTTCGAGAAGTTGCGCTAAGGTGAGCCTAATACGTACACCATGCAATGTCAACATCCACGCAAATCCCCTCCTCAGGACCACTATTTCCTTGGCGGGTCACATTTTGAGTTAAGGTGGGACCCGCTCAACCGGCTCGCGTAACCATGGGCGGCCCTGGCCCGTGCCGCAGCGGCGAAAAGACAAGTCAAGCAATGAAGCCGAAAGCGAGTCAGAAAACACACCGTCTGCGGGTCGTCCAAACCTTGAAATCGTTCGTCTTCTGGCCTAATCCTCGACCATTCCTACTCCGTAGTTTGACGACTTTTTGATGCTGCAATCCCCGCGAGATGTGCGCCTCTCACCCTCTCATGCTGGTCCTGATTCGGAGATGCACCAAGGATGAAGCAGGTGGAGAGCAAGCAGCTCTGTTCGGTAGGTCTTGCCTTTGGGGAGCAACGGGGGGGCGAGATACCCTCGACGAAAGGGATTCCACGACTCGTGGCAAGCTAGGATTCCCACATGTCGTTCCCTTAGAAGCCCTCTTTTTTTTAATTGACTTTTGGCATCATCAATTGCGCCATCCTTCGTATTTATTCTTATTACTTCTGGTGGGTCAGAGTTTAGGCACGTAATATGGATATCAACGGTAAAATCGTTGACGACAAGATGTCAGCAATGGAGGAGGAACAAGGCCACTCTCCTATAAAGCCAGATTACGAGAATGATCCGGAGAAGAGCGTGGAAGTGGATGAAACAGCAGTCGCGAAAGATGACCTTGATCCAGTTGTTACTCTCAAGACCTGGATTGTCTGTGTGGTGAGCATCAAGCTCAGAATCGATACTGTCGCTGGGTCGCGGCTACTGATTATGCGACTAGATTCTGTCATTAGGCTATGGTCTCTCATTTTGGGCTGTCCCAGTCCTGGCCGCAATTGGCAGTCAAGTCTCTACTGAATTGGGCGATCCTACTGGATACGTGTGGTACATTCCGGTAAGTAATTGGAACGTGATTGAGCTAGAAGACCTGAATAACGAATTCGCGCTTAGGCATGGACAATTGCCATCACAGTTTCATTCCTGTGGTTGTAAGTAGAGCGCCCAATCCTTTCGAGACTGCTCCTACTTAACTTTGGCCGCAGTGGACCTAACTCTGACCTCCTCGGTCGCCGATGGTTTTTGGTAACAGGAAACCTTGTAAGCTCAATTCGGAAGACCTTGGAAATATGTGGAGTGGAATAGCTAACGCCTCTGTCAAGATCACAACCGTTGGCCACATCGTTGTCGCATCTGCCAAAACCAGTAACCAAATCACCGCTGGAATGGTCATCATCGGCTTTGGCGGAGCGCTTTGTCAGGTACCCGCGATACACTCAGAACGAAAGCTTGAATGGAAGCTGATGTAGGACAGATGGCGGCCTTTGCACTACCAGAGCTCCTTCCAAACAAATGGAGACACATCGGCGTTGTCCTGGCTGATTTTGTCATCTATATTACCGTCATTGTGGCTCCCGTCACTGCAAGATATGGGTATCAATTCAGCACCTGGCAGTGGAATTTTTGGGCAATGACCATTTTTCAATTCTTGTCATTCCTCGGCCTCTTGTGCCTCTACTTCCCACCGGCTCACCCGTAAGCAATCCGACGGTTACACTCGTGGTATGGTATGCTGACAAAATGAACAGTGCTGGCACATCCATCCCACAAGCTCTCAAAGAGCTTGACTATGTTGGTGAGTTTTCGAGATCCAGTGATATATACTATAACCTAACATTTCCACTCATAAGGCATGTTCTTATTCGCCGCTGGGGCGGTTCCTGTCCTCATGGGTATTGTATGGGCCGGCATTTATCCTTCGTCGGATGCTCACGTAGTCGCACCTCTGGTCGTTGGATTTTGCTTGCTGATTATTTTTGCGCTCTGGGAAACCTTTGTCCCCAAGCATCCCATCACTCCCCGCCACATTTTCGTCTCGTCGTGGGGCCGAGACTTCACTGCTCCGGCAATTGCCCTCGGCGTCGTCAACATGTTTTATTACTCCAGTAGCATCATTTGGCCGACCATGATTACCGTCTTTTACACCAATGGCGGAGCGGACTGGAGATATGGGGTTGTGCTGTCACTTCCTCAAGGATTCGCAATCACGGCTGGTGCGATATTGTTGACTTTGTTTGGCAGCAAAATAAAGCATTGGCAGTGGCAATTGACCGGTGCTTCGTTCATTATGGTTCTGTTTGGATCCTTGCTTGGACTCGTGACACCGCACAACAAGTCGACTATGATCGCGTTCGTCTTCCTCTCGCAAATGGGCTTCGGATATGCAATCTATCTTGCAATCGCTATCACGCAGATGGGGGTCCAGCATAAGGATCTGGGTATCGCTGGAGGTATCTCGGGAACATTTCGATTTGCAGCGGGTGCAAGTGAGTCTCCCTCTCATTTATCGAGAAATTATCGTTGGGGCCCTGACGGTCAGTTAGTTGGCACTGCGGTATATACCACGGTCCTCGATAATACCCTTGCAAGCGAGCTTCAAAAGCGTGTTCCTCCTGCGGCGGCTGCGGCTGGTGTCTCTGCGGGCCAATTGCCTGGTCTGTTCAAAGCCATTAGTGGGTCTACACTCGCGACATCGTTCAGTCCTTCCGTTGTTGAAGCGGTGACCCCGGCCATCAATGACTCTTACTGCAGAGCCATCTTGTAAGTTATGGCTGAAATGCCGTGTCTAAAAATTGACACTGGTGCTAATTCGATTTCCCGCTCAGTGTCGTCGCAATGACTTCTATGGCGTTCGGGATTGCAGGACTCGTTGCGTGTGCATCGTGCAAGGATGTAGACAAGAAGATGAACGAGAAGGTGAGGACCGAAAGTGACGCTCTTCAATAACCAAGAATACTAACCGATTGGCTTTTTAATTTTAGATCGAAGTGTACCTCGAAAATACGCAATTTGCCGAGCGCAATAAATTCCATTAGGTAAAAGCAATATTCGCATCCTTTACGTGTCTACACCGCTGTCTACCGTTCCGTAGTCCTGCTACTAGATCATAAATATTCGTAGACTTGTCGCTTCTTTCGTCCGTCCTCAAACATCGTCCACGCCACACCATATCGCCTTACCATAACCTCGCACGCCTTTCTCCTACGGGAAATAAATGGGCGTCAGGGGCTGCTGGCTGAACGATTATGTCATCCGAGTGGAAAAGGTGGAAATTAGCACTAGATGTGGCCGTTCCGCCCCCGGCCGCAAGGCGACACCGGTGACTAAGAACAACCCTTCAGCTGCCCGTCAATCCTCCTTCCGAACCGTCTCAAATGCCTCTTCGTAAATGGTAATTGCCTTTCTAAAATAGCTGGAAATCTCTGCTTACCTAGCTTACTGGCTGTGAAACCCGAGTACAGAGTCTCCGTCAATGGCTGCTTACTGTCCAATCAAGAATGCAAAATGGCCTCCTGAAAATGCCGCTTCCAGGCTGCCTGGGACGGCATGACAAGCGGTCACGCTCCGGAAACCAAAGGCGACGAGTGCAACCTCGCCCTATACGTAGTACCGATGTCTCAATTTATATCCAAGATCTAGAAGCTTAGAGTCCACGTCTAGAATTATAAAAAGGCTCAATAGCCACTGCCAAGAAAATGTTTATCCATCATCGTCTCATATCTAGAAACTTAGGTACCAAGAGCATCTTGCAAAAGCAATATCAGTAACAATCATAATGAAGACCACCGCCCTTCTACTCACTTTGGCTGCCATTGGCTTTGCTCAAGATTACCCTGCTCCTACGTGTACCTCTACCATCCACGAGCTTGGTGGTTGCTGTCCGCCGAAGACGGCTCACACCGCAACTAAAACGATCAACTGCCACGGCTGTGCTCTGCAAACCGCCTTCGGTGCAAGATGCGACATCGTTAGTTTGCCCCTCAAGCACGCCCACCTGCCTTCTGCCGTCTTTGTTCGTTTCGGACCACGAACCTAGGCATTCACTCACACTGCTCCATCTAGGTCTGCGAATCTACTCAAACCGTCCCTGGCACCACCACCGTAACCACCTGCGCCCCGTCCATCAATCCGGGTGGGCCCATTCAGCGCCTTACCAGCACTCCTTCGACCCTCGAAAAACGCGCAGCTACCACGACGTCGCCATCCATCAACCCCGGCGGTCCCATCATCCCGTGTACCTCGACCATCACGTCGCGCGGGACCTTTGGCTGCACCCAGACGAGCGCGAAACACACCAAGACGACGTCGATTGATTGCCATGGCTGCATCTTGACCACGACCAGCATTCCTCCCATCGGAGGTCCAGGTCCTGTAAGTGTCTTCTGGCTTCTTTCTTCAGGGGCTCCTCGTAGCATTGCGGAAGAGCTGACGTTTGACTTCTAGATCTGTGTTGGTGGAATCAAAACCGTATACGATGCTGATTCCACGACTACGGCGACTGCATGTGCGACTGGAACGTCGTAGGCAGCCATAGATCTATTGAAGGCAGTAGAGGGGAATTGACTATTAGATGGGGGTTCGAGGACAGCTATGAGAAGGAGGAGAAACATTGGAGTGTGAATTTACGAGGCCATTGCTTCACCGTATCCTACCAATATTTGCATGGCGTAGTGAAATTCAATTCTTGTATCGCTTGAACTTCAGCCTCAACAGATACGAATGTGATACATGATGCGCAAAGACTGACTCGCAAATGTAGGCGTCACTTCCAAGTGCCAGGTATTTTTTGCTTCATGCTCCGATCTCGGCTGACTAGGAGACGGGAACTCAATCTAACTTACCTTCGCGTGAAAGCCTAGGATTTGTACGTAATGAGAACCAGAGACTGACAAGATTCAGAAATGCGGAATGTTGGTGGTTACGCTTTGTTCGGTGGCTGCTGAGAAGGATGAGGTTTTGCCGTCTTCAGATGAGGCTGAAGGCTCCCGAGGAATCCGGAGCCGCGTGGCACAACGTGCATGCAGGAAAAGCCAGTGCACATGGCTTGGACTTCGTCTGCCTGGGTACTACGGAGCACTCATATTACTATAGTATACGAAGAAAGTATCCACCTTCAGCTACGCCACTAGTCTCTCTGCCTCGACGCAGGTTGATGCTTTGAAGGGCAAATGTTGCCTTTAGTGTCACCATAAGCGCGGGAAGGATTTACTTAATAGGTACTCGACCGGCCAACCTCTTACCGTTCGAGGTCGAGAAGGAACGAAATCGTTTGATCCAAAATGTATCAACGTCATGTGCAACAGCCAAACATTTTCTACGGGTCGTTCTTCTGTAGCCTAGCTGACCGCACCCCAGGCCTGCGGCGCATCCGCCATCTCGAACTCGATTCTCCGCGCCTCCACAATCTCTCCGTGCGTCAAGACGGGCTTGTCGAAGCTCCGCCCGTCCACGGTCAAGCTTCTTACAAACGGCCGCGCCGGCGCACCCGGCGCACTGATCACGAGCTCATGCTCTTGTCCAGATCCTACATCCCCGCCAGTCGCCGCTCCAGCAGGTAAGCGAATCGCGACGTTCTCGAAAAACGGCGCGCCGACGACATACTCGTCCGACGCCGGATTTAGCGGGTAGAACCCGAGCGCAGAGAAGATGTACCACGCGCTCATCTGGCCGAGATCCTCGTTCCCGCTGAGCCCCGCCGACGTTGCATTGTAGTTCTCCCAGGCAATCTGCCGCGTCAGGTTCTGCGTGCTGGATGGGTAGCCGACGGCAGCGTACAGGTAGGGCACGTGATGCGATGGCTCGTTGGTCTGGTCGTTGTGGCCGCCAGTGAAGTGTGCGTCGAGTTTGGCTTTGAGCTTCGCACGGCCGCCCATCATGGCGGCGAGGCCGTCGGGGTCGTGCATCACGTCGAAGGTGTACACCCAGTCGTCGCCTTCGGTCCAGCCTTGATCGGAGCCAGCCCAGGTGCCATTGCTGTTTTTGGCTTCCATGAACGCCGTGTTGGCGTTGTAGATGCTGTGGTAATTCTGAGCACGCGCGAGGAGCTGGGCGGAGGTTGCATTGTCACCTGCGTGTATGGCTACAACCGAGGCCGCGAAGTCGTCGAAGGCGTAGTCGAGTGTGCGGGAGGCACTTTCGGCCCAGCGGTCATTGGGGACGTAGCCCCCACCTGAAGCGGTCTGCGTATACGATGTGAGACCAGCGCGGACCTCGTCTGGGGTATGGGGTTCTCGGTCGTAGTAGAGGAGCTGAGAATCTTGATCAGGTGGGACAAAGGCATTGTTCTTTACGCCAGCCCACGCTTGAGCGACATCGAATTCCCGAAAGCCTCGAGCAAGAGCGTTAGCCAGGACAGCATCAACGTGAGTACCGATCATGATGTTTGTTTCAACGATGTTGGCCCACATGGGTAGCCGACCGGACCAGTTGAATATTTGCACAAGGGACCTCATCATGCTGTTGACTCGTTCTGGAGCGAAAAGGGTGAGTAGGCTGTGCTCTGCACGGAAGGTGTCCCAAATCGACCAGGATTGATAGTAGGAGTCTTCGGTTTCGTGGACCGAATCAGTGTAACCGCTGTAGAATGTACGGAGACCTCCGTCTTTGCTCTCCATCGGTTCAGAAAAATCCGATGGATACTGAAGTGCATGGAATAGGCCAGTGTACCAAATCGTCCTTGGATCATTCGTAGATGATGTCTGATTCGTACCCTCAATAGTCACCCTACCTAATTTCTCTAGCCAGGCTTGTTTTACTTCTTCCACGATGTCGTCGAAAGTTGCACTGTTTGGCGACTCAATTTCTAAGTTTTTCCGAGCTTGCTCAACGCTGACGAAAGAAACTCCTGTGCGCACTTCGACACGGTTGGTGCTGTTCGAGAACTTCACAAATGCGCCGATATCAGTACCATTCGCAATACTTACATCCGAGCGGACTCGACCTGCTTGAGCTATGCCGTAAGAGACAAATGGTTCCGAGAAACGAGACACAAAATAACCACTAAATGACGGAGCGCGTGAAGGTCCGAGTTTGTAGTCTTGTCTTTGGGGATTGCTTCCTGAGATCTCGCGTGCGGAAGGATCAATTTCAATATGGCCCGTCCAGTTGGCACGAGTCGCTTGTACAAAGACGTACGGTTCTTGAGCAGAACCTGAGTTTGCGTATGAAGGCGTTGCATTTTGAACAAAATCAAATCTCAAATGACCAACATGAGACGTTGCCGTTAAGGCTGCCTAAAGACGCAGTCAAATTGAGGACTGACCTTCCTTGCAAAGAATCGCAATATCTACCTTGATGATGCCGGGAGATTTATTACGACGCAGGGCTTGCCCGTTGGTGCTTGCTGGAGATTGTGTCGGCTCAGCTTGTTCAGCAAGAGCTCTTCTTGTACGACCATTTGCTCCTTCACGAACATCGTCTGGAACTTCTTGAGCTCCTCCAGGAACAGGCGAATATATGCTCTCTGTCAAATTTGCGCCAGCCTCTACCGTTTGACCGTCTATAGTAATCTCGTACACGTACGGTGTACTGATTTCACTTTCTTTGGCCATTTTGTGCGCCCTCTGTTCAAACACGGGCTGGACTTGACCCACTCCTGGAGTCAAGACGACCTGCCCAGACTCTCCCATCCATATGGCAGGTTGGTGAGTTGCTTGAAAGCCGTGGATGAATTGGTCTGCATCATGGTATGGGCACTGAGAGATGAAGTTCTCTCTTGTTTGTGGAGTCCATCGCGTCATGCCAAAAGGCATCGACACAGATGGAATCATGCCGCCATTCCCATTCGGACTATATCCAAACGTCCCAATCTTGGGATTCACGTACCGCAGCACGCCTGCATTTTCGTGATATGACGTTGCAGTCCCGACAGCATATGAGGCAAATAGGAGAGATGAGAATAATGGCCGCATCCTGTCAACGAAAGGCGCATAGAGAGGCTCCAGCCTGTCCAGATAGGCAATGCTGAGGTTCGCCCAATCTGCGAGGCCAGTCATTTAGGTAGGGGTCCATATGTATGTGCATGTTCACAGTCGGGGGCATCATCCTTCCTCTCAGCGTCGATCCAAGAGCTGGCTAGGGAACTGCGGGGGTGAATTAGCCTCCCGCTGCTGCCGTGACATCGTGTCTCCTTGCATAGTAGAATGAAGACGTAGTCCAAAGCGTTTCATCTGATGCGTCAAGAGAGCCTACCACGCTAGAAATCCAACACTAACGGAAGCGGAGGTTGAGTCGAGAGTTGAATAAATGGTGGTGAGGGTCGACGGCTCGCGGACTGATCCGATTCGGCAACGACGCACAGGAAAAGGAGAATTCAACATACCTAATTAGCAGGCCTCACCTTCCTCTCCTCCCTCTCCAGCTTCGCCTCACTGTCCTTTCTGTTCGTGTACATCATGGTTTTGTTTATATACAGATAATGTTTCTCTTTTTAAAAGGATGCCCTGAAAAAACCCTCGATCGGCCTGGACGATGTCTAAAGGCCTCAACGCTCGTTTTACGCACGCCAACGCTTCGTCCTTCGTTAATTTCGATTCCAAGCAACGCCCTCGAAGTCCCTCGCTTTTCAGACGCTCTCGCCTTATAGCGAGCATTTGCCTTGCAATTCTCCTCCTTATATACTATACCTCAAGATCCGGTGCTCCGTCGCCCAATGGGATATCCGACACCACGGATTGGTCCAAATTCGCCTACAGTCAATATGCAACCGATAGTGCGACCTTGTGCAACGCGATCATGGTTTTTGAGGCTCTGGATAGGCTCGGCAGCCAAGCAGACCGTGTCCTGCTCTATCCGGAGCAATGGGATCTGACAGTCGAAGGCCCCAAAGACCGCGATAGCCAATTGCTCAATCTTGCTCAAGACCAATATAATGTCAAATTACACCCAATCCAGATTCTTGCCGTAGCTGGCAATCCCCAACCCGGCACATTTGACCATCCTCAAGAGACTTGGGATACGTCCATCACGAAACTGCTGGCGTTCAATCTCACCTCTTATGATCGCGTCCTCCATCTCGACAACGACATTACCCTCCTCCAGCACCTCGATGAACTCTTCCACCTCCCTCCAACCCCCATCGCCATGCCACGCGCATACTGGCTCGCTCCGCAGACCCTTAGCAGCCTCCTCCTGCTCATCGAGCCCTCTCCTAGCGAGCTCACCCTCCTCATCGACACCCTCCACCACTGGCAAGCCGCCGACCCTTCCTTCTCCACCACCCACCCAACCATGGACATGGACCTCCTGAACGCGCGCTTCGGCTCCTCGGCCCTCGTCCTCCCGCACCGTCCCTACGCCCTGCTGTCCGGCGAGTTCCGCGCCCACACGCACACCGCCTACCTCGGGGCGCCTGCCGCGTTGCAGTCCTGGGATCCGGACACCGTGCTCGCGGAAGCCAAGCTGGTGCACTTCAGCGACTGGCCGCTGCCGAAGCCGTGGATCATGTGGCCGTGGGAGGGGCTGGCGGAGATGCAGCCGGATTGCGTGGGACACCGGGGAGGCGGCGAGTGCAGGGAGCGGGCGCTTTGGAAGGAGCTGTATGAGGGGTTTCGGGAGAGGAGGAAGGAGGTGTGTCGGTTGTTGAGCGTGCCGGCGCCGGATTGGAAGATGTTGAAGAAGGGGATTGAGACGCGGGAGGGGTCGGGTGGGGACAAGGAGAAGGGCAAGGGCAAGGTAGAGGAGGATGAGAAGTCTAAGGAGAGTGCGGAGAGTGAGGAGAGTAAAAAGAAGGATGCGGATGACAAGGATGGTGGGACTGGGAAGGAGAATCAGGGTGGTTTGAAGACGAAGGCGACGCAAAATTCTGTCTCCGACGACGACAAGGAAGAGGTATGAGGGACATTAGAATTGCCATACACGACTACATAGATGGCATGTGTCATGTTGCATTGCGGTTTCGTACCTACTTGACTTCATTGTGGATATATTACTTGATATATAAACTAATTGCATTTAACATCTACAAAGACGCAAAGGCTATCGTCTACAAGCCGAACGTACTCAGAAAGGTCTGTGCGACCGTTGACCGATGAGCATCATTCTACAACATCAGAAGGCATTTACATGCTCATTGACCGTAAATCCCGCTTGCTCTTATTCGCCAGTTTTTCATGTTGGCCATGATCCCTTTTGTACGCCATATATTGTACTTCGCAAGTTTGTAGAAGACCGCCGTAGTTCTAACCAATCTGCTCCCATATTTTCAATCTCCGAGATCGCGCACCTCATAGACTGGTCTTGCGTTGCATTCGCTGTTACACTTCTTCCACTCGATATCTTCATCAAATCCCCATTTTCTCTCGACCCTCTTGTCGTAATCCTCAGGGGCTAAGTCTCCACACCAATGCCTCACTACAAAGTTCAGATCTTTCTCGTTCTCTGCCAATTGCTCCAACTTCTGGAACCGCTCTTTCCGCTCGTCCACATCTTCCGCGGGAACCTCAATCTCAACGTGCTTGAGCTGTTTGAATTTACCGCCTTTCTGCGCGATGAGGTTCTCCAGCGCAGCGAGAGCAACATCAGGCCCCTCTTCCGTCCGCGTGAGCTTCACAAACTCGATCTGCGGCGGCAAGGCATCGACCAGTCGCTGCTCGTTCTGTCCCGACTCCTCCGGCTGCTCACCAAATAGAAAGACCATTGCGATCTTGACACGTTTCAGCGCCGTAAAGTCGGCAAACGACCGCATCGGCGTCGTGACATCCAAGTCGTCGCTCTCCGTCATCCACTCGATCCCATCCGCGACGTAGTCGAGCCAGAGCTCGCGCAGCGTGTGCCGGTGCCGCCCGAGCTCGTCCCGCATCTGCGGGAACTTGTACGACGTGTACGAGAGATGGCCCCAGCCCAGCTCGTAGCAGAAGCTCGTCAGCGCTGCGGGGATCCGCATGAAGCGCGCGAAGTCGCCGGGCGAGAGCTTGCAGTCGTGCATGTCGATGCGCGTCACGGCGCTGCTGCCGTCCGCCATGTGCTGCAGGGGGGGCGCGAGGTCGTCGCTCGCGTCTAGGCCGTCGCTGCTGCCGATGCGGTGGAGGTAGAGGTTTTGGATGGCGGGGAGGTAGAAGGCGCAGGCGATGTCGTCGGGATAGAGGCCGTATTTGTTGTCGGCGTGGGCCATCATGACGTCGGCGAGCTTAGTGAGCGCGGGCTGTTTGTCGAAGGGGTGCTGCCGTTGCCCGATGCGCTGGAGTTGGCGAGGGACGTATTTTGGGCTTAACGGCATTTCGACATCGAAGCTACGAAGGTTAGGGAGAGCAGGGAGCATAAGACTAAGGATGCTGTCTTCGTTGCTTTGCTCTGCTGCGTCTTCAAGCCACTGCGCCTCTTCTTCCTTCGACTGGGCGGAGGCAATGATAGCAGACCGGATTTCGGGATCCAGCTCGATTTTCTTGCTACCCATTTTGCCCCCATTGACCCCATCATCGAAGCTCTCGCGCAGGGCAAGATGCCGTACATGTCGTGCAAGCTCAGGCTTCCGCAGGAAAAGGCACGTCAAAGGTCTAAGTGCGTAGAAAGGGGTTTCAAAATTGGCCTCGAGGAATTCAAGGTTAGAATACAAGTGAGGAATGGCAATCTTCTGAAAGTTCTTAGAAGAGAGTGTGAGATTGCTGAGCGTCTTCTTGTTCTCTACGAAGCTGAAGATGCGGGAGAGAGCTTCGACAGGGATTTCAGGCACGCGGGCAGGCATAATGTTGGCTTTGGACTGTTTAGTAGGCATCTGCAAAAGTGGTTCTTGAAGATTGTGCGATCAAAAGAAGAGGGGAAATAGTGAGAATTGGGTGTTGACCTCAGATTCACCTTGAAGACGTGGTCTGTTGGCCAGACCAACATTCTGCATACGAAAGCTCTAGCCGCAGACCGTAACTTGTGGAGATCAGACAAGTTGATGTACCGAAGCTGGACCTTCCAGCTAAAAATTGATTCATCTGAGACTCATTTGTCCAGAGAAACTTGGATAGGTAGTTTGTGGTGTGCCTACCTAGAGTGCGGCACGGGGTATTCTAGCTATTTCAGCCCCCATGACGTCGCCGCAACCAAAATCCTTCTAACGCGGTTCGTAATCTGTTGAACGTCGACAAGAATTCCCACTTCGCACTCTCCTTTTGTACAGTATCTGCTTTGCACTTTGAGCTCATCGACTCTGCAACCAGTCGTGTCGGCACGTGGTAGATAAGGAGGTAATGGGCTGTGAACAACAGGTAGATCGTAGGATAACCATGGGTTAACAAGAGGCTGCTGCTGTCTTTTGCCGCGGTATGCTAAAATTTCCATCTCTCTATCTTCGCTTACTTGTCTAAAATAAGAACGAGTTCCGCCCCCAGTCTCAAACTAGTTTCTCGCCTCTTGAAGGGATTTTATAGTTTGAGGCCCTGGCTACACAGCATGATGCATGTCCATGCGGCATGGAATATGCCCCAACGTCCTGCCTCCGACGTCTTTCGCCCGTGCGGCCCTGGGATGGCACGGATAAAGTCACCTCATCAGCACGCGGGAATGAGCCTGCTTTCCCGAAGTTACTTACTGCAACTATGATTCGTCAGTGACCCTTGAGAGATCCGTCAAGTGAAGTTTAAGGATTTCACTTATGCACGCCGTGGACAGGCAAACACATGCAGCTGCTGTACTATGGAGTTAAGAGACGGTATAAAGGCTAGGCCATTCTGATTGCGGTGAGACGCTTTTGCATATTAAGTGTCGAGTTCTCAGTATCCTCGTGCCACCATTGAAAAATTACATCGATAGGCCCTGGTGAAAACAATCAATCAACCTGTATTTACACACCCGTCGTTACCATGAGCCAGCCGGTCGGTGTCAATCTCATCGGCAGCATGCCTACATGCATTCAATCGACGGAAGAGGCCATGACCAGATCCGCCTCTGCGCTACCCAACCGCCTTCTCACCATACCCGACGGCGAGACCGGCATTCGAGCGGGTTTCGTTATGTGGCAATCCGAAGCATTCCCCAAAGAAATCCTAGGCATGCTGTACAACAACTTTCAGCCGCTGCAGAATCCACCGCCGCGACAGTTCTCGCTGGATGACATCGGTCCAACCAAGTATGATGAGGTCGCCATAGAGTCGTACAAGACATTCTGCCACTTGAGAGACCGGGGTCTCATTCCCAAGGGCGTTAGGTTTCAAGTGTCGGTACCAGGCTCCGTGGAGGTGTGCATGGCGAACGTCGATTTCGCGTACATTGCGCAAGTAGAACCACTTTACCGTATCCGGCTGCTGGAGAGTTTGCGGACCATTCAAGACAAGATTCCGGCAGAGGATCTAGCAATTCAGTTTGATCTCCCATATGCCATGGTCTTTACGGACTGGGCTAGCGGTCGACTCCGTAATCCATTCTTCCAGCCGTTCTTCGAGCCCACTTCGGAGAATATACATGATCGTATCGAGGAGATTTCTCTAGCAGTCGATAAAGACGTCTGGTTGGGATATCATCTCTGCTATGGCGATATCAATCACCAGCATTACCTTGATCCCGAAGATTCAACCGACCTTGTCAATGTAGCGAACGAGATCACAAAGCGCGTTGCACCAAAGCATACTATCAAGTGGTTTCACCTGCCTGTTCCAAAAGACAGGACAGATGCCGCATTTTTCGATTCAATGAAGAAACTGAACATAGGCGATGCGAAGCTATTTCTAGGCGTCGTTCATGCGCACGATGAGTCTGGTACCGAGCAGCGGATCAAGGCAGCCCAGGCGGTTTATCCACAATTTGGGATTGCGACTGAGTGTGGCTTGGGTCGAACGCCGAAAGAAGATTTCGAAAGCATTTTGGATATTTCAAAGAATCTTTCTGCTCCCCTTTCATAAGGCCTGGTATGGCTTCTCAGCCTGCCATAGAAAGAATGATATCCTTTGAGTTATTTTGACTGAGTTTCATAGGATACGAAAATAAAAACCTAATTTTGCAAAACAAGGATCAGGCCACTATTACAATTTATTGCAGAACAAGGCAATGGACAATACTATCCCACAAGCCTGTCCCGTGCATCAGATGACTCACCTCCAGCAATTCCTATAACGCGTAAGACTTTTATCAGACCGCATCGTAGCTCATAGCTAAGCATCGATCCTTCAAAGCCACTCGGGCAGGTACAGGACGTAGTTGTGCACGACCTCGTAGGAAAACGTGTCAAGTTACAATCCCCGACAAATCTGTGGAGAGCTCAAAGCTGAGCTCCATGACTGCCTACGAGATACAACCTATTGTTTTCAAGCATCGTAGCATAGCGCCGATGGCGACGGCAACTGAAGGCCTGCTAGATAAGCGATGAGATGAAGTTCAGATTAAGAGGGAGCGATCAGCATCCCAGTGTTCGAGCCAGACCAACTGCCCGCTCGGAGAGCCTGCTTATTGCCGTACCCAGTTGGATTTCGCTTTTCTCATCCTCCCACTCCTGTACCCAGTATTGACCTATAATGCTTGCTATTGCGTAGAGGATCTTCATGTAACAGCGTCGCTTACGGAAAGCGGGGGTGGGAGTCAAGCTCAACGCCAATGGCGAACGAACCAAGAAAGAGCGACTGTATCGCGATCCTGAAAAGAGGCAACATGGAGATATGTTTTCCATTAATGGCACGTGTGAAGAGAAATTGATGCTGATTCTTTTACACGCTGCTCTCAATCGCGTTCTGAGAGAGCGACATCAGACTCAATTGCGCTTCAGACTTAGTCCATTGCAGAGACACGGAGAAGGAATTAAGCGCTGCAACCCAATGCGAAGGCCATTTAAAGCCACGATTCATAGAATTTGGTCAAGCATTACCGTTCGAAGTTAAGACACTTTTCTACGTCAGTAAAGTGATATTCAGTAACGAACATCACGTTCCTGCATGGTTTCTGCTTCTAGGCCTGTGAACCGGTACTCCCTACCAGCAACTTTCTCAATGATGAAGAGGAACAATCCATGGGGAAGAGAGCCAAACTCACTGTGCCGAGTACCAGGTTCCTTTCGTAGTGCCATCTATGAACGGTAAAACGGTAAATTCAATCAAGGTCTGGACACGGTCCGTCAAGAAGCAGGGAGGGATCACAGCAAGCAAAATTCTTGGCCGTCACTCTCATTCACCCATTCACCTCATTCATGGGACAACAGGGAAGGCCCTGTTCCCCGCACTGCAAGATCTCCGCAAACATCGTGCAAGGGTGCAGGCTGCTGGAAATTGTTTAATAGATGTTGGTCTGAAAAGATCTGAGATCTGATCTGCCAGGAGTTTTCTTAGTTATAGTTCTACGCAAGACTTCATGAATAATACTGTCTTCGACAAAGAAGGTATGGCTATCTCAGGTCTCAATGAAGATTTCGATTGACGATGAGGCTTGATGAGGATCATCTTAAAAAAAATTTCGGGTTATTTTTGCGGTGGTCCGGGCTTTGACGTCACAGGGACCGAACGCCAGAGAGCACGCGTATTTTATTTTCTTCCACCAATTGTCGAACTGGAGCCTCCTCGAGTTTGGCGGGTAGACACTAGCTGCCGAGCTTTTCATGCAGGTACGATTCCCCCGCAATTAATTGTACCGTATACCCCACCTAGCTGCCTCTCTGAGTCTGCTACGGAGCCACGCGGAGAAGCTATTTCCGAGTAATTGGAGCTGTTCCTAATGCAACATCCCCAGCATGTGCATCTTCATCGATAATCCACCTTGCAAGATGCATCTTACTTAGCCTAAACATTTAGTGGAGACCATCATCAACGATATATAATGGCACTCCACGGTAGGTATGAAGGCCCTGGAGCTAGGAAGGAGCTTGGAACCGGAGGTCCCTTGTCCGCCGTCACAGCACGGGAAGAGTCGACACGATGGGCATCCAAAGGGCATTGACAGGCTTGGTGGCAGCGTTCAGCACCTGGAATGTCGCCTTTGCTCAAAATGGAACGGGAGCGCCATCGGGCTATTTTTCTCCAAACTCCACAGGTTTCTTCATGACCCATGGATTTGAGACTCTCCTTGTCCAGCCATTTGGCTATGATGGATTCCGTGTACGGGCGTGGCCGTTCAGAGCTCCCGACCCGAACCAAATCAGTTTTGTCTATGACCCACCTCTAGAAGGACCTGAAAATGGCCAGCCTGTTGGCATGAACTTTGACACCAGAGTGAATGGGAGCCACTTCGTTGCCTTGCGGAACGGCAACACCATTGTCAAAACATTTGGTGACGCTGGAGATACCGCCGGTGGCAACTACCGCCTAGCGTTCTACCGTGTCGAGGCAAATGGATCAGAGACTCTGCTAACGACAGAGTACCGACCACTCAAATCCATCAACCCGAGATATTACTATTGGCCCGGTCCCGGCTACGAGTTCAGTGCTGAATTCTCATGGAGCACAGGCCCGGACGAACAAATATATGGCACGGGTACTCAGCAAGACCACCTTGTGAACAAGAAAGGCTCTGTCATCGACATGGTCAACTTTAACACTCACATCCCAACCCCAGTATTCATGAGTAGTAGGGGCTACGGTTTCATCTGGAACTCTCCAGCCCAAGGACGCATGGAATTTGGCCCTCTGAGGAATCGGATCACAGCAGCATCTACTACTGTTGTCGACTATGTCATCTTTAGTGCACCTGTAGGTGACTACGACAACTTACAGCAGAAAATTTCCGCGCTGACAGGCCGCGCCCCTGAACCGCCAAACTTTTCCTTGGGTTATCTCCATTCAAAACTACGATATGAGAACCAGTCTGAAGTCCTGCAGTTGGCTCGAAACTTTGTAAAATACAAAATCCCAGTCTCTCTTATCGTCATCGACTATCAATCTTGGGCTCACCAGGGTGACTGGGCGCTCCAGGCAGACCTGTGGCCGGACATCCCCTACATGACCGAATACGTGAAAAATCTTACAGGCGCGGAGATGATGGCATCTCTTTGGCCAAGTGTTGAAGATGCAAGTGTGAATTATGCAGAGATGCAGCAATACGGGCTTTTGTCCGCAACCCGGTCTGGCCCGGGCACGACAGATTCTTGGAACGGTTCCTACATTCGCAACTACGATGCAACTAACCCTCGCGCTCGTGCATTCCTATGGGATCAATTGCGAATGAATTACTACGAACAAGGCATCCACAACTTCTGGATCGACCAAGCCGATGGTGGCGCCCTTGGCGAGGCTTATGAGAACAATGGCCAGAGTAACTACATTCAATCACTTCCCTTCCCGCTACCCGATGTCCTTTACGCCGCGGGCACGCAGATGAGCGCTGGTAAATTGTATCCTTGGGCTCATCAAGCAGCGATAGAAGAGGGTCTTCGGAACGTCACAGGCTCTCAAGTGGGAGAACCTTGTCAATACTTGTCTCTCAGTCGCTCCGGTTACATTGGTTCGCAGCGTTTCTGCAGCATGATCTGGTCTGGGGACACGACCGCCGTCTGGGAAACCCTCAGTGCACAAGTTGCAACTGGTCTCTCGGCTGCGTCGACTGGTTGGGGATGGTGGACCCTTGATGCTGGTGGATTCCAGAGCGATCCAACAGTGTACTGGAGCAACAACATTGATGAGCCACAGTACCGTCAGCTCTACGTCCGTTGGCTGCAGTGGACGACCTTCATCCCTTTCATGAGGAATCACGGCTCGCGTGCATGCAACTTCCAGGATGCCTACACGTGCAACAATGAACCTTGGGTATACGGTGCTTCCAATACCCCCATTATAGCTTCCTATATCAATCTCAGGTACCAGCTTGCGCCGTACCTGAAGGCCATCTTCAACCAATTCCATCTGACTGGTCGCATGATCATGAGGCCCTTGTTTATGGACTTCAGCCTGACGGACCCGAACATCATGAACTTGACGGCATTGAATACCAACGTAACGACGCAGCAGTACATGTTCGGACCACGCCTGCTCGTTACGCCTGTCACGTTACCGAATGTCACTTCGTGGTCGGTGTACCTTCCAAAGACAAGTGCTTCAAATGGGACCAGACCCTGGACATATTGGTGGACGAACCAGACGTATGCAGGAGGTCAGACGGTAACGGTGCCTACACCGTTAGAACACATTCCGGTGTTCCATCTGGGAACTCGTGCGGATATTTTCTCTGGCAATGTCTTTTGAAGTGGACGGATTAATGAAGCTGGCGACGTGGCCAAAGATAGAGAAATTTTGCATCCAATTTTTTATAGTATTGAACCAAATCTCATTTCTGTTCTCGAGATTTCTTAATCCTCTACCCTCGCCTCTTCACTAAATTCGTTACACTCTTGATGGGCAACCAGGCCTTGATAGGTCAAGTGGCTCGGTAGTTGCTGAAAACCTGGTGGCTGGCATTTGTGAAGCCACTTACGGAGACGCTCAATACCCACAAAGCGCGGAGTAGAGTAATTCGTAATTTCGACCTCTGATTTTCGCGACTGTGAGGCGAGGGAGATTTATGCTGCACAGATTGCTGCGAAGATACCTTTACGGTAGAAAGTGCGATGCCGCTAACGGAAAAAGCAAAGCATCACCGAAGGATCTGTTTTGAAACAAGCCATTTTCCACCAAATCCCACAGTGAACCGTACAGGAGCGACTTGGAAATTGGCGCTCACTCCTTATCAGCTACAATGCCGGTCATTTGAAGCTTTTACAGCAACTTGTAGGATTAATGCAACTGCAGACCGGCATGGGTTCTCATCATATTTGTACAAGAGGCCTGCTTCTTTCCATGTAGGAAGTACTACGCTTCTCGTTCGTCATTCATTGCATATTTTCTGAGTCCGTTAGACTCGTTCATTCGTTCATTTCGAAATTTTTTGAGACAAGTCTTCGAAAGACTTTCTGATTCAACTGAATCGTCCATTTCCTACTGCATCGTATCTTGAATAAGCCTTGTCTACCACGTTCAACTCCAAAGCCGAAGTCCACACAAGATGAAGAGCAATGTTTCTTTCAAATCAGTTCTATATCTTCTCATCTGGGCAGCCGGTAGTAGCAAAGCTTCGCCAGTCCTCGACTGGAAGCACGCATCGCGAGCTGGATGGCTTCATCAATGGTCGCACAGCTCAAGCAGAGGATCCATTATCAGCACAATCACGGAGTCTACTACCACACACACAACAGTCTCGACCACCGCCGAAGGCGTGGTTGCAACTGGGTCTAGCTCCTACGAGATCACGTCTTCTGATGTTGAAGCGACATCCACAATATCCTCCGCAACATCCTCTACAAAAGCTGCTGCTCCAATGACGTCCTCTACAGCTGCTACCGCATACACTTCAACGTTAGTGAAGATGCTTTTTGAAGGGAAGTCTTGATTTCCACTGACAAAAACCAGCGCTTCCAGTAGCAAAGCATCAAGTGCTTCGGCAGCCGCAAGTACTGTCGTTACCGCTTCAAGTATTGCAAGCTCTATTCTCAGCTCTGCCAGCCCTCTTCCGTTCAAGGCCGGCCTGTCTGGATACGTGGGCATCACTTCTCAACAAGCTTTCAAAGATCTTAGCGCGTACCTTAGTTGGTATTCTGACTACACGCCTACCACAGCAGACTCAGACGGCGTCAAGGGTATCCCCATGGTCAGTCCAATCAGTGCCTGTTTTTGAGAGCTCTGATGATTCTCCGCTAACGCAGCAAACAGCTTTGGGGTGATGGCAAGAGCTGCTCCTCAAACTCCGACGATTCGGACCGCATGGGCGCCTTCGATAACCTCTCCACCGTCCCAGATTTCATGTTCGGCTTCTACGAGCCCGACTGCAACTGCCCGTCGAGTAGCGAAATGACAGTTGCCGATGGAACTTCGCTCTGGAACCAGAAACTCGCACCGCTCGCTTCCAACGGCACCGCCCTCGGGTCCCCGTCAATGTGCAAGCAACGTGACGAGGACTGGCTGACGCCCTTTTCGGTCGACAGTGCGACGGGAGATTCGCTGCTGAATGCAGAGTGGGACTACACGTCGATTCACGTCAACAAGAACAGCCTCGATGGCGTGAAGTCGGATGTCGGATACTACTGGGTCAAATACGGCAAGCCGATCTGGGTCTCGGAGTTTGCGTGCGTGGACGACTCGAATGGGTTCACACCTTGCACGGACCAGACGGAGATTAACCAATTCATTAGCGATGCGGTGGACTTCTTTCAGAGCAATGGGAGCGTGATTGCGTTTGGGGCGAGCAATGGGGAGGGTTTGGGGACTGTTTGGCCGATGATTGACAGTTCGACTGGAGAGTTGACGGCGACGGGCACAACGTATCTCAACAAGCTGAAGTCTTTGTGACGGAAGAAAGGACTTAAAATTTGAGACAGTTTAACTGGGGTAATCGTGTTTTCTGTGTTCGACTCAACTGGTCCGACCTGCTAGGATATGCTGCTTCTTTGCTGTACATAATGAATGCCATCTTTCCGCGGTCAAAGCCGCGAAATCAGCCAGAAAACTTCCATCTTCATTCATGATCTATGCTCAGTAGAAAGTAACCTTTGGAATACTTCTTTCACACCTTCAACAGAGTTTACCATACACATGTACTGATCCTCGGCTCCGGGGCCTCGGCGCAATCCTCAACCGGCAAATTCAGGCACGAGGAAAGAACGCGCACGTCGTCCCGTCCGTCCCAACGTACTAATAGTTCTTCGACCATGGTCTCCGCACCTAGACAGCAATACCCATCATCAATCTTGTATAGGACTATCACCAACCTGGTATAGGACCTGAGATCTATAGAATGAGGCTAAAGCGGTCGCCGCATTGCCGATCGACCTTGCAAGCAAGCCCCTTGTGATTGATGGGATCCGAGTGCTTGCGGTCGGGCAATCCTAGAGCTCTAAATATGTAGCAACCTTGTAGGTTTGTACGCTTATTTTTTTTTCAATGTTCATTGCGCGGGTCATTTATCCTCAGACACTTCGAGCTGCCTCCAAGTGGTACTTGTTGCAAGCAGCTTGATTGCACAATGCGTGTCTTTGACCTTGTCATTGGCTTACTCAGTGCCGCTGCCGTGGTCTTTGCTACGGATGATGGGTTGAATAACATTGTTTCGTGGGACAAATACAGCTTGATGGTTAATGGGAAGAGAGTGTTCATCAATGCAGGCGAATTTCATTACCAACGACTCCCTGTGCCGGAATTGTGGATGGACGTTTTGCAAAAGTTCAAGGCAAATGGATTGAATGCGATCAGGTAAGACAAGCTGAGAAACCTTGTTAAATGGACACAAGCCCGTGTCGAAGAAACTGACAGGCCACGAGCGTCTATTTCTTCTGGTCATACCACTCCGCTTCTAAAGGCGTGTTTGACTTTACTACTTCGGGAAAGGATGTCCAGCGACTACTGGACATGGCAAAAGAGGTGGGCTTGTATGTGATCGCAAGACCAGGCCCATATTGCAACGCAGAGACGAATGCTGGTGCCTTTGCCCTATGGACAAGTGACGGGAGCGGTGGCCAGTATCGGACTTCGAATGAAACGTACCATCAAGCATGGCTACCATGGGTCCAAGAAATTGGGGCAATCCTTAGCAAGAACCAAATCACTGAAGGCGGCTCCGTAATTCTGAACCAGATCGAGAATGAACTGCAAGAGACGACTCACAGCTCCAACAATACGCTCGTGATCTACATGGAACAACTTGAAGAAGCATTTCGAGAGGCGGGCATTGTGGTCCCATTTAGCAGTAACGAAAAAGGCGAGCGTTCTGTCAGTTGGTCAACGGATTATGAAGATGTTGGCGGAGCTGTAAACGTTTACGGTCTGGATAGTTATCCTGGAGGCTTCAGCTGCACCAATATCAATTCGGGATTCAACTTGGTTCGGAACTACTTCCAATGGTTTTCCAATTACTCATTCACTCAACCGAATTATCTTCCGGAATTTGAAGGAGGCTATTTTACGCCTTGGGGCGGGTCTTTCTATGATCAGTGTCTTGCTGAGCACGATCCAGCCTTTGCGGATGTGTATTACAAGAACAATGTCGGACAAAGAACAACACTGCAGAGTTTGTACATGGCTTTCGGGGGCACAAATTGGGGCCAGAGCGCGGCTCCTGTGGTGTATACCTCCTACGATTATTCTGCCCCTCTCAGAGAAACCCGTGAGGTGCAAGACAAGTTTAAACAAACAAAGCTTTTGGGTCTCTTCGTGCGTGTTACTCAGGATCTCTTGAAGACCTTCATGGAAAGTAATGGCACGGGAAATGCAGTCAGCAGCTCGGCCATCTGGACCTGGGTCCTTCGAAATCCAGACACCAGCGCTGGCTTCTATCTCGTCCAGCAGAATGACTCCGCCTCTCGGGATCCCCAGACATTTTCTGTCCATTTGAATACATCCGTAGGCCCAACCACGGTGCCTAATGTTCAGCTAAATGGTCGTCAAAGCAAATTCCTTGTGACGGACTACCACTTTGGCAACGAGACGCTGCTATATTCTTCCGCGGAGATTCTTACTTATGGTATTTTTGATGTGCCAGTATTGGTCTTCTATCTTGAACCGGGCCAAGTGGGAGAGTTTGCCTTCAAATCATCCTCTCACCTGAAATTCCAAGCATTCGGCACGCCCACCAATATGTCCTCCGCTTACTTGACCGCAGGCAACGGCAGCTTCGCAAAGTGCACATACACTCAGGCAAACGGCTCGTCAATCATCAAATTCTCAAATGGAGTTTTGGCATATCTTCTCGATCTGTCCTCAGCTTGGACATTCTACGCACCTCCCACAACCCTTGATCCTGATGTGGCACCGAACCAGCAAATCTTCGTTCTGGGGCCTTATAATGTAAGGAACGCTTCCGTTCAAAACGGCGTGGTCCAAATATCGGGCGATAACGCAAACGAAACCTGGATCGAAGTATACGTAGGCGACTCATCCGTGCGTCAAATTCAATGGAACGGCATCCGACTCCCTACCAAACTCACCCCGTATGGTTCTCTAACCGCCCGCATCTCTGGCGTCGAAAATCGCACCATCACCCTGCCCACCTTAACGGAGTGGAAGACAGCCAACTCCCTTCCCGAAGCTCAACGCAACTACAGTGACGCCAACTGGACGATTTGCAACAAAACCACCACCCTCTCCCCCGTCGCCCCGCTCACCCTTCCCGTCCTCTTCTCCTCCGACTATGGCTTCTACACCGGCATCAAGCTCTACCGCGGCTACTTCTCCGGGACAACCGCGACCTCCGCAAACATCACCGTGCAAGGTGGTCTCGCATCCGGCTGGAACGCCTGGCTGAACGGCGTCCTCGTCGGCGGTAGTCCGGGCAACGCATCGCTGAGCGCAACGTGGGATCTGCTGGATTTTCGCAACGCGACACTGCAGGAAGACGGGAACGTGTTGACGGTCGTGACGGACTATACGGGCCACGACGAGACGAGTACGGGGCCGGCGGGCGCGGAGAACCCGAGGGGGATCTTGGGCGCGGTGTTGTATGGGCCGGGGAACAGGACGATGGAGTTTACACAGTGGAAGATTCAGGGGAATGCAGGTGGATCGGCGAATATCGACCCTGTGAGAGGTCCGATGAATGAAGGTGGGCTGTATGGTGAACGGCTGGGGTGGCATCTCCCAGGTTTCGATACATCGTCCTGGAAGACAGAGAGTCCGCTGGAGGGCGTGAGCGAGGCGGGGGTAGCATGGTATGTGACGACGTTTGAACTGGATATTGATGAAGACCTAGACGTGCCGTTGGGGATTGAGCTGGATGCACCAAACGGGACTGTGGCAAGAGCGATGATTTTTATGAACGGGTAGGTCTTTCCAGTTCTTGGTTTTCCAATCAACTCCCTCCATCAAACTAATGCTCGTAGGTATCAATATGGGAAGTATGTCCCACAGATCGGTCCACAGACGAGATTCCCATTCCAACCGGGTGTCATTAATAATCGTGGAACCAACACACTGGCGATGAGTCTGTGGGCGCAGACAAATGAAGGAGCGAGTCTGTCAAATGTCACGCTGTTTGCATATGGTAAGTATCAAACAGGCTTCAACTTCAACGAAAATTGGAGTTATTTGCAGCCTGGATGGACAGAGGAAAGGCTGCAATACACGTAATGGCGGCGTACAAAAGGTGTTTATTCCAATAAATATGTTTGGCAGAGTTGCTGTTATATAAGCCAAGACCGGCTTTCTAATAGTAATTCGTCTTGCTTTTCATCCCATCCTATTATGTACTCTTTATTTGACTCTATGTTCCGGCCGTCTAAGGCTACCCGCTGTGGGATTTGTGGCATTGCTGTTGCCACCTGAGTAATTATCGATGTTTCCAATGCCACACTGCACAAGTAATGGATGCGACTCAGTGTTGAAGACGAATTGGTCGAGACTAATAACGTTTGGATCGGCGAAAATGAGATAGAGATACTTGAGCACCTCGGCGAAGAAAAAGCTTGAAAATGTCAATGTCAGTTGACCCCTAGATGATTCATTAAAGTGACCGTGAAACTTACGAGTCAAGTTCGTTGCTTTGGCTACCCCCGAACGGCATGTTCACGTTATTGACTGCCGCAAATGCGACATCATTGCGAGCAGTGCTATTGATCGCTTGGAAGACCTCCCACGCGTAGTCTTGCCACCTTGTATCACCAGTGATACGATAGGCGTAGAACCAGCTTTCGATGGACTCTGGGAAGTTCGACCAATCCTCGTCCTGGTACTCGATGAAATAGCCATATCTGGACGCCCACGCCCGATCGGCGGCATCGTTGTCCCTTAGTGGATCGTACTGCTCATTCGATGCATTGTACCAGCCCCAGTATAAGGGACCAAGACCAGTCACAGTGGTATTGTAGGTCTGATGGCAGCCATCTGCGGCCGCCACGCCCAAATCGCAGAGCTCGGGCATGTCGAGTATCTTGCAAGCGAGCAGGAAGTTTCCACCTGCAAAGCAGGAATAGTCATCCATAGTGTTTGTGACTGTGCCGTTGGTATCGAGCGTTGATATAAAAGTCAGGTCCGGGAAATCGTAAGGATGTACAGCAATAAATTCACTTGTCGATTGCGCTGCTTGCAGCCAGAAATTCTTGTATTGTGTCGTAGTCGGGGTCTGCTCATAGTAATAGGTTTTAATAAGATATTCAAGGAAGCTGTCAACGCCGGCATGCCAACCACCGTCGAAATTTAGCAATTTACCGCTGGTGGTATCGAATTGCGTACCAACTAGTCCTGGATATACGGGCGCTGGACTTGGATTGACCAGATAGCTCTCGCCCCGCTCCACGAGCTGTCGATAGGTTTCGTTTCCAGTCAGATCCGACAGCCTAAACCATTCTAACAGAAATGTACCAGCAGATGCCGTATTGGTCGAATTGTAAGTCGTATTCATTACAGTATAGCTTCCTTCGATGGGCGTGTTCGAGGTAAAATTGACGTCGGTAGATGCAATACCAGAGGGAGTGTTGAAGCCATATGCTATCTTGTTTGCAAGAGTGACAGCTTGAGCAAGCAATGCATTAACCTGGTCTTCATTGTAGTTGTTCGAAAAAAGGCCACTCTTGAGCAAATCGTACGAGGACAGCAAGCCTCCAACGTAACGAATGTTAGTATCAAAGATCTCGACTGGTCCATATGGAGTCGTATTGAAGTCGATTGTCGGTATGTAACCCAGCTGTTCTTCGACGATGTCTGTCAGATTCATCACAATCGCTGTGTCGATGCCATCCACAATGGTAACGCCCCACCCATACCAATCCTGAATGTAGGACTTGTTCAAAGGCAGCAACTCGTCCTTGCCGAAGGCATACTCTCGATAGGCATTCCATGCGTATTGATACGCTTCCCTGACGGCTTCCGCGCGCGTAGCATTCCCACCTTGACCGGCCGGAAAGTCATATTGAATTTTCTGGCAGGCTGGCAACGTACCATTGCTCGTAGCAGTGGGAGACGCGGAAGTGGTAGAATTGGTATACGCAACGGAGTAGCTCGAGGGCGAAGTGGTGGAGTAGGAAGGGATGCCTGTGAGCGACGACGTTGGCTGGGTCGGATGTGCATAGGATGGTCTAACGGGTCCTTGAGTCTCGGTTACATGAGAAGGGGGCGGCCCTTGATGAGTGGTTACGGATGGAGAATAAGCAGCGACCTTCAGCAGTGGCAAGATTAACAGCGTTTTAAGAGACATGATCGACATTTTCACAACACCAACCAATGCCTGAAAATTTCTTCGGACTGAGAGAGCGCGCCATATTGAGCGGCGATGTAGGGAATCTTATAGGAGATGGTCTATCGGGCCGGCGATGTGGATGGGACCACCTCCTTGGTGTAGAAACGGACCGCATATCAAAGACACATGATTGACGCGTCCGACCAGGAGCGATTCCAGGCTTGGCAGCTGTTATCTCCAAAGCGGCAGAGACGAGGGGAAAGACAAGCTTCGAGACCCGCAGCGGGGGAAGCTCAGCGCTAGGAACAGGAAATTGAACCTGTCGATCGCTGCCAGGCCATCCCTACAGTTGCACGCCCAATATTCTATCTGCGCGAATTCTTGATGCAAACCGCCAAGGGTGTAGAGAGCATCATCATAGGGGAAGTGGCCGCTGCCGTGGACAGGACTTACATGTGTAGTTCGCATTAGCTTCTGGAGATGTAGGACAGGACGATGCTTCGAAAATGTCGTGGACGAAGTCAACCCTGCCCTGCCCCACTTCAGGGCGGGATGCAAAGGCACAAGGCCGCCATGACTTAGTTTCAAACAACGAATTGCTTGCATGGTACTTCGTATAAACCTGGACAACGGGCATCGTCAAAGTAATCATCCAAGCTGCAATTGCATAAAAAGAAAAGGAGAAAGGAAAAAAAAAGGTTGTTTTAAGTTCGCAGATTTTACCTCACTCCCGCATATATGCCAGGACTCGCTATAGATCTGACGCCTACTGACGCCAATATAGCTAATGGAGTCATGCATCAACGATCGACCCAGCGCGCTATGAGATCCTCCAAAGCTCCCAAGCCCTTACTCCTCCGTCGAGGGACATATGTACGTTATCGACGCCTCCCCAGCTCTGTCTGTACGCCACTTCCCGGCGGATTTTAGACCCAGCCCTCTCTCAACACCACCATCGACAGTCCTTTTCGAAGCCAAACAGTTCATATAAGGACGTGGATGATGTAGACTTCCGCGGGCTTTCCATCTGTGTCATTCAATCAAGAATTCGCTGAGCTCTTCCGCTTGTTGATCTAAGAATAAGAAATTCTTTGCTCCCCTATGATTCCCGGAATGTATTCTCAGCACTTGTTTCTAGGAGGGATTTTGCTTATCCGGTGCTCCGGTGATTCCGCCCATTTCGCAGTGTGCGTAAGGCATTGCCTTAGAGTTCTTCACGGCTCTCTGATGCCCTTTGCTCTTGATATGCTGATTCCAGTCACTCTCTGTGACGCTAGTGACATTGCAAACTTCGCAGGTACGTCTCTGCCAAAGATCACGTCGGTCACTCATATCATATTCTCTTTGTGGCTGCAGCAACTCTCGAGCAGCAGTGGACATGGCTGCTGGGGATGGCATATCCGAAGACCCCTCCAAGAACTGTCGAGTTAGAGACATGGCAGGATCTTGGACTGCCGTATGCCAGGCATCCAGATCTGTGCCATCAAGAAGATAAAGCTGGTCACCAACGCCGGCAGACTTGAGAGCGTGCAAGAACTTGATCCGGATCCATCGGATCTGTCGCTTCGCATACTGACGAGTTGCAGCTTGCGTTTGCTCGGTAGCTTCATGCTTGAGCTTCTCAATTTCCTTTGACGAACTGCCCGTTTGTTGGGCCTGCAGACATTTTCCAAATTGCTTGTAGCCGATGCACTGCCAGATCCCGCGAGTCAGGTCAACATTTTCCCCGGCAGCTTCTTCGCTCCGCCGGTATGATTCAAGCGAGTCGAGCTCGTCGAGTAGGCCGTCCTCCACCATTTTCTCTACACGACGGTCGAGCCGATCTCGGAGTACATCGTTTTCTGCATGGACCCAGAAGAGCAGCGTGGGGAATCGCAGTCGAGAGACAAGTGGACGGTCATCTTCGTCGAGATGTTTGTCGTCCTTCGGGATGGTGCGGCGCTGAACTTGCTCATGATAAACTTCCGATGCGGGTTTTCCAGTCTGATACCAGATCTCCAACGATCGCTGAATTTTACGACGGTCATTTGGATGCCAACGATCGGCCATGACAGGATCTACTTGTCTAAGCTTTTCTAAGATAGTCGCTGTCTCAGCATTTAGGATTGGATGAGTTTGGCGAACATCAGGCCGCGGGTCGACATCAGTGGCGATGTCTCCTTTCGAGCCTACCGTAGAGTCTTCAAATAGAAGTGATTGAGTATAATAATGCGTTCCACCAACAAGGATAGGAAGACGATTTCTCGATCTGATCTCCTTGATTTTGCTGCACGCTCTTTGCACAAACTTGCTTACGATCCATGGTTCCTCTTGCAGACCGATTTGGCCAAGAAGATGATGCGGGATGCCATCTTGTTCCTTGACGGAGATTTTATTCGTGATTATCGGCAGTCCATGGTAAAGTTGCATGGCATCGCCATTGATGACTTCGCCATCGAACCGCCTAGCTATTTCAACCGCAAGCTATCTGCGGTGGTCAGTGTTCAAGAGTCATTCTACGGCGCTGGGCCTCCGAAATCTATACCTGAGACTTGCCTGTACCAGTCGCACCAATGACAGCGATGAGGAAATCTCGCGGCGGTCCTCGAAGATTCATCCTGTGTGATGCTATTTCACGTCTAACGTTTCGGGCAAACAGCCATTTCTGAGTTCGCATGGGCGTTCCGATACGGATGTGCGGTATAGCAAAGAACGAAGTATCACTGCTAGGCATTGACGACCATGTTGATGAACTTCATCCCAAGTTAGTTTGCTGAAATGATGGGCGGAAATCACTAGGTAAGAATCTATCGAATCGAGCTGTCGTTGTCTTACGTAAGCCTCAAGTCATTACGGCAAATCACAAGCCCTCCAAGTCCACCCAGCTTCTGGTAGAGACCACTGCTTTGTTCGATTAAGAGATAGAGATCCTGGATTAAATGCGCTGCCATCAAGTTCATAGCGTTGTTAACTCCAAGTCATATCTAGCTAAATCCGTCGATAAATACAAGAGCGTAGTTGAAGCGAAGTCAGAATCTATACAAAAAGACATCTTTGCGCAACGATATTGTCTCCGCAGGCCAAGGAATACGAAGAATTAAGATTTATGCTGACAACAGACGACTTGCGATAGTGAAACAAATATGATCATTGGCTGCATTGGGTGGGCATCCAGTGATGAGTCATGCGTGCTTTCACTTTGGATTTCTAACTTTCTGCCGTCTTACGCTACTGCAAACCTACAAAATGTAGTCCATCTCGCTCCAGTCGCCCACTGTTTGGGCACAAAATTTCCAGTCAAATACAATGGCAGACGTTCAAACCAATTCCGCCGAGGCACCACCCTCCATCCAAGTCAATGGCCTCAGCTATGCCTTCCCAGACGGCAGCACTGGCTTACAGGACGTTTCCCTTGACTTACCAGCTGGAAGCCGTACGCTCCTCATTGGCGGTAGGATTTTCCCATTCCATCTTCCTCCATGTCTTATATAGGAACCGAAAAAAAGAAAGTTGTAATGTGACTTATCCATGCTCATCTCCCCAGCCAACGGCGCCGGCAAAACCACGCTCCTCCGCCTCCTCTCCGGCAAACGCATGGCGCCTCCCTCCACCGTCTTCATCGCCTCCGTCGACCCCTTCGCATCCGGCCTCGAAGGCGTCACCTACCTCGGCCTCGAGTGGGTGCTGAACCCGATCGTGCGGACCGACATCGCTGTCCCCATCCTGCTCGCCTCGGTCGGCGGCGACTTCTACACCGCCCGGCGCGACGAGCTCGTCCGCGTGCTGGATGTGGATTTGGCGTGGCGCATGCATGCGGTGAGCGATGGGGAGCGGCGGCGGGTGCAGCTGGCGATGGGCTTACTGCGGCCGTGGAGGGTGCTCCTGCTGGATGAGATTACGGTGGATTTGGATTTGCTGAGTCGAAGGAACTTTTTGGCTTGGTTAAAGAGAGAGACTGAGACGAGGGAGTGTACGGTGGTGTATGCGACACATATCCTGGATAACTTGGCGGATTGGCCGAGTCATTTGGTGCATATGTGTTTGGGGCGAGTGAAGAGTTGGGGTGGAGTAGAGGAGATGACAAAAGGTTTGGAAGAGGAAGGGAAGGAAAGCAGAGAGAGAGGGGATAGTCGATTGGGGAGGCTGGTACTGAATTGGCTACAGGAAGATTTGGAAGAGAGGGGTCCAAGGAATGGGACGACTGGGGAGGGCAAGACTTATGAGTCGTTGGAGGGAAAGGGTGGCTATGGTCAGGAGAGTAAAGTATCAATGCGATGAAAGAGTTATGGGAAATAGAACGATTTCATTCAGGACATCTCCAACTTAACTGGACGTTCGGCGGGTCTTTTCAATGTGTTCAACAACACGTTCTGGCAATCGGCGCTTCAGGAAAAGGTTCAACAGCATGAAGATACCCCTCAACGGCATATACTGCATTATCATTCTTGAAAGCGATATTTTCTAGGTAATTCGATGTACAGGGAAGGTTAGATGGAAAGCTTGCGGAACTCAATAGCAGATTGCAGGTAAATACATTTACGTATTCAATCTTGTGGATGTTCACAATGCTCAAATACAATCTTCGATATTCAAAAATCACGCGGCTGCGTCCAGTCGCTGTGATCTTTGGGCTGCAGTGTTGATCTGCCATTGCCTACTTGGGATAATTGTTCAATTACACTCAGATCTCTGAGCGCATGAAAGCAAGATTACATGGACCACCAAGAAAATCGTGCAACGCAAGAGGTTTCACCGAACCCTTTTTCCTCAAACTTCCAATTCCTCTCTTACCTATGCGCTTTCAGCAAAGCAAAATTGCTGGTCTCGGATAGGTTCGCGGAAGCATGCTATTCTCCACATCACTCATCTATTAGCGATGGGGATTCTTTTGACAAGATCATGAAATTCATCCGAGGCAAAGAGCATCCACCCACAAATACTCCAGTCCCAGACTCTTGGCGCATTCGACGGCATGCTGCAGCATTTGCGACAGATCGTAATAAGAGAATCCTTGAATACGAGAGACGATAGTTCGCAAGGATGTGACCACCGGCTGTGAGCAACCCTAGCAGTAGCTGAGCGCGGCATAGCGCCCATGCTTTTCTCCATTTGTAATATAAAGCTTGAGCTTCTGTGGCACGTTCGAGATATCAAGTAGTCGAATGGGCATTCTAGATTATGCACTAGAGCAGCCAGTATGTTTCTGATTGCAGTCATCCATCCAAAGCTTGATCTTACTGAAAGTATCCACGCCGCCTCTATTAGCATCGACGGTACTATATGGCACGTATTTGGCCAAAGGGTCCCCTGATCAATTTTATGTATGAGCCTTCAAGCTATCGGAGCATCTTAGAACCTTACCAGCGTTCGTGCTCGGTAGATACTGCAGAGGCTCAGTAAAAATATTCTCGGGAGCACTGATCGTGAAGTAGTTGCGGGAAAGTTGAAACCTGAATCGAAAAGTGTCATCTTTTGTTGGGAAAGGGGCTTCTGTGGAGGACTGCCTGCCTCTTTCGCGCCCCCTCTGGCGACGCCTGGATTTGTCGGCCTGGTTGCTAAAATCTTTGAGAATTCTGCAGAGTCTACGGCCCTCGTTGGCACCAAACAAGACCATCGACCTGGATTCTGTGAAGTCTAGCCCAGCTTGAGACAGAATGAGTGATCTAGGAGTCTGAGATCCGGCTGCGGATGTGAGCCTCTCTGTACAGACTTCGCATAGACTTGCCAGCAGCGCCATGAGTACATCTAGAAATTCAGCTTATGTGCATTTCAATGCTAAAATATTGCGAAAGAATACCCGATCAAACCGAGCGAAGTAAGCATTTTAAGAAATTTCCGTTCAGCCTTGCTGCTGTAAATTGACCTGAACGAGCACTTCGGATTATTGCCCGTTCATTTCTGTCATGTGCCCAGGCGACGCGTGCGGAATTAGGTTGCGTATATACTGTATATTTTGTCTAATAATAGCGGCAAAACGACGTTGCGATGGGCTGATGGAGAAGCTCTGCTGAATGCTTGCACCGCCAGAGTCGTTGCGTTTACAAGTGATATTCAAACTCTATTCAAGCAACGTAGATATAGTAAAGGGATGCAAGAAAAGAATGCATGTGAGGCTCTAAAGAGCAAGGATTATGTATCGCCCTGGCCTGAGGAGGTGAAGAGAAGCTCAAAATATTGATACATGCCACTTCCGACGGGGATGATTCTCAAAAGCTGAATTTCAGCATCGGCCGCTAGCTAGGAAGACCTTGCTTCGAATGTCTGTGCAGACCTTCCAAATTGAAAACCAGTATCGCCCCACAGAGCCCTGCAGTAGATATCTTTACTAAGACGAAATCTCACGATCAACAGCACCGTTGTCAAGCTCGCATTTGCTCATTTCGCCTTGAAATTCACAAAAGAAGGAAGAAATAAAGTAAATCCTGGTGCTCAGAGGAATCATGTTATGGCGAAGTGGATCTGAATTAGGAATTGGTCAAACGCTGTAGTTAAACAATTCAGGTGTGAGAGGGTACCGACGTGGGGCGTTATCTAGCTTGTCATACAACGATTCCGTTTTTCGGCTGTGCACCAGAATGCAGGTATGTAGGCGATATTCTCAAATACATTAGACATTTAATTGGGGTACCCTCTACCCGATTTTGATAGATCTAAATATAAGCTCTTATCGAGACTTACCTCCAGTCTATGGTGGTCCTTATAGTAATCGTTAACCCGGCGATGGGGAGGACCCCAATCCTTATTTGCTAGCTGTGGGCATATTGGGAGTGCACAGCCGAAAAACGGAATGATTATCTGATCTGTTGACCCCTGACCCAAGATATCAGGCAGTCTGTGCAGACCTAGCGGCCAGAATCAGCAACCTTTGAACTCGAGAGATTGTAAATTCTCATGAATATTCAAGAAATTCAATTTTGAGGCTTGTACATATAGAAGCGAAAGGCCTGTCGGCGTTGTGACTTGTGAACATCGTGGAAACACAGAATAAAGTCCAGAAAGTTTAGCATGGAAAATACAGTGATGTGGTGCTTCAGAAACACTATTTGATTACAAATATACCAAGATCCTTTCGCGTGATCCTTGTGTGAGAAATTCTGGCAACGTATCGACGCGAGTATGCAGTTTTGCTCGGCGATAACCCTACTACCGAGTAGCGGTCAACTCTCGTACCTATTAACAGGCTAAGATGAGGAGACTAGATCCAGCGCACTGGCTTCTGTCAGTATTTAATTCGTCCTTTGATATTTCCGTATTGATTGGCCCTTTGGGATTCCCGCATTAATTCGTCCGCATTACTATTTCAATCGGAACACGGCTGTTCGCCTATCCGACCCTACGATGTATTCAATGGATTAATAACACAATCAGTACTCCGTGCACATCTTTAAATATGTAGGCCCGAGAATCAAAGAGTATGTATAAAAGGATGCGCTGTGCCCCTTCTATCCGTTCATCGAATACCATTCGAACTAAAACTACTATAAAATTCTGATCATGTCTGCGAAACAATCAGTCCTCCTCCTTGGAGCTACGGGCGAGACGGGAGGGTCAGTTCTCGATGGACTGCTTGAGGACGGTAGTTTTGTAAAGAAACCCTTTTCCATCCTTACAGTTCCCCTTTGATTCTCCTCGTTCGTACTTGCCAGATTCACTAGCTGACCTTCCCTCTTCAGGACGTCAAACTCCTCATTCGCAAAGCATCCCTCGAAAAGCCCGCAGTCCAGGATTTCAGAAAGCGCGGACTTGAGATCCTCGTGGGCGATCCATCAGATGGCGCCGAAGCACTGGTGCCGCTGATGAAAGGCATTGACACCGTCATCAGCACCATCGACGCCCTCTCTCAGATCGCACAACTGCCTTTGGTTGAGGCGGCCAAGAAGGCGGGTATCAAACGCTTTGTTCCGTGTGCATTCATCTCCGTCTCTCCTCCAGGAGGCATATTACGTGTCAGGGATGATGTAAGAACCTCTTCCCGTACCGACGTCTGTTCATTGCTTACCTTCGAAAAGAAACAAATCGTATATCAAGAGATCTGGAAGGCTCATCTCCCGTACACCATCATCGACGTCGGCTTTTGGCATCAAGTCTCATTCCCATCGGTTCCCTCAGGTCGCGTCGACTACGCCATGTTCCTTCCTCAAAACACCATTACTGGCGACGGCGAAGCGCGGAACCTGCTCACAGATCAGCGCGATATGGGGCGCTATGTTGCGCGAATCATCAAGGATGAGCGAACGCTAAACAAGTTCGTCGCCACGTATAGCGATGCGCTAAGTCAGAACGAAATTTTTGCAATGTTGGAGGAGATGAGCGGAGAGAAGATAGAGAGAAAATATGTAAGTGAACTTTCCTTGGATCCCAACAGTAGCGACCCTGCTATCTATGCTCGAGCATGATAGAGCTGAAGTCATGACACTAATCTGAGTTGCAACATCGACAGGAAACGGGAGAAGCTGTTCTTTCGGGGGCCGATGCAGCATTTGAAAAGCTCAAAACGAACCCGCATGATATACATACCCTTCTAGCTTCGTATGGTGCGCAGTATAAATACAGCAAATACATTCGTGGGGACAATAGTCCGGAGGTGGCGAAGTATCTGGGCTACCTGAATGCAGGAGAGCTATACCCCGACTTCAAACCTATCACGTTTAGGGAGTTTTTGGGAGAGCTGTTGGATGGGAAGATTAGAAGACCGTACCCACATTGGACTTTGTGAGCAATAATGCAGGGTTGACAGAAAGACTGTGAATAGCACCGTAGAGTTGAAAGCTTTCGTTTGACTCATAAAAGATGAGGGACCTCACATATTGGATTCGGTATCCCCTGACTCACTTTCACTCTTGCTTGTATTGTCATCCGCCTTCCGTCTGTACGTCTAGATCACATCCTCCTTCTCTAAAGGCCCGCATAGTGGTAATTTGCTGATTGGCTGCAACGAGTTGCTTCATGACCACGGTTTTGCTTTGGATCTTTGATCCCTCATCCCTCATCCCGGTCCATTGATCATCTGCTACCTGTGTTCTTCATGCATGATTCTTGCGTTCGTACGAAACGCAGTCTGCACTATAGGAGCGATCTAGGTGGTGATAGCTGGTGGGACAATCGTTGTGGCCCGCCGGGTGAGGAATGGAGTTCCCTATTAAAAGCCGGGCATAAGCCATTCTGAGGAATACTCGCAAGTGGTGATGGTGTGGTATGAGCACTACGCAGTCAAAACCTCAAACCGCACGCAGGTGAACTCCATTTGATGCGTCATATGCGGCATCGACTCGACCTCGACCCCACCAGACCTACGACTCCTAGGACCTCACCCCGTATGCCAGTCGCTACAATTTCTGGCGGTTGGTACGCTTTAACAGACCATTGCTAATCCCCTTCATTCCGACACCTCAATGTACATGCGATTAAAACCACGGCTTCCTAGAACCGCCCAAACCCGTATAGGTACCTTTCTTTGAACAAGATGACTGCAAGAGAGAGTAGATTCAACAAGCAAACCCTACAAGAGCGCCGAAAAGGTGAATCGGTATGCGAATTACCCTGCAGTATCTCCGCGAAACCATTTTTTTTCTAAAACCAAGCCCAATAGGCCCTCAGCGACTTCGCCGACTACGTGCAGAAGCAACAAGCACTCCGTCACCCACCTCGTACTCCTGGCCAGGATTCTGGCTATGGCACTGGCACCAACACGAGTACCGCAGCTTCCATCATCACCGATGACCACGCCGAGCTCGATATCATCGACTCGCTCGGTCTCGCCGAAGAATCGACTCACGTCCGACTGAAACACCTCCTCCTCGATCAATCCGCCGATGCGGATGAGAGCCAGACGCTCCTCACGGGCTATCTCAATGGAAGGCTAGAGGAGGGTCATGGGGAGACGCTGTTTGATCTTGGGCTCGAGGACAATGGGGATGCGATGGGTTTCAGCAAAGAGGACTGGGACTTTGCGCTAGCACGGTTGCAGCAGACGGCGCAAGGTCTCAATGCAGACTGTCGGATCCTGGCGACGCGAGGAGTAAATGGTCCAGAGGAGATTGAAGGGGAGAGGAAGGGAAAGGACAAGGGTGTTTTTGGAAAGCTGATGATTCGACGAAGACCGGAGAGCGTAGATGATGTGATTGAGACCAGAATAGCGGTTGTGGGCAATGGTGAGGCCAGAAAACAAATGACGTGAGATTGGGGACATGACTGATTCGTCTTTCTTGGCTAGTCGACGCAGGGAAAAGCACTATGCTCGGCGTTCTGGTCAAAGGTGGCCTGGACGACGGTCGTGGTAAGGCCCGAGTCAACCTCTTCAGGCATAAACACGAAGTCGAAAGCGGTCGCACGAGCTCTGTCGGCATGGAAATTATGGGTTTCGATAGCCGTGGAGATATCGTGACCCCTGCGGTTCCCGGGAGAAAACTGTCATGGGAAGAAATTGGCAACCGCTCCGCGAAGGTCATCAGCTTTACCGATCTCGCTGGTCACGAGAAATATTTGAGAACGACGGTATTCGGACTGCTCAGCAGTGAGCCAAATTACTGTCTTCTCATGGTTGCAGCGAATAATGGGCTCGTTGGCATGAGCAAGTAAGTCATCGGAGGCTCCTCTGAATACATGTAATGGTGGCTTACAACAACGTAGAGAACACCTGGGCATTGCACTCGCTCTCAACGTACCTGTGATGGTTGTCATCACCAAAATCGATATTTGCCCTCCCCAAATTCTCCAAGAGACCATCAGTACTTTGACCAAAATTCTGAAATCCCCTGGAGCCCGGAAAATCCCTATCTTCGTTGAGAACCGCGAGCAATGTGTTGAGACCGCTGTATGTGCGGTCTTTTCACCTCGAAAATACCATCAAAGACAACCTGCTGATTTTTCTCAGACCCAATTCGTTTCTCGACGCATCTGCCCCGTATTCCAAGTCTCCAACGTCACCGGCCAATCCCTGGACCTGGTCCGGACCTTCCTCAACATCCTCCCGCATCACGGCCACTACGATGCCGACGCTCCCTTCGAATTCCACGTCAACGACACCTTCTCCGTCCCCTTCGTCGGCACCGTCGTCAGCGGCGTCGTCAAATCCGGCGTCATCCACGCCGGCGACACCATCCTCATCGGCCCCGACTCCCTCGGCAGCTTCACCACGACGACGATCCGCAGCATCGAGCGGAAACGGATCCAAGTGCCGGCCTGCAGCGCGGGCCAGAGCGCGAGCTTCGCGCTGAAGCGGGTCCGGCGCAAAGACGTGCGCAAGGGCATGGTGGTGCTGCCCAAGCTCGCGCCGGAGACGGCGCCCAAGGTCTACCGCGAGTTCGTCGCCGAGGTCCTGATCCTGTCGCATGCCACCACCATCAAGCCCCGCTACCAGGCCATGCTGCACGTCGGGCCCATCAGCCAGACGTGCGCCATTATCGATATCGATCGCGGCTACATCCGCACGGGCGATCGCGCGATGGTGGCGTTTCGGTTTGTGCAGCGGCCGGAATACTTGGCTGTGGGTGATCGGATCTTGTTTCGTGAAGGCAGGACGAAAGGGCTGGGGATTGTCAAGAGCGTTGGATATGACGAGGAGCAGCCGTTGAATCCGGACTTGGCTAAGGAAAGAGAGGCGAATGGGAAAGGGAGAGGGGATGGGAGCCTCGAGAAGGGTAAAGGGAAGGCATGAGTGGTGGCGTATGTTTTGAATGAATGATGTCTTTTACGTAATGCTTGGATGGGGAATAAACGAAGGTTGCTTGTACGGGATCATGACAGCATATGCGGCCACACATTTGAAGGCGCACTCTTAGAGCATGGCGCAGGAACTTGTTACGATCATGATTTAGTTTGACCGTTCTACGTGTGGCTCTTGAAAATCTCGCTGGGGACTCGGACTCGCCTCCTTCGGCTCAAGCTTTCCTTTTTTGCTGGAGTCAAAGTCCTCTCCTGACAGGTCGCTGTCAGAAGGTGGTGCAATATGTCATTGCTTTTAGAACAAACTCCTCGCCCATTCTTTTGAGAGTGTCCGACTGATATCCATCATAAAACCTCGCTGTTCCCGAGGGTCTCCACTCTCTACGGTTTGAGCATTGCTGATCTTGTATTTGTGCTTCCTTGGACTGCGGCTTCTCCGTCACGAGCAGAGGGTCTGCGACCAATGGAGGAGCAGTGTAGCATCTGCTATTGACCATATAAGAAAACGCAAGGGAGTAAAGGTATCTGCCAAGCCGTATTTAGCGCGTTGGACACGTCTTAGAAATGTTCCCACTCCCCCACTTCCCGACAATTTCCCTTCAATCAAGCATGTCCAAATATCTGAAATCTTGGCTGTTAAGCTTCAATTCTTTCGATATCATTTTTTCCTTCTATGAAGGCATCTTAATTTGGGGCTGATCCAGAGTGTATATGCCGTCATACGTGAAGTGTAGTCACGTAAATAGATGAATTGCTCTACAATTAAAAAGGCTATACGCTGGGTAAGGCACAGACAGAGTGTGTGATCAGAGAAAATAGACGTAAACAGCGCTGTGTTAGGTATGAAACGTCTCCTCGGGGCAGTATGTCAACCTGATGGAACACAGTGATTACTGTCAGAGGCATAGAGGCAGCTGTTGTACGGCTTTTTCGGGAAAACTTCGGCTCGAGGAGTAGAATGGAAGGTTGACAAAGAATTTCGCCGCGGAGCCTTGCACTCAACCGCCAACCCTACACCACCGTCCTTCGCGTCCTTATCCGTTAGCTTAGTCCGTGAAGTTGAAGCCGATTCGCACATCAAGTTTTCCCGAAAATGGTCAAGCTCGAAGAAGTTAAAGACGAGGATCTCGACAAGCCGCAGGAGGGCCCCATTGAAGACGACGGCGACTGGGACACTGACGAAGGCAATTTTCTCTTCTCCCTCACTCCCTTCTCTACTAATTCCTTCTCTTACAGACTCTATCATCTCCGAAGACGACGATATCACCTTCGACGAATCCTTCCTCGACCGGGTCTACGCTCTCAAAGACGCCGTTCCGCCCTCGACCCGGCGCACCGTCACATCTACCTTCAACACCGCCTATTCCTATGGCAAGAAGGCAGTCACGCTAGGTGGAAAGACGCTCTGGGTAGTCAGTACCAGCGCGCTACTGCTTGGAGTGCCATGGGCGCTCGCGTTTGCTGAGGAGCAGCAGATGCAGGAGATGGAGCGAGAGGCGAAGATGCAGCAGAGTGCGAATGATGTGCGTATATTTCCTTTTTCTCTTGAGCACTTGGATAGTGCTCTCTCGTCGGTTGAATATTTTTCTAGTGATAAAAGGTAGCTGATAAGTTCCACAGCTGCTTACACAAGGAGCGAATGCGGGTGTTGGAGCAGTACAACAAGCGAAGCCGGCATTATGAGAGTATTCAGATCATTCTTAATCCCTACTCCTGCATCTCGGCGTATTTGAGACAGTCAGCAAACTGTTTTCGCCGAAAATGTTGTGTATATATCCAGTTCTAGAGTCCTCTGCCTTGATAATTCCGTGTATTAACATCACAGAACGATTTTGATCAAGCTCTTATTCCTAACTTCCTTTCTCTATATCCCTGGCAACTTTTCAGTCCCACTTCCTCGATGGGGCCTCGCGACTCATTTTCCGTTCATTCATGGCCTATACTGAGAGCCATCCTGGGAAGACCGAGTGAATTATGTTGCCATGCCGCTCCCCGTCTGCGACCCGGCATCCGTTAATCATTATATTGCAGTACGCTGGTTCAATAGCGTCTTTCAACTGGCTCAGGACTCGGCGGCTCATGTTGTCAGCCCCACCGACCAATATATTCTGCATATGACAGGCACGTGCCCCTTTAACAACATCATGCTCCGTCAGCTCGACTCGCTCTTGCGTAGTCCTCGACCATCTCTCAAAATTGATGACAGGCTGTTCCCGGACAATAAGTTTTCCGTTCCAGTTCGGCACTCAGATAAAGAATTCTTCGAGTTTATAACTCGAGCTTCTACCCACGTCCACAAATGCAGACCTGTCGTCCTCGACTTTTAGACTGCTGACGAGGCATTCCTGTACCGTGTAGAACCCGTCATCTGCTCATAAGGCGGGTCTCACGTTATCCTTGTAAGTACAATTGGTAAGCATGTAGCATCTCGGGATACTGGTTCAATCATTTCAATTTACTCGATTATCATAAACGTATTGGAAGGGCCCATTTTGGTATCTTAGGGATTCTCGTAACCTTGATTAACAGAATATTCGGCCATCTTCGCAGTTCACTGACCAGCGGTATAATGGCTGAATAGGACCAAGTCAGCCAGCGCGCAATTGTGAGTACACTGTCTACCTACGAGAAGCATATACCTTCTCCGCACTCTGATACGCTGAGTACATATATCAGATTGGTGAGCTTGCGGACAGTACGATTGACTGAGGTAACAGGTTCCAGACGTTCTAGTTGGCTCGACCAGTTCGGCGGCACTTTTGGGTCAACCACCATCATCAACTAATGTTTGAATTAGCTTCAAATGCAACGCGGCTAGCAACGATACGCGTTGGCTAAGAAATTGGTGTTCAGTGTTCGCTGATCCAGGAGGACTGAGCATACCTCGCCCCCGATGGCCGAGTCATTCAGCCTACATTGAGCATCAATTCTGGTAACATTTCTTCGTATCGTTCTTCCCAACTTTCGGAACGATTACGGAAAGTGTATCGCATTTGGAAAGGTGGTAAAGGATTACTCCACGCGCTTGATGACAAACCATGAAGACAAGCTCCCTGCACTCTCTGGTATCGTAGATTATTTTCAGGAAGCCATGAATGATGTGTATCTTGCCGGTATTTAGAGGAAACATCTGCTTTACGATCTGTCTTGGGTAGTTAGGAATGGGGAAAGTCCTGAAGTTTGGCGAGCTCCTTCGTGGTCATGGATGGCTCTTGATGGGCCAGTCACTTTCCAGGCCGACAACTGCGAGTGGTACGAACCAATCGCCAAAATCATCACTTGCGAGGTGACTTCAGTAAAACCAAATGCGGCGCACTCCCACGTTCGGGAAGGGATGTTAGTGATGACCGGTAGACTTAGATTACTCCCAGGAAATTTCTCGCCTCGCGCTCGCGTGGAATGGGCTGCTGGACAGGATGATGATGTTTACATTCATGAGGTTGCGTTGGACGATCTCGGGAACGATGGTTCCTCTCAATACTGGTGTTTTTCCCTCGCTCGGTGTTTCACCTCAAGCGGCTCAGATGTCCAATCTGAGTCGATATGGGGACTCCTCGAAAAAACGACCCCGAATAGCATCACACCGAGTGAACAGCAAAGATTTAAACGAATCGGTTGGTTTCGCGCCACTTGCCACTTCTTTGAGAGTGGATGGAAAAAGGACATGGTAAAGATTATCTGACTGGATTATGTCATATGAGCCTCATGCTTGAATGAAAGGTTACCGCCAAATACTTAGGTTTATACCCTATCTTGACCTAGTATGGATTGAATGGGCACGCGATTGGCGGCCGGATGCCAAATCGGCATCGAGAGCCTTGGGGGTCGCCCGGACAAGTTATGGATTGTGCCGTAATATCTTTGCACATTTGGCACACATCCCAATAGGATTAGGTTATAAGGATTGGGTTCTCGTATCCATCACCACAGGCGAATGACGAATATTGACCGAATCGTTCCTGGTCTTCATTGATAGACAATTTGTTTCTCGAAGCCAGTCCTGAGATAGCACAGACTCTAGATCCTGAAAACCCGCTCCTCGCTTGTTTTGGCATTGAGTCCGGCAGGTATTCTGTCCAGCTGGAAAGAAGAGATAAGCATTCCCACGCCGTCAATGGGTTGTACCTAAATATCTACACAGAGGTATTTCGGTTTCATGAAATAGGCATATCGTCATAATCCTTTGCCAAAGCCTCACTGGGATGTCTTTGCCTCGCTAGTGGTTCTCCTGAATGCCGGACTATTAGGACTTTTCCGATCAGCCCTGCTCTCTGAGCTGATCGGAGCATCCGTATTCATCCTTTTGAGCGGCGTCTTCATACTTTGCCTCTTGTCTGTTTCCGAAGCTGTCGACGTATTCTCCCTGGCTGGAGTACTTTCCCTTGTCGAGGTACCTCCCTCCTCTCCTTCTGATTCCTTGAACCAATCCGGCGGGCACCAGCCCAGCACAATCTTCTTCGCTCGCTCGCCCATGCTGAAGTAGCCCGGGTTTTGCTCTCCCTTGAACATGCTGGTATGAGCCCCAATCTCGTCCCACGCCTTGTCGTTCGTACACTTGATCCAGAACCTCCTCGCCACACTCTTTTCCTTGGGCACCACGACAAAAGTCCGTCCACTACCCACCACAGCTTTTGCCACCTTGACGTTCCCCGTCTTGCGATCAACACCAATCGAGTTCGCATCCGCGGTGCCATCCGTCTTCTGGCCCTCGACCGCCTTCCCCAGACTCGTGTACAAATTCGCCCAGCCAATCTTGCCTCCACTCCCTTCCTTCTCGGGATCACTGCCCGGGGATTTGCTGATCTCGCACAGCCGAAGCACGCGCGACTTCAGGTCTTCGCCCCGCCCGAGACAGCCGACGAAGTCGAGGTGCGAGACCGCCCACCCGACGCCCTCATTGAGCTCGTTCCGTTTCCAATACGCAGCGGCAGCGCCCCCGGCGGCGACGGCGCCGGCGGCACCCGCGAACATGGCGTAGCGGCCCCATTTGTGCCAGAGCGGAGTCGAAGCGGCATCAGCGTTTTTATCCGTTACCGCTGCCGCATTTGCAGCAGCTTCTTTCGCGGCGTCGCTCGCCGAGGCGCTACCCGGCGAGGCGGGGAGGGCCTTGTTGAAAAAGGATGAACTTGCATTTGTCTGCGCGTTAGTAGGTGTGCTGGTTCCAGAGGAGGAATTTGAGGCACCGGCGTTGAAGCCGAAGAAGGAAGACGCGGTGTTGTATGCGTTGTAGGCCGAGGATACCGTGTTCCAGTGGCCCTCGGCGCCGTGGGCAATGACGCCAGGGGCCACGCCTAGATAGGGTGTGTCAAAGGCGAGGATGCCGATGATCGAGGGGAACATGAAGGAAGGCAGAGGAGTTGACTTGGAAGTTGAGGGAGAAGCTGCGGTCGTCGCGTTGGTCCCGTTTGCAGAGGGTCCCGACGTGCTTGGACTGGTAGATGAGGTTGTGTTGGCGCTGGATGTCGCATTGGTAGGGCCATTGCCAGAAGATGAATGAAGGGGAACAGGCTGATCGTTGGCAATGGAGAAGAATGTCTCAGCAGCAACGATACCTCCCATTGAATGTCCCACTATCACGATCCGAACTGAAGGATCAATAGTAGGCGATGGCGTGCCATTGGCCACCTCGAGGTCAATGACCTTATTCTGAAGCCACTCCTTGAATTGTGAGACGCAGTTTTGTAGCTCCCCTCTGCTCTCGTACTGGGGATACCTGATTACCAGGACGTTAATGTCAGGTAGAGCGTGGCTGACCAAAGTGCGTAGACGTTCGGGAAATTCGTGGAAAGTGTGGTCACCGCCCTTGAAGCCATGCACAAAGACCAACAAGAGTGTCTTTTTATTGTTGACATTGGAGGCAGGCATCCTGAAGGGACGCCTGCCCGCTGCTTGCTCGCAGGCAGTTAGGTATTGGAGGGTGTGGGATGAGGGATGTGGGATGTGGTCGGTGTCGTCAGTGTCGTGCTGCCCGGCTGGTGCTGCGTCTTGGCGGGCCAAAGCTCAGGGCTGCGTGGCTGCCAATGCTGCGCCGCAGCCCCACCTGCCCACTCCCCTCCCCACCCCACCACGCGGGCGACAATATAAATCGAACACCAAACGGGGGGTTACCCCATATATCTTTAGTTCTTAACCCATTTCCACCATTAGACTATAAACAAATTTCCAAAGCTATATCTAATTGGATGTGGGGTTCTCAGTTGGGAGGTACCCCAGCCCAGGAAGGTGTTCGCTTATTTTTTTTGTCAACCGCGTGCCCACCTCCGCAACTGCTGTCGCTGGGTCTCGTCAATGAGTAATCTTCTCTGACATCTGATCTTGCACCAAATGCAGTGTAATCCGAAAAAGCCGTTCTCGATATATGATTCGTGGATCATGGCGATCTGTCGCCCTTTTGAGCAATTGCTACAATGAGGTAATAACCATAGCAGTGTTTGTCATCGCAACTCCGGTCAGAACATTCCTACCTTCGACGCTACCTGAGAGAGTAACGGCCGGAAGGCCGCCCGAGACCGCTAATCTTGATATCGTCAAAGTTATGCGGTGGCATTTCGCCCAGTTACGAGACCCTTTTCATCCAATAAGCTCGTTTGCTAGAGGCTAGCCAACATCCGCCGCTGACGGGTCTAATGCAGGACGTCACTAGCCGGTGATAGCGGTGCTTAATTACGACCGTACATTGTCTTTTGCGCAAGTACATTAAAAGGTAGGTCAAAGCCCACAGCTCAATCACCCATTCATCTGATATATCTTCGCAATCTGCCAAAAATTTCCGTATTATCCAAAGCTTTGAGTTCCTACCTACCAACAAGATGTCCCTTCCCAAGACTTTCAAGGCTGCCGTCGTTGAAAAGGTAGATACACCTTTCGTCTTCCAGGACCGCCCACTGGAAGCGCCCAAAGAGGGACAAATCCTCATCAAGGTTCTCGCCTGCGGCGTCTGCCATTCTGATTCTATTGTCGTCAAAGGCATGTTTGCTCCACCGCCTCGAATTCCCGGTCACGAGATTATTGGCGAAGTTGTTGCCGCTCCATCCACTGAAAAGAAATGGAAAATCGGTGATCGGGTCGGTGGCGGATGGCATGGTGCCCACGACGGGACTTGCGGACCCTGTATTAAGGGATATAACCAGATGTGCGATAATGCGCAGATAAACGGAGTTACCAGGGACGGCGGATGTAAGCTCTGTTACGCCTCGACCTCCGCACACAACTAGCCACTAATACACATATCTTTGTGCCAATGCTGACACTATAACTTGCAAGATGCCGAGTACTGTTACCTCAACACCGAAGCCGCTGTGCGGATACCTTCTCACATCGATCCGGTCGAAGCCGCCCCGCTCCTGTGTGCCGGTGTCACCGTATTCAATGGGATAAGGCAGATGAAGGTTCCGGTTGGCGAAATCGTTGCCGTGCAAGGTCTTGGCGGCCTCGGCCATCTGGCACTACAGTATAGCCGTAAGATGGGCTACCGGACGGTTGCGCTGTCGAGCGGCAGCGCCAAGAAAGACTTTGCTACGCAGCTCGGTGCCAATGACTACATTGATGCCAGCAAAGAGGATCCCGTCGAGGCATTGAACAAGCTAGGAGGCGCGAGCCTGATTGTGGCGACGGCACCGAGTCCCGAAGCGGTGCAGCCGCTCGTCAACGGGCTCGGACCGAATGGGAAATTGCTCGTCCTTGCTCGTATGTGATCCCCGTCTCTTCTTGTTACTATTATACCCATCTTTCAACCTTATCCGGAACTTGGTACTAATTCGGAAATCCGACTAGCCATGGGCGATATCAGTGTCTCGACCTTCGCTCTAATCCCTCGCGGTCGCTCTGTCCACGGCTGGCCATCAGGACACCAGGTCGACAGCGAAGAGGCAATTGCGTTTGCTGAAACCATGGGTGTCAGGTGTCTGGTGCAGGCATATCCCTTGAGTGATGTGCAAAAAGCGTACGAAGATATGATGGCAAACAAGGCGCGATTCCGAGCTGTGTTGAAGATCGCTTAGAGAGTGGCTCGAATAGAGCAGCACGGTCTTTAAGAAAACGTCAGCTTTGAGATAACAGGGTCAAGCAAAAAAGACGTAGTGAAGAAAAAGTGGATATGGCGATTTTAAATGGAGACTTAGGTACGGGAAAATGAACAGAACGCCCACCGAAAACGATCTTTACATATTCAGGCGTTACTCCAACCTCTTTACCATGTCACTTTCGAGTTCCCTTCGCTCCATTTCCGTGATGAAGTCAAGTCTCCCCAAGCTCCGGGAAATCCCTGCCCGCATTGACCCTAATGGTGATTAATGGAGAATCTAACTATACAAAGCACGTTGTTAGATGCAACGCGAACACACATCCACAAAACTGGAGGTAATTGAAAGCGTTTTCAATCTTTGACGCGCTAACAACGATACGATATTGGTGTTTCAGGTATCGGATAGGGAATCAGTTGTTGTTGAGATCAATTTGATGGACTCATTACCGTGCAGATGGAAATTACGAAATACCTACCTGCTTCTACAGACACTCCTACAGCCGCAAGATTGAGCACGAAATCGAAAATTAACTTAGATTTGGCTTTTCGCTCCTCGAGCTACTGGACTATGCATACTGTTGGTAAAATGTCCCGATGCGAATGCTCCTGATTTCTCCATTCAAAATGCTCTCGAACAACCTCAAAACCGCAATGCTAGTGAAAAGATAGAACATGATAATAGCGACCGTTTTCGTTAGAAAGATGCTCATGATAGCTTTGCTCGGGGGTATCGCAAACAAAAAAAAAGCACCGTAAAGAAGCGTCCTCTTGGGTAAGACTCCAAGCACCTCACCGATAACATGCTTCGGCTCAAAATGCAAGCCTAGTGACGTGACACAGCTCTCATCAACCGTCTGTCCTTGTTTTGCAGCCTCTGGGAAGAAAGGCAAAAAGAAAACATCGGATCCAATGCCGAAATCGCCAAATATGGTGGGCCGATCGAGGGTTGCTAACTTGATGTCCAACGTCGGAAGCCACCCTGCGGGCCTGCGGAGCCATCGCCGTCGCCGCGTCAAAACGTCAGCTAGCCGTGCCCGTCTTCACATTTCCAATTACATGCTCCATCCCACAACGGTCATGTTTCTTATCCGGAAGTTTAAGGAAAAAAAAAAAACAACAAAAGAAAAATTAATGCCGTCATAAACATGTTAATATCGCACCGACGAACATGGCCCCGATGACAACCGCGCTCAAGCCTCCCGTAGCCCTGGTGCTCGGCCGAGCGCGACTAATGTCAAAAGGGCTACCGCCGCCAGAACGGTCGCTACTGTCGCTCGTGCGGATTGGTGGCGCGGCGGAAGTAAGGCTACTCATCATGGACTCCATGGAGGCGCTCTGAGAGGGATTCATGGGCGGAGCGCTGGTGTCCATGGTGATGGAGGACATGAGCGACGTCGTGGCGGACGCGGTACTCGTGGTTGACAAGAGCGAGAAGCTACTCAGTGAGGTTGAGATGGAGCTGGGCGAGGGAGAGACAGTGGTCATGAGACCGGCCGACATTGCGGTCGTTGAGGAAGTCGTCGTGGTCGATGGTGTTGAGGAGATTGAAGGGGAAAGAGTCGAGGTGAATGAGACCGTGGAAACAAACAAAGGGGGACCCGCTGTATTTGCTGTTCCTGTGGCACCTCCATTGGACGCCGTAGCCGCAGCACCTGCGCCTCCTCCACTCGATGTGGCGGCCTGGTTGTTCGTGTTGGGACACAAAGCTTGCACGCCAGCTCCGCTCTTGAAGGCCGAGATAATGTCGTTCCCCGGAAGTTGCGCACTTGCGCAAGATTGTTGAATACTTGAAGTAAGCGTCTGGAGCGCATCTGAGCACAGTTGTGAACATGGGTTCCCGCCAGCAAAGTCGGAAGTGCTGCAACCAGAAATTGGTGCCGTGTAGACCGAGTTGCAGGCGGACGGTAGGTTTGAAAGTTTTGGCTTAAAGTCTGAAAGAGAGACACATGCGCCGAGAGAAGAGAAGAGGGGTATCAGAACAAAAGCCGCATGGCCATGCGAGTATGGTGAAGAACGTCTTCGAGGCATTGGATGGGCCTTATTTTGAGGTTGAAAGGATTCAAGGTAGATGCCGGATCGACTGTCGATGCAGCGGGAACGATGTTGAGGCTTGAGAAAAGAAAGGCTACTGTAGATGTAGGTTGATCAAAGACTGCGAAGTAGGAGAAATGGCTTGGTCGCCTCGGTTTGACCCGAGACGTAGTGCGTTTGAGGCGAAGGGATTCGTGCAGTGTTTCTGTTGGTCAGATGCGGCGCGACAAGTAGTCCGAGCCACATGAAAAGCGATAGCTATGGGATGCCTGAATCTAAAGCTTGCAATCTCTTCCTCAAGCTACAGATTGATTGAAGTAGACGATCGAATCAAGGATGCCCTCGATATGCTTTTGTTCTAGTGGCCGGGTTGGAGATGAGGTGGGGTCCGATTAAAGAAACGAGTGAAATGGAGATGATGTTTCAAAAGATTGACACAGCCGCGAATCTCTGTCCCCAGATGTCAGAGATCCCGCCACGGCAGCACAGTCGACCGGAAACAATTCGCTCGAAAAATAGGCCAACTCGGCAGGACGTGGAGGAAGACTGTCTGAGTGTGTATGCGTGGCTAAGCTTGCGAGGAAATGAATTACTGCGAACGACTGGAAGTGCGTATTGTGGTGGGTAAGCGGACGTTGAATCCTGCAGCGCGCGCCTGCAAGAAGTTATTTGAAGAGCCTGCCAGGCGGTAAAGGGGTCCAACTCTCGCTCTCCGCATTCCCACTATGGTCGAATCCAGTGCGCAGAAAGCGATTTGATAAGGATGCGCAGCTCGGTTCGAAGATCTTCAGACCCTGTGGCGGGATGAAACACGCTTGACGTCAAATGGACCGAAAGCCAGTCAGGGCAGACCTCGGATTGGCCCGGCATCAGGGTGACACTACTGCAAGGGCACCGGAGGGCACGACAACCGCCGCGCGCCTGCTGTGACATCACATGATCTTCACGGGAGAGGCTGAAATGGAGCTGAATTGGGCCGCATTTGCCTCCGTCTTCCAAACCCCCGAAAGATTGACTCTGAAAGGAAATTGAACGCTTCACCCGCGTCAAAGTAAGATTCGAAACGATGACCGAGCTTGGCCATGTGCATGAACGATTCCATGTTTCACGCCTCCAGCACCAGGTTCAGTGGACCCTTGTGACCCAGGCTCTCGATAACACGATGCTCACGGCATATGCAAACCTTACTCTGGACGTCCTTATTGGACGAATGCAGTCACGCACGTTCGAGCCAGTCGCACATTGCAAAATCATCGTGGATGCTGTCAATCGTTGAGTTGCCAGACCGGGAATGATCCGTTGTTGACAGGTTGTGCGCGCTGTCCCGTTCTCAACATACCATTTGCTTGTACGCGGCAAAACAACTTCTTATTTCTTAGCCGGGCTCCCTTGTCAATAAGATCTCCGTGAAGACATTCGTCGCAGTGGAACTATTGGTCGACCATCATGGTATCATCACCACCATTCAGAGTGCCTTCTTGCCTCTGCACCACGGGGACCCCTCGTCCTCTTCCCTCGAGCAACTCTCTTCGTACTTCAGGGCCAATATTTTTGTGCCCTCGCACTTGCAGCAAATCTAATAACGCCTCTCTTTGATCCTCGGTGATGTCGTTCCTGTACCTCTGAGCAAATGCCAACAGAGTCTGATGCCAAATCACCGGCAACTGGCTTTTCTCCTTTCCATCTCCTTTGACAGACCCGTTCGCAGAGCCGTTCATGATTGCGTCTCCGCCCGCATCTTGCCCCACCGCTCTGAAACGTAGAAAATGGAAGACTAGATTATCGACGACTTTGTACGGTAGAGCGTATTTCTTTTCCAGTAATACCCTTATGAACGTATTTGTCGCCCCCCCGGCCTCCAGATTCTCTTTCCCGGAACCTACCATCTGATCTGCGGCAATCTCACAACACCGACTCAATGCCGCCGCCGAATGAAGCACCGGTATTGATACTCGTGCGATCACTGAGGAGATTATGTGTGCCTCTCTTAGCGTACAGGTCCCGCTACTTAGCAGCGGAAATAGCAGTCCTTTGAAGAAAGCTGCCGGTTTGTACAACGCTTTCTTGAGCGCATTGTACAGGTGCACATTCAGCTTCTTGGTCTCGCGAATGTCGTCACGAACACTGGGTAGGAGCACTTCCGAGATGAAGTGTTGGGCGACCAGCGGGGATGTGGACACAAAGATTCGTGTCGCGGCAAAAGTGGCGTTGGGAGTCCAGGAGGAAGGTTCGGTAATGGAAAGGAGAATGTCGTATTGTGGGACCGTGGGGATGATCTTGAATGGTTTAGGGAGAGGTCCGGATTTGTAGCGGGAGAGGATTTGACCGATTCTAGGGACACAAATAAGCTGAATTCCACGGAACTACGGTAGCAGTCTCCGTTTGTATTGTGAGTGACATACTGCGAGTAGACTTCTACAACTTTGGCAGGTATTTCGACAGCATCTTCGGGTGCGCCTCCGCCCACAATATCCGGCGGTCCGTCTCCGTCTCCCTTGGCTTGAGCTGCTTCGTGCGCCGCAATCTTTTCTAATATCAAGTCTGCCAAATTCGTTCCCGGGCCTTCGCTTTCCGGCTCCTCGTTCGGTTTTAGAAGCGTGGAAGGATCGAATGATGGATTGAACTTATTGAACGTATCCAAATCATCTGGGTCTACTTCAACCTCTTCCACTTCTTCCTCCTCGTCACCCCAAGCCTCGTCATCCTCATCGTCTCCTTTCTCTTGCTCATCCACTTCACCTCCGAATCTCGAGTCAAATGCGAAAGCGGGATTTGGTTGAGCAGGGCGGTTGACTTTACTTTCCGCCTCATCTTCTTCCACAAGATCTTGTCCAATTTTTAGGATTTTGCGTGATGATTTTGAATCCACATATGCGTCCCCGCCATTCCCTTCATCTGCTGTCTTCCTTCTTTTCGAGGGCTTTTGTTTGAGTGGTTGAGTTGGAGAGTATTCCTGTGCGAGGGGTACATTATGTCGTGGTTGGCGAGAAGCGGAGGGTATTTTTGGCATTCTGAATAGGATCGTAACAGTCGTAGCAAGTAGAGTGTCGTCAAGTAAAAGCTAGGTAGTTCACTCCGTGGGGACTTCGATGACTGAAATTTATCAGTCGCAAATTCGATCGGTGAAAGCATGCCCGAAGCGTTATCGATAACGAAGCTCTACCTAGAACCCTAAGCCACAAGACAAGTACGAGTACAAGGTACCGCGGCCGTAAACTTCACGGTCTGCACGCGTCAAGCTTCGATCTCGTGCAGGTTGGCAAATCCCCTTCCTACTGGGCGTCAGCAGCCAGCGTATCCGGCGCAAGCCCTCTGGCATCTGGCAAGAAATTGCCGTTTCCTCCCGTCATGGCAGAGGTCACTCAATCTCCTCGCGGCAATACACCGTCTTTACCAACGCCTAAACTCCCAGCAGACGACCATACTCCCGCCATCTCGTCGCCGTTGAATCCAGATGCCCCGGCTACGGCCGCAAGATCATCGCGACCACCGCCAAGAGAGCAGCGCGAGAAGCGAGATACACTCAAGAAACGCGAATCTACCAAGGGAAGAGGTGGAACGCCGGACAATCATGGCCGGAAGAGCTCAAACGCAGTACCAGGCGTACCATCACCAATGAGATACAGTATACCAGAACCAAAGCTCTCAGATTATGAACCTCCAAAAGACGTATACTTTACATCTCATGAACCAAACCCATTTACTACGCCGGATGATGAGCAGGAGCTCAAAAGACCGGTTGATCTTGCCGAGAACAAGAAGGGCTATCGTTACAATCTTTGCGTCGCCGATCCTTTGTTCCGACACAAACAATTCTACCGTCAATCTGACTCTAAGCCCTACGGCGCCCGTATGAGCTTCAATGATAGCGACAAGTCCATTCACTTCGACCCCTCTTCCGGCCGTATCATTACCAATGAAAAAGGCTGGCGCATGTCCAAAGCCAACGTCTGCGCGCGGGAAGGGACCTCATACTTTGAAGTCAAGATTATCCGTGGCGTTCCCAAAGATGGCCCTGTGGTCCCTTCTGGTGGCGAGACAACGCCCCAACCACACATCCGTGCCGGCTGGGCGCGACGCGAAGCACCGCTCGATGCCCCTGTGGGATTTGACGGCTATAGCTACGGTATTACAGACATTCGCATCGACACTATTCATCGTTCGCGTCCTGGCCGGCTTTTCCATCCCGGCACATCAAAATCCAAATCAGGTAGCAAAGCCTCCACAGCGTCCAAAAACGCAAAGGCGAATAAACTCTCCGAATCGCTCCCCGTCTCCGACGACGCCTTCCGCGAAGGCGACATCCTCGGCCTCGAACTCACTCTCCCGCCACTCTCGCTCCACCGCAAAGTCGTGACCGGCATGTACAACCCCGCCGTCGACAACTTCGCCTCGGCCAGCAGCCAATCCACGGGCGTGCTCGACCCCTCGCACGACATCATCCGCGACCGCATCCCCGTCGCCTACAAGGGCCACATGTACTTCGAAGCCATGGACTACGTCTCGTCGAAGCCCATGGAGACGTACGCGGACCGCGGGCCCTTCAACAAGGTCGCCCCCAACCCGAACCACGAGGACGCCGCCCTGCGCTCCCTGCCCCGCTCCGCCCTGCGCGTCTTCAAGAACGGCAAGCTGCTCGGCACCGCCTTCGAGAACCTCCTCGCGTTTCTGCCCCCGGCGAGCCAGCCGAGCACTGCCCAGGGGGCGCGCTTGGGCTTCGACGATGCGATGCTCGGCTATTTCCCCGCCGTGTCCGCGTTCACGGGGGGCGTGGCCGAGGCCAATTTTGGACCGGACTGGTGGGCACCGCCGCAAACGGGGCCGCAGACGCTGCCGGGGCAGGCGAGTGTCAATGGCGATGTTGGAGAGGCGGGGAATAGCGTGCGCGGTGTCGGGGAGCGATTCAAGGAGCAGATTGCGGAGGATGTACTGTGGGATATTGTCGACGAGGCGGACTTCTTCGTGCAGGATGGCGGGTATGCGGCGGAAGAGGCGGCTGCTGGAGGGAAAGGCGTAGGTGGGGGACAGGTACAAGGTATGGCTCGGAGAGTGGCGAATTTGCAGGAGGCAAACGACTGAGTGTGTTGCAACATCCACACCTACATCAATCGAGACGCCGGCTGCAGAAATAAGAGTTGCTGATATTTCGGCGAAGCTTCGCCGCCAGTGGATATTAGTCAATTAGGAGGCTATCTAGTGCTGCATAGCGAAGGAGTTGGGAATCTCATAACGCATCAACACATCTCAAAATCTCGAATTTCACGAGCAGTTCTCTCTGTTTTCATTGTTCTTGTCTCCATTCAAGGGGAAGCCGAAAAAAAAGTTCAACGACATCTTTCTCCGCCTACGATTTCGTAATTTCGACTTGGCTCTTATCGAAGGCGACATGGTCTTTTATATGAGTCGCCTTTTCAAAAGGTTCTGGATAGTACCATGCGGCATCTTTCAGCTCTTTACCTACGAGGAAAGACAAATCAGACGCTCCGTCGTATGAAAGTCGGAAACGGAATTCCCAGCAGCTCACCATTGACACTTAGGTTGTAGTAGGAGGACTGCCCTTTCCAGGGACATTTGGTGTGGAGGGTGGAGTCGCTGAAGCTTTCTCTTTTGATTGAGCTGGTCACCCAACCTGTCAGTTCCCGTTATACGCCGATAACAGGAGTCGGGGTACGTACGAGGGAGGGAAGTAGATGTTTCCTTCGACGACTTCGTAGGTGTCGGCTTCAGCCACCACCACCCCGTCGACCTTGGCTGTTGCCTTTGACGTCGGGGCGTCAGGATCCACGGGGTTGGATCGATGTTCATTGATGTGGTCTTTGATCTTGTTTATCAAGCCTGACATTTGAAGATAGTGCAAACACGTGAGCGTGGATGGGCATGTTGAGAAGTACGGCAGCAACTCTCCAAACTAATATATGAACAGATCAGGTACGATTATAGAACATGGGCCCTGATGATGAGGAATCATGCACGAAGCACGTCTTACACATCCCTGCACACGCTTCGCCTAGCAAGACCCATTTTTGATCTAGTAGGGCTTGAAAATGCCAGAGGGGTGGTGGGGTTGCAGATGACCTCGGGCGCCTCCTACCCAGTTTGCCTAGAATTTGCATGCGAAGCCCACTATCTGAAGCGTGACGACCATCTTAGGTAGAATCAGGCATGTCCAAAATTAAACATTGAGCCCTGACTAATCCCGCAGCATCTCGGGTTCGGAGAACGATTGGGCGAGGTGTTTCACGGCTGCTCGTGACTACGCAACGTTTCCGCCGGGCCCGAGCTTGAAATGAACTGTAAAAATATTTTGTACTCTCACAGCAGTCAGGCGGAGAGATGCTGTGTAGCCTTCCAGTAGGATCAGAGGAGCACCAGACATTAATACCCTGTGGCGGAAGCTCGCCGTCAAGGGCGGGAACGCTCCGGCCTCCCCCAATCGGCATAGATTGTCTACGGCGAGGCCCACGCCCTACGTTTTCCATTGTTAGACACGAGAGGTGAAGCAAAATATGTAAAAAGAAGGCTTTAAAGTCACTGATATTTGAATCGGACTGCAGTCCATTCTCTTCGCGCTTACTTTCGAGTCAAACTCAAGATCTGCATCGAGCAAGTCTTTGACATAGAAGTCGGTATAGATTTCATTTTCTTTAGCGTCATCGATTTGATTTTTCAACTTTGTCCCGAGACACTTATCGGGGAAAAAAATTTTGAAACAGTCAAGCTATGAATTCTCAACAATTCCGCGAAGCAGCCCATGCTGCGATTGACGAGAGTATGAATTATGTCTCGTTCAAAACAATTCTTTTCGTTTCTCACGACAAGAGTACACAGTTATCGATTACTACGATACTCTCCCTAACCGCCGTGTCCAATCAAATGTAGAACCGGGCTACCTCAAACCGCTGCTCCCCTCTGGACCTCCCGAAAATGGCGAACCCTGGGCTGACATACAGAAGGACATCGAAGCCAAAATTATGCCGGGTCTTACCCACTGGCAATCACCCAACTTCATGGCTTGGTTTCCCGCCAATGCTACTTATCCTTCCATGCTAGCCGAACTTTACAGCGCAGCTTTTACTGCGCCGGCTTTCAATTGGCTGTGCTCGCCCGCTGTCACTGAGTTGGAGACGGTAGTTCTGGACTGGTTGGCGAAGCTCCTGGCATTACCGGATTGCTTCCTGTCGACGGGCGAAGGGGGTGGCGTGATTCAAGGCTCGGCCAGTGAAGCCGTCGTCACAGTCGCCGTTGCTGCGCGAGATCGTTTTATTCGACAGAAGTTTGGCCACATCCCCGAAAGTAATGAGAGGGATGAGCTCGTTGGGAAGACGAGAGCGAAGATGGTGGGATTGGCCAGCGACCAAGCTCACAGCTGTTCCCAAAAGGCGATGAATATAGCAGGGACAAAGTTCAGAAACATACCGACGAGTAAGGCCAATGAATTCGCTATGACCGGTGACGATGTTCGAACCGCAATAGAGCAATGTAAGCGAGCCGGTCTGGAACCATTTTATCTGACTGTGAGCTTGGGTGCAACCCCAACGTGTGCGGTGGATCGATTCGAGGAGATTGCACAGGTTGCAAAGGAATATCCGGAGATCTGGATTCATGTCGATGCTGCATACGCGGGTGCAGCGTTGGTCTGTGAGGAATATCAATATCTGACGAAGGCTTTTGCGTCATTCGATAGCTTCGACATGAACATGCACAAATGGCTTCTAACCAACTTTGATGCGAGGTGAGTTAACTTCCACCGTTCTTGGCGGGGTTAGCGACCGTGTACACCGTGGAATTGTCTAACAATACTTCCAGCTGCCTCTTCATCAAGAAACGCTCCGAACTCATCTCTTCTCTAAGCATTACGCCATCGTATTTACGCTCCAATCAATACGACGCTGGTCTTGTCACCGACTACCGCGACTGGCAAATCCCACTCGGCCGCAGATTTCGCTCGCTTAAAATTTGGTTCGTGATGCGGAGCTACGGTGTCAACGGGTTCAAGGCCCACATCAGACGCCATGTCGAGCTGGGTGAGATGTTTGCTAATCTGGTCAGAGGACGGAAAGACTTGCTTGAGATCGTGACTCCACCAGCCTTTGCTCTAACGGTAATCACGGTGAAGCCAAGGAAGGACCAGAATGGCGAGAAGACGGCGGAAGTGACGAATGATTTTACGCCCGACGCTAGTGACCAGGACGTTGTAGAGGCTAATAGAATTACGAAAGAAGTATACGAGCGTGTCAATGCCGGCGGGGAAATTTTTCTGACCAGCGGTGTGGTTGCGGGAATATACGCCATCAGAGTTGTCAGCGCGAACGAGCGGACAGAAAAGAAATATATTCAGAAGGCGTTTGATATTCTCGTGAAGACAGCAGAAGATGTACTGGAGGGAACCAATGCAAATGGCCCTCAATCAGGTGCCGCGAGGCTGTAATTAGAAAGCATTAGCAAACTCGACGCAAAAGCTGATGGCCGTGGAGGGAGACTGGTGGAGCTGTCGATTTCGCTCCGGGCGAACTTGAGCAGCAAATGAGATGAAGTCTTCGAACACAATCACACCCTGTCTTTGGCGCAAAAGCGACATTAGTGCCGGTTGCCTTTTTCAACCGGTCTCAGCCACCTATGGTCCTGGTGGAATGATGGAACGGAACGTTGCTTGTTCCTCTTGTTCGCCATACTCGTTCCCGCCTGCCCCTAAATGCTTTTCATGCCTTTACCACAGCTCTTCCAGGTATCTAGCGCGTCTATCGAGCTACCGACCAAGAATGTGTTATCTGCTCCCGTTGTTAGACATAGCTGATCATTGTTCTATCATCACGACGCGCATTTACGAAAAGTCCACCTCCTATCACTCCATGCATGGAGGTCAGACAGCGGCGCCATCTCCAAATCGTTAATTCACCAAGCACATCGAAAAGTACAGCGAAGAAACTCCCTTTTTATAGAGCTGGAAATTTCGCCTTTGTAGCTCGCATGCATATATATACAAGAGAGCAGTTATACCCACCCTGTGACACAATTCCCAACAGCCCGCTTTGCATCTCCCAGATCTATGCAGACAGAGCCAGGGAAAGCCGTCGACTACGGGGCCACGGCCCGTGACTGTAGCAACGACATGCGGCAATCCCAGAAAAAACGCCAAGAGGCTTCTAATACAAGAGTCGACGAAATTGAGGAATTACAAACCATAAGGCAGCGACCGTTCTCATCTACAATGGCCGGAGTGGAGGATATTTTGACGTCGTAAGACAGAATGTGCCTCAGAACGGAGGTGTGGGCGCGCTTTGAGCCTTCTCTTGCTCTGCCATGGCCTCTTCGCCAGCGGCTTCGATGGAGACGCCGAGACCGATTTTAGCTTGATTCTGTAAAATGCATTAGCTCTCAGTCACCCAATCCGCACGCATGTCCACGCTTTTCGCTTCCAGACTGGCTGCCAGCAAACCTACCTTTACATGATCCAATTCCCCCGCAAATGTTATCTGCACCGGGTTCGCGACCCGCTTTTCCAGCAGACAGCTCAGCTTTCCCTGGCTATCGACCTGGGCGCGGAAGCTGCTCGTCCGGAAATCGTATTTTGCTCCCAGCGTCGCCGTGCCTTCCCGCTGCGGACCCCCGGCTCCCATCATGCCCGCCGGCGACCCACTGAGGCCCGCAAACTGCAGTTTCAGATCCACGCCCGCCTCGACCTTGTCCGTCAGCCGCCGCCAATAGCTCGTCTCGACGGCGCCCTGGGCGAGGTACTGCAAGCTCCCAATCCACTCGTCGCCGCGATATCGCGCCGCGTAGCTGACGGCGGCTTGTGGGCCGTCGCTCGCGTTGGCGCGCTGCCACATGGCCTCCAGCCCCAGAGCCAGCCGCGGCGTTACGCTCTGCAGGTAGCTGGCGACGTAGATGCCGGTCAGGCGGTCTTCGAGCGGCCAGGGGTTGACGGCCTTCAGGTTGGCCGAGAAATCTGAGCCCGTGTAGTCGTTTTCCAAGGATAGCATTGCACCTCCCGTGGGGCCGGGCGCGATCTGAGCAGAGGTTTTGGTGACGAGGCGCGGGTTCCAGCGGTAGTTGAAGCGGGCGTTGAGGGTGCGGTCGGAGTCGAGGGTGGATTGGAGGAAGAGCTGTGGTGCGGATCACGATTTTAGCAGGGAGAGCTTGGTGGAAGCAACAAAGTACGAACCTTGGATGAGCCATAGATGGCGGCAAATGCGTAGGGTGGGAGAGCTTGCGAGCCTTGCGAAAAGGCATGCGACACCTGGAAGAGAGGGTTTACGCTCGTGGTCTTGGTCAGGTCTGCTCGTAGACCGGAGAAGATAAAGTTGTTAAGGAAAACGCCTCGTTGGAGTTCACTCGCGATGTTGTCGATGGTGCCGGGGTTTGAAAGACCAAGAGCTTCTCTTCGCGCTTGAAATGCGTTGTAGGAGTCTGATATTGATCGCGCGAGAGCATTGGAGGTAAGAAAGTCGAGAGAGCCTCCGAGAGCACTCGATCCCTTCTCCAAAGCAATGCTGCTCTTTTCTCGGGCGAGGTTGCCGGTTTGTGCTATACTCTCAGCAGCATACTGCGACGGGCTCTGAACAGAAGCCATGACAGAGCGAGTAACGGGAAGGATGAGGAGGAGGAGTAAAAGAAAGAGGTATATCGCCGCCGGAGAATCTCTAGAGATTAAAAAGTATTTCGAACTCTAACGTGAGCGTGAAGGTGAAGCTGGGGAAGAATGGAGAGCTACGGGGGCTTCTGTCATTGAGGTAGACGATAAATTTCGCCAATCGAATTTTAATGACGAACGCCGGCGTAGAGTGCAGCACTGCGCAGCTGTCGTCCTGGATTCGATTTCTGCCCACGCGAAATCGGCATAGCTGTACATACCCACATACCTTAATTTGCAAATCTTATCTTTGTGGGCACAACCTCTCTTCAGTACCTGTTTAGTACCTGGTAAGGCATATGATCGCTCCTTGCCATTCTTCCCCATGCATTGACAGATCGTGTTCTAATGAGTCCAATGACGATCATTGTCAGCTTCGTGCGAGGCCTGGGGTGCCAGTGAGTATGGAAAAGGCTCTCGATTGTGAAAGCCGCTGCATATGTCTCTGGCATTTATTTGCTCTTAGAACCATTAGACATTGTGAAGCATCGTGTATCTAGGTCCCTGGTAAGCCGTGGATATGTCGAACATTGTCATTTCCCGCTGTGATGGCCGAAACTAACATAGTCCAGAATGAAGATCAAACAGTAATTACTTTGAAGCTACAGCAATCATGAACCTCAAAAAACGGTACGCTCATTCCGGAACCAGTCCTGCCAATTTCTAGCTATCTCAAGCGTGAAGAAAGAACTGTTCTGCACTTCTGTCCCACAATCATAGTGCGCTACGACCAGTATCTTTACGCCGAACCAGGATCATCAGGCTCTGCGCTGAGACTGATCGCGGGCGAGATCGGAGCAGCGCTCAGAAGCTCTGTTGAGAGCACTGCTTCGCTTCCAGATTGGACTCTACGTTGTGCCCCCTCCCTCCCAATCTTGAGTAAAGCAGCCCCAATCTTGGCCACAGGATCCCAGTATGCGTCCTTCCATATAGAGTTCTTTCCAAGAAGATCTATCCTATGTGCACTAAGGGTTCCTTCTTGCATCATCTGTTGTAATGCTCTCGCAATGTCCTTGATATCTTGTTCTGTTAGACTCTCGCAGTGAAAACGAAGGTCTAGGTAATTTGGCTTGGCCATGCGATTCGAGTCCTGAATCTGTTCCGGTCGAAGGGAAGGCGGTGTATAGTTATCGTATAGCGGGGTCAAGCAGATATCGTCAGGTCTTTGGATTCGCTTGTTTAGCATCGGTGCTTGGTCCTTGGGAAAGTCAGGGGCGTCCGTAATCAAACGCAGTAACTCAGACGTAGGGAAGAATTTCTTCTTCCGTTGGTGTTGCTTTTTGAGGGCCCAAATCAATGCTGAAGTGAAAGAGTGTTGGCCTGGAATACGAGTTCTTGCATCCGCTGTACAAGCAGCTAGAGCTTCAAACCGCTTGCGCTTCCCCGATCTACTAATCAATCCAGCGTTGCAACAATCGAATATCAATAGCACGTCAGCATCCGCACCATAGAGGTTATTCTCAGCACTTCCCCACATGATACTGTTTCGTTCCATTTGAGCTTCAAAATTTGTCGAGGTATTGCTATCTGCAAAGTTAGAGATGACTACCCGGGGAAACGAAGAAGAGCTCTTACGCTACGAGTCGTAATCTTTTGTGCCCACGCGTAGGCTCACCAGGCTCGAAATTCTCATCAAATTCGGCGGGATACGACCAGCCATGGCCTGCGTAGTAGATGATAAGGAGGACATGGTCTTTTCGGCTCTCGTATTCTCTAACAAAGTTGGCAAGATGCGCGTTGATCTGGGCTTGAGGGCGTTCCTTGTGACTAAGCTCGGCCCTATTAACTTGGAAGCCATATGTATCCTCGAACACACTCGATAGTTGATCAACCTATTCCATCAGCTCACGCCGCATCCCTGGGCGTGGTATGCATACCTCGTTCCTAGTATTTAACTCATCACACGTATCATCCCAGGACAGCAAGAGAACTGCACCTCTGTCGTAGTGGACAAACTTTGATGCATGCTCCATTGCCTTGTCCCACGTAATTCGGTAGGCAGCCTGGTCCGCGAGAGATGGTGGATGCTCTGGTGTACTCAAACCATTGGCATCTGCCCACGTAGGTTGCGGTTGTCCGTTTGGGGTTGACATCGTTGCACTAGATGCCCAAGGCGATAGTATTGCCTTTGATAATTTGTGTTCGGATGCAAGAACTCGAATTTGTCTGACGAATCTTCAAGATAATTCGATAAGGAGGGATCATTTATAATGTTTGGATGCCAAACAGCGGCCTCGCGCATTTTGTGCAGGGCACAACATCGATGGCACAGCCTCTCAGCAAGAATCATTCGTTGAGATCCCATTACCTCCAGAGTGAAGTTCCTTGGAGGCGCTTGGGCTGATTTGAAGGCACATTTTTGCAGCGCCTTCTCAGGTTGACTCTCGTACGCACCGTATCGGCGCTTTTCTATATTCGCATGAGAGCTGTACCTGCTCGAGGCTCTCCAGCGAACCGTTGGACTGCCGCACGGCAGGACTCAGCCGGAGAAATCCTTCGCTCACCATAGGGAATGCGGAGGTTCTTGAGTTCATCGAAGGATCTGGCCTGTTGACCCAGTATCGAAAGGTCATCTACTACGCCCGGCTCTCAGTTAAATTCATCTGATGACGCTACTCCAGCTGCCCACATACTCTAACGTAGGCGTGAAGAAGTCCAAAGTTGATTTCAAAGAGAACTTCAAAAATTATGTTGTTGAATCAGTGTCAAGTCTCGTGTATTTAGAATTCAGGGGTGTCCCCCCTTGAAAGCTGTGGCCAAACCCAGTCTCATTGGCAATATGTCACCTTTCTATACGGCGAAAACCTTCGATTTGCCGTTGACGCTAGGGCATAGCGACGAGCGCCGCTTTCGTATGTGACTTGCAGGACTTTCTCCACAGGGAAGGTTTGTTTGACCAGACTGATAGGCCTCATCGAGAGCTCATTCGTTCTCGAGGCTGTGGTGTGGTTACACAAGCACTTTCATTGGTCCCCGCCCCAGAAAGACGAGCGCCATATCGGAGGCAGCGTTTGCCTTGGAGCCTCAAGAGGCTATGTATATGACAAGGCTCGCGGTGCGCATCGTATAAGTCAGTGATAGTTGCCTCAGGCTTGATCAATTAGACGCTTTTGGCAAGAAAGCCTCGCCAAGCTAACTTGGATGCCATAAGTCCAGAGGCCGACAACCCTTTCGAACACTGAGCTACATTCGAGTCGGAGGCGGGGTGCATTCCATTATCCATGGCGGATTCTCAACCAGTGAGCATGCTATACACAGATTAGCAAGCTCCTCTATAACCCTTTTAGCCCGTAGAAGGCCCAGACGGTCGTGCATACCATCCCTCAGGCAACCAGAACATCTCAGCAAGTCTGCCTCAGCCATTAATTCACGCATAATGACCCTGACACTGCAACAGTTTCCGGCTAAGCTCGCAAAGGGCAACCAAGCCTGGTACAAGTCACCTTTCCTTGGGGAGAACAAGCTAGTGACCGTTGTCGACATGAGGCAGCAGGGTCAAGAATGGCAGTACAAGGTAGACGATTCGTCGAAACAACCTGTTGAGTCTGGTAATTGGATCAAAGAGGACAAACTCTCCGCTGCCTAAGCATTAACGGGCGCGGAGATTGCCTGGTCGTTCTTAAGAAGTAGGTGGATTGATTGGCGTCTGCAGGGCAAACCATATGTAACGAAAAGCAATGGAAAGCTGAGTTGTATACATTGTCGATCACACCGATTTCGTTCAGCCTAGTGAGAGGAATTAAAAGACCAGCCTTGAAAGCCCAATTTAGGAGTACAATTGAATCCTTCGAAATTTTGTGATGGAATGCGCGAATTCCTCACCGGAGAATATCGAGTCTGTAGTAGGACTAGTACAACGCGACGTCGAAGCGGAGAAGTCCCCAACATGTTCAAAGGCTTCTACCTACCAATCACGCTCCACCCTGTTGCCTGTGACTGAACATGCAGGTCAGTCCATATCCAGCTATTGCTCGAACAAGTAACTCATGAGCTCCAGCCAAGAGTGGTCGCCATAGGAGGTGCTGTCGCTTTCCTCGGTGGACGGCTAGTTCTAAGCTAGCAGCAAGCCGGCGGCAGACACCCAAGCAGGTGCCTCAGGAACATGTCAGAAAATGTCAGTACTGCTGCAAGCCACAAGATTCAGGACACTGAGAGCCATCTGATCTAGTGGAAGAATGTCCACGCGGTTACCCGAACCTTGCTGCATTCCTAGACAGCGATGAGAGCTTCATGGTCTATCGGCGATTCGGATGGCTTCAAAGCCGCATACTTTTGGAGAAACAAGATGAGCTTCGTAGCCTGGAACGCAATTTGGATGAAATGGATCGATATGATGCTGAGAAGAACCCGCGGAGGCTAGTGACGCGGGATCTCAATAAGAACGATGCTGCGCCTCGTAGGGAACTACTCAAGCAGATCGAAGACAAATACCGTGAATATGGTACGCTACAACTTTATCCAATATGGCTATCATTGTTAATACTACCTCATAGGCGGTCTTTTGGTCTTGGCGCAGCAGCTAGTATCATGTAATAAGCCTGCGCTATGCGATTACCGTAGTGTGGTCAACTACATGGATGAAACTAAGCCCCTGGTCGCCGAAGAAGCCAAATGGATCCAGCATCGAGAAGACACAATCACACTAAGAAGTGGCCGAGAACACGCTTGGCTTGATTCGGGAATCGAACATATTCTCAAGTGGTGTCAGATTAGGCTAGGAGCAAAAAGAATAGTAGAGGTGAGCTGCGGAACTCCACTGTCGTAACTAGATCACTGATTCTCAAATTTCAAGTACTTCTTCTGTCCTGCCAGGGAGCTTCGGAAGTCCACAGGTCGAACTGTCTATTTCGACCGTGAAGTTATAAACAATGTTGCCAGTAGCATAATTATTTTTGCGATTCTCGTGCTACTGGTGGTCCCGATCTATGTACTATACCACCTAGTTGTGGACATCGGTACCGATAGATCCCACGCTATCTGTATTGGAGTTCTGCTAGTCTTTACACTAGCGTTCTCTGCTGTGCTGTCGCTCTTCACCAGAGCTCGGAGACATGAGATTCTCGGCGCTGCTGCTGCGTAAGCACAAACTTTCCACTCATCTGCTTTGGCGCTGACACTTCAACAGCTACTGCGCCGTCCTCGTCGTTTTCTTAGGGAACGTAGGGTACAACACTCATTGACAATCATCTTGTTGGAATGTCCCCAGAGTTGCTTGTGTTAACTACGTTTTTGAGTGTAGTTTCGAACAAGGCTTTCAAAAGATTCTCTAGCCTCAAATCTATTTTAAAATCTCGCTCTACTAATATCATTAAAATCAATAAAATTTAAATTAAGGTGGAGAATAATTGTAGTGCGATAGGGAGGTGTAAAGTTGTTCCAGTGTATCATGGATCGACATGCTCCATTTGGTGGTCTGGCCAATACATTGGCAGATAAGGCTTACAAGCTGGCACACAGGCTTATTGAGTGCATGCAGCCACGTAATTGCCACAGCTGCGGCGCACGACACGTCCACCGACTTGGCAGGGTCGCTCCTCGCAATTGACCTTATCAACCTATTTTCCGGTCCTGTAGGACGGAGCTACGAGTTTTCGATAGTCTTCCCTCGTTCCAGTACTTGGATGGTTATGATTGTCGTGGATGCTGGGCAATAAGCACGGTGCCTTTGTAGACTGGCGACATGCGTAAGATCCCGGCAGGTACTGGCATTTTACTTCGATAGGTATTCGGTGGATAATTGCCACCCTGGTTTTCGTTCGAAAGCGACTTCTATAGCCGCTAGCTGCCATGGATACTCTCTTGTATGCGCAAGTCCCTAGATTTCACCAGAGCTCCCCATCGTCTAGGTGGTCAACCATATCATTCCATCCAAAATTGCTGACTTCGCATCAGAACTGCCGACGTGATGGCCAATTCACATCACTTTCGGCGAAGGTCGAGCACCTTCGTCGATGCCATCCATGATCTCCCAGAAACGGAAGCCATGGCTCCAGCTCAACTCTATAGCACCGAGTCTGGAAGACTGTTCCACTCCGGGCGGATCGTTATTGCCACAGTCGGTCTGCCGGCGCGCGGTAAGACGCACATGTCCGTCGCCGTGGCTCGATATCTACGCTGGCTTGGGGTTAAGACCCGAATCTTCCATCTTGGTGACTACCGACGGACCATTGTCGGACCAGGGGGCGAGATCCCCAAAGACTACTTTTTTGTGAATGCATCTCCGCCCACGATCTTGCTGAGACAAAAGATCTTGAAGCGTTGTCGAGAAGAGATATACCACTTCCTAGAACACGAAAATGGCCAAGTTGCCATCTACGATGCCGTGAACCCTGTCTCGTCAGGGCGGCAAGCTCTTGCCAAGGAATTTGCTAAACGCCAAGTCCAAACCTTGTTCATCGAGTCACATTGTACGGATGAGCGCCTTATCGAGGAAAATGTGCGAAGCGTCAAGATCTCATCACCTGATTATAGAGGCTGGGATGCCAAGGACGCTGTAAAAGATTACCTTCGCCGAATATCAGCGCGTCATCCCGACTTCGAGACCATGGAAGAGCCAGATCTTCACTGGATCAAAATGACCAATGCAGGAGAGCGCGTGATTGTTAATAACTGTGCTTTTGGATATCTTTCGCAGCGAATCGTGTTCTATCTCCTGAATTTACATATCAAATCGCGCCAGACTTATTTTGTTCGGGCCGGAACTACCAACAGTGAAGACTCGTACAAGGCCGATGCTTCGCTATCGGAAGAAGGTCGAGAGTATGCAAAGAAAATGTCGGACACGTTGATCCGACACAGGGAGCAGGAGCGCCAGCAGCTTGTTGATCGTGGTGGACCAGATACCGCTTTGAAGCCTCTCACAATCTGGAGTTCAACGCGTAGACGGACGATGGAAACAGCCGAATATCTTGAGAGCAAGGGATATCGTGTCCGTCAACGCGCCCAAATGAGCCAGCTAAATCCTGGAGTTTGCGAGAAGATGTCTGAGCGGAGGATTAGGGACGAGTATCCCCAAGAGGTGGATAAACACAAGCAAGACCCGTATCACCACAGATACCCCCGTGCTGAGGTACGTTCCTTCCAAATCTCAATTGAAAACCTCATCTCACAATGTCAAAGTCCTACCACGATCTTGCCGTCCGCCTAGAACCCATTATTCTCGAACTCGAGCGTGAACAGAATGATCTCCTCATCATCGCGCACGAAAGTGTTCTTCGTGTGCTGTATGGCTACCTCATGGCTTGTAACGCGCAAGATATTCCAACGCTTGAGTTCCCCCGTGACGAGATCATTGAGGTATCTAACCTTTACGTATGCTGTCAATTTAAGCGCTGACTACTCACGTCATCGCAACAGATCATTCCGGCTTCCTACCAAAACGAGACCAAACGTATTAAAATCCCTGACCTCCCTCCCGAGATAATCCCAGCGAGTCCTGAGGGCCCTGAAATCCCCGTGCCACCTTCCGGGACGGTTTCACCCTTCAGTGGCGTGGGCACTCCGCAGAATGGAGCGCGAACACCCGTGCAGGGGAATATGGTATCGAGGTCGGGCGTGGGAAGTTCGCTGAAAATGGTGCTCTCCCCGCCGCCATGAGGGTGGACGCTTAGTTCGGAGGGGCACAAAGGAATGTGTATTCCGAGGCCTCTTGGTATGACGAAATGATTGGATGGGCTTGTTTGAAACCCCTTGGTGTTAGGCTTGGTATTTGTTGGTGTGATGGTTCCTCTAGAACTTTGTCCTTTTCATACTCTAGATTTGTTGATTTTTCGCCGTTTTTGGACCAGTCTAGCCTGTGGTAAATACAGAATCGTCCGGATTTCGCGTTGCGTTGGATACTAGACATAGAACCAAAGAGATCAATTGACTCGACCATGGATACAATATATTCAGGCCGGCCTTGTGGATTTTCGCTCCGATGCCATGCCATTCATCTCAGCGAAATGAGCAAACGATACCTAGCCGAATTCTCAGGGCAAAAAGGGAGAGAGGTAGATTACCTGTAAATGACAAGAGTTTTTATGCATGCATCAAAAGCAATGCAGCATAAATCACTCGCCGCAGCGAATCAGCGGCCGGAAAACGCCGTTACACCTTGAATTAGTCTGCAAAGATATGCGAGGCTGGTTCACAACAAGTCTTACGTGACAGAAGAGCTATTGCACGTCAAGACACAGCCTTGCAGCCTGTTGAATTCAAGCAGTGAATCTTCGAAAGAAGTCGGCCAAACGGAGGGTTCGTCCTTTCAAATTCGATTGGATTACAACGTGAAGTCTTTCTAACTAAAATCCCGCGGTTCGAAGACGGCCAGCCCCACACGAATTCCGGATTACGGCTGTGCACGCGAAGATACCTCCCTTCTAAAAAGCCTTTGAGAGTGCTTATATAGCTCTTATTCTATCTATGTATACCTGAGTTACAGGACTGGATGATCTACGCGTATTTTTCTTTCTTTCTTTCTCTCCTTCAACTCTCTTGATTCAATTCTGCAACTCTTCTTCAAAATCTCAAATTCCTTTGCCCACCACGGCTGACTAAAGTCGCACAACGACCGTCCATTCGTCTCAGAGCGGTATGCTCGTGCACTCATGCAGTGGTGCGCCGCGACGAGTACTGCGTGACAGACTATTTGAAGAGCGTGGTAGATTGAATGGGAGGTCTCGGTAGAAGCTTAAGGCGTTCGATTATGTATCTTCACCTTCTTCCGCGAGTTTCGCCTAGCACGAGGGCAAACTCAGGGAATCGGACAATATGACCAACTCTGTGCAAAGGTTGTCGAGAGATAACGTGCTTAGTCAACACTCAAATCATCCGGGAACGGGAGGTCCTCGCTGAGAGGCTCACTAACTGCAGGTGATAGTGGCCGCATCGGAGCAAGAAATTGAGGCTTTTCAAGCTCAAGTTGTGACTGTCTGCGCTGTTTCTGGCGTTGAGTGAATTCATACCAGTGAGCCCAAGAGTTTGCAGCGGCTCGCCATTGGTTCGATTTCCACACTGAATCTTTTCCCAGAAAGTCGATGCGAATAGTAGAAAGTTTCTCCTCCAACATGAGTTCCCTGAACAAACTCGCAACACCGGTGATTTTTTTATCGTCACAGTGGTCAAAATGTAGGCGAAGGTCAATGTACGATTTTTTCACTGTGCGGGTGGCGTCTTCTCGTTTGTCGGGTGGGATCTGATGAGGTTTACTGTTGGAGGGAGCGATGACAATGTGACCAAGGCTGGGTATACGTTCATCCAGTTGCGGGATTTGGCGTTTCGGAAAATGCTCATACTCCATAATTGTTGTCCTCAGTTCTGAGGACGTAAAAAATGACCTCTCTGTTCGAGAATGTAGCCTTTTAAGAGCCCAAATCAAGGCTGCAGTGAATGATGTCTTCCCAGGGAGGTGGGTCCTTCTGTCAGCAGTGCAGGCGGAAAGAGTCTCGAAGCGTTTGGGTTCACTTGATCGCCCGATCAGGCCTGCATAGCAGCAATCGAAAATGAGTAAAACGTCTGCCTCTGCGTTTTTAATATTATCTTCGGCCCTCTTCCACATGATGGTGTTGCGTTCGTGTTGTTTTCCGGTTTTGTCTGTTACTCTACTGTAGAGACTCCATTAGTCTATCTTTCACGACATCGGCTTCCACAGAACGGACCCAGCTAACAATAGTTCTTGCTGCCTTTGATCAGCGTCTTCTGGCAATTTGGACCAGCCATGACCCGCGTAATAAATAATCAAAAGATGATTATTACTTGGATCTTCATAGTCCGAAACAAAATTCACGAGATGTTTTACCATCTGTGTTTGCGCTCTTTTGTGGTGATTCAGCTTTTCTTGTCTCACCTCAAAGCCATATAAGTCCCGAAAAGTGTTGCTTAGCTGATTCACCTATGCAAGTTCAATTAACAGTTGCATTGTTATAGCCGAATGGGGATACTACCTCCTCCTTTGTTTTCATGTCATCGCATGTGTCATCCCATGATAGCATGAGAACTGCGACTTTCTCATGATGAACAAATTTAGTTTCATGCTGCATTATCTTTTCCCAAAGGATCTGGAGATGAGCCTGTTCTGCTTCGCTCGGGAACTCTCTAGTGCCGCGTGTGGAATCCCCGGCAGTCGACCTCATCGGGCTGGAAGTACTTGAAGGCATGTCATGCACACGCCCGCGATGGCGGCACGTTTTCTGCAGTGTATTGGAGAATTGGGTGGAGAACTGTGGACTGAGCACCAACGAAAAAAGACGCGACGAACCTCTTAATATTATTCCAGTAACACATGCGCTGCGGCCCGAACGTGGCTGACACTGCCACGAAGCGTAAGGCTTTTATGCAACCTAATACTACAGTGTTTTTCGGCGTGTTAGCCTTGCAACAGTTTTGCTTGACCGATGCATTCAACTATGGAGGCCATGGCAGCGTGAAATGACAATATAGGCGGTGGCGAAGTCAACCTGGCCTCGCTGCTAAAGCAGGGAGAACAAGTCCTTGTCTTGCATGCATAGTCTACGTCAGACTTGTGCCTTTGATTCGTGCCCACGATATCTGAAACTTCCGTTGAATTCAAGGGCGGGGGCATCTCATAGAGACATTGGCGGTATGGTACCGAACAATTGTCGACATACATGTGTCCAATGAAGAGTGTTACCATCAGAGCATGCTCGCGCGCAACATGTACAAGCGGATCCCGGAGGATAGATGGTCGACGGTCCTGCTGCACCGAATCGCGGACATATGTTTGTCGATCTCCTGATTGAATGCGTTTATCGCCGGGAAAAGGCTGAACGGCTTGGTATATGGCTGAAAAGTAGACCGACTGGCCCGCTTTTTGAGGCTCTTACGAGCTTTCCATTGGTGCTCGCGCAATAGGTATGGTTACACAAAGCTATCATTGGTTCCGACCTTGCAGTTGCTATCACACCCGGGAGAATATCGCTTGCCTTGTAGCCTCATGGGCCGAGACGAGCCCAGTATGAGCCCGCATATAAGAAGAAAAAAGGACAGCTGAATGCGTTACCGACAAGAAAGCCTTGTGAGGCAGAATTTGCTATCCGCCCAAACCCAGTCGCGAAGAAAAGATTGCTAGTCAAAGTCGTACTAAAATAGCGCTAGCTGTCATATGGCGTCTGAACAACCAGTAAGTGTATCGAATGCATGGCGCCCTTAGGCATCCTTCTGATAGCTGCAGGGTGGCGAAGGCCCGGGTGACCGCGCATATTGGCAACAACCTGAGCAAAACGCAATCGTAAGTCCGCCTTGCGATGCGAACCCCGCTTCAAGATCGCTCATCGAAACGATAGTTGCCAGCTCAGTTCAAAGTCGATGATAAGGCCTGGCTCTTGCGGTCGAACGCACCGGAGTTGATAGTGATTATCGTTGATCGTCAATCAACACAAACAGGATGGCAATACAAATTGAAGGACAACGCGAGCGGCCAGCTCATCGAATCCGGTAGATGGTTCCCTGAGGCCGAGCTGGATACGGCGCAATGAACCGCAAAAGAAGACTTGTGCTTAGATGCCTTCCCGCTTCGGAGGTACAAGGCAAACTATTGCTTTTGCCTTTGCAAGGCTGTGAATCGAGATATATTTAAGAAGAGACTGAAATAGAATTGACCGATTCAAGGTCTTTGAATTCTTTCTACGTTCGTGTAGCACTGCACGGTGAATTGGTGATCCTAATGAACTGTATGATCAATGGCCGAGTCCAAAGATGAAGTGCGGGCCATGGAAGAAGGCCAGTGCGCCGAACCCGAAAAGTCGCCAACCTCGTCTTCCTACGCGTCCACCTCAAAGTCACAAAACCCATTATTGACCAATGAAAAGCACGGTTTGAATCTCTGATCCAGCCTATGTGTCTGCTGGGAGGCTCACACTGTGCAGATCATGACCGTTCTCATGCGTTACGACGCATCTCGTCGATGTCGTCGACCTTGCTTCGCTGGCTAAAGCCGAGGGGAACAAATAATGGGGTCGTAGTGAGGCAGTGTAAGTCATGCTCGCATGCAGTTTTGGTCCCGCGTATGCTCACAATTGCGGCGCAGTGGACTCGAGTCCGAAAGGCTACCCGCACTTAGCGGCATTTCTCGATAGCGATGAGAGCTTCATGGTTTATCGTCGATTCGGATACCTCCAGAGCCGTTTACTATTGGAGAAACAAGATCAGCTACGAAGGCTTGAGAGACAACTAGATAGACTTGATGATCGGGATGGAAGGGAAGACCCGGATAGGTTGAACAGGAGAGATTTGAGCGAAGAGGATGCTGGGCCTCGCAGAGCTCTGTTTACTCAAATCGAAGAAAAATTTCGTGAATACGGTACGGGGAATCATCACTCATGACAACGGCACTCTAACGTGCGCTAGCAAGTCTTCTCGTTGCCGCCCAACGATTAGTCTCATTTAACAAGCCAGCTGCAAGCGATTACCAAAGTGTTATTAATTATATGAACGATATAGGACCTGTGGTCGCGAAGGAAGCGGAATGGGTCCGTCATCGAGAGGATATTGTCACGCTTAGATGTGGCAGAGAGCACGCGTGGCTGGACTCGAGCATTGAGCATTTCCTCAAGTTCTTGCAGGTTCATTTGGGTGCCAAAACAATAGTTGAAGTAAGCGGCCCTGTTTCCTTCCTCCCGGGTCCCCGCAGCAATTCGCACGACTCTCGACTTCATATCTGCGTTGAGACTTGTTCTGCAAACAGCCTCTGCTGAACCGCCCTCTTAATGTGTATTGTTAACTACATGCAGTATCTGTTTTGCTCTCCAGAGACAAAGCAAAAATGTCGAGGTGCAGGAGTCTACTACGATCGAGAGCGGATCAATCGGGTCGCCAATGGCATCATCATCTTCGCTATCCTTACTTTGCTCGTTGTACCGATCTATATTCTCTACCACCTCGTGGCCTATGTTGGCACGACCAGGTCCTACGCAATCTGTATCGGAGTCCTCTTGGTTTCTACCCTGGCATTCTCAGCTGTGCTCTCGCTATTCACGAAAGCTAGGCGACATGAAATCTTAGGAGCTGCTGCTGCGTAAGTTCTCCACGAAACCTGCCTTTACCATTGCAGTTGCTCAACAGCCAACAGATACTGCGCAGTTCTTGTTGTCTTTCTCGGTAATGTCGGCCATGGTGTTCATTGAAAAATTCTCGGCTAGGTCTCCAATGTGAAAACACCGAACCGCATAGGATACTCACCTCAAAGTCTTATCGTTCGTTATTATGTGATCCCTCCGAGTCCTCATCTCACGTCCATTCACACAACACTTCCAGAGAGAATGTACGTATAGGAGCTAAACCCAATTTCTACAGTTCAATACGAGAGAAACTGCCGGCTACTTAGAGCAGACTTCAAGCAAGCTTTCCAAAATGCGACCTTGTTTTTACCTTCTTCTACTATGTATCACGCTCGAGAGCATGCAAACAGCTGTTTTGAACACTAGTATTACCCCAAATCAGCGGTTTCCCTGCTTTCAGTCGGCAGCCTTTGGGACCTACTCATCCGTCTGGAATGACGCCTTGCCAGACTCTTCCAAAGTCTTCCGTGCAACGCGTACAATCATGTCTTGCCCAGTGAGGGGACTCATCATACCCAGCGGTGGCGTCTAAGTATCGGCCTGTGGCACACCACTGCCAGTATCGATTTCATATCATAACGGACAAGCGCTAACGCAATCAAGGAGAGGATTTCCGACTGTGCCAAAAAAACGACCGGGACATTGTCTAACGCCCCAGCCAAATGGCTTGAAACTGGGTCCCTTCAACAAGCTGCTGTTGTTGAGAAAACGGTTCCAGATGAATGCATCAGAGTCACTGCCGAAGTTATCGCTGTTCATGAGCATCTGGGGTAGGTAATTACCAGGCCGGTATTTGTACGAATTCTCTTTCTACCCAGTGTCTGCTCGGTAAGTGCTTCGCGGGCAGAGCCTGTCGCTGCTGTGTAGCGTAATGCTTCTTGTACAGAAGGCAAACATCTAATGCCCCGCCGCCGCACGTGGCTGATTTTGCGTGACCGCGTCATTAATGGCACTTGTTTCATAAATTTTGTCGGTGGCCTACAGAGAGTTATGAATGCTCATATCAGGTACACAATCCCATTGAATGACCGGTCTAACGGACCGTATACCCCTGAGCTTGCATGGTCTGGAAGAATGACCTTTCCGTCGAGCTGAGGTATGCTTATCTGACCGAGAGAAACGCTGCTCCAGTCTGGTTGTCACTACAGGCCATCGAACACTGTAGATGAAACGCAGCTAGATAAGCCCGGGAACTCATTCTGTTGGTAGTTTTGATCCTGCGCACTGCAAGCATCCAGCTCGCTATGTTGTGATAGATTATCGAGACAACTCAAGGCCAGCTCAGACCCGCGACAAAACTCAAGTCCTTCGCTGTTCACTAACACACTCCAATCGCAAAAGCAGGCTTCTTCTCGACCTTTTTGGTAGCTTGAGCATGAGACAGATTATATTTATGTATCAATCTGCTCTATATTTTTCCGAGGAATTGCGTTCTAAGAACCATTTAACACCTTTCTGAACCTGCTCATCCCTGTTGGAGTGGGGTTCATAACCGAGCCTTGTGCGAGCTTTGTCAATCGAGAAAGTTCGCTCAAGATATGTGAATTGGAGCAGATCTCTTCGCAAAGCTTTCGGCTTGATCCTTCCGAATGTGAAGATCCAGGACAAAACTTCTATTACTGTGGCCAAACTCATGATAACCCACACTGGGATCCTAGTAATTTCAGCTGCTGCAGTTCTGTCACCTGCGGCCCTCCAGATGATATGAAAAAAATCCCAAAATGGCAAGGGCTCGCCATCTGTGATGAAGAAAGCCTCTCCTGCCACGCGCTCTGCAAAGCTTTTGGGATGTTCGTGCTCGTCCAGCAACGCCTCGGCTGCCAGAAGATGTGCTTGAGCAGCATTCTCGGCTGAAAGCCAATCACATAAGTTAGTATTGTCTCCAATCTGCATTTTGTGCTCGTTCCTCTGCAGCGCCTTGATGCCTTCACCAATAGTCTGCTCATCGCGCTCTCCGTACGTGGATGGAAGACGTAGAGAGACAGTCAAAATCTCCGCATCGCGGTTCGCTTCCAGTACCATCCTCTCGGCCACGGCCTTTGACTTCGAGTAGTCATCGCATTTGCTTTGCCTCGTCTTCACCGGGGCGTCCTCGGAAGCCGTGTGCTGTGCTACACCCTCGATTACAGTTGCGGAAGAAGTGTAAATGAATACTTTGACACTCTGAGATGTAGCTGCGCAGTCTAGTAGACATCTCGTGCCGTTGACATTGGTTCTGTAGTAGTTGCGTTCTGTGCGAGCACCAACTACAGCAGGAGACGCTGTGTGAATGATGATCGTTGGCGATGTTCGCACGAATATCGCCTGGACATCCTCGTATGAAGAAATGTCGCCGGCATTATATTCGACGCTGTCAAGTAAATTGCGATTAGGCGTGCGGCTCATACCGTGGAGCCTCCAGCCTGGTTGCCGCTGTTTGATCGTCTTGAGTATGTGGTATCCTAGAAAGCCGCAGCTGCCAGTCACCAGAATAGTGTGATCCGCCATCTCGAAAAGAAATCTTTGGCTACCGTGGCCAGGAAGAAATTGAAATATCTGTTCGATCACAAGGTCCGATCATTTAAAGTTGATTGGGACGCTGGTTCGCTAAGAGCGCCGCATCGATGCCTCCCAAGAGCGCCGGAGCAAATCGATGAAACAGCAAAGCATTGATCCAGCAAATCCGCCAGAGCTCATATCGGTACGGCAGTAACGGTACTGACCATGCCCACTGTAGATGCTGCTTCAGGTTTTGCCTGGCATTGGGGATCAGAATGAAGCGATCATTGGAGAACCAGTCAAATCCCCCAGACAGTAGGTATATCCAGAGTCATCGGCTCGTTAGCCCTCTTGCAACCTTGCCGCCGGTTACTCATGCAAGGCGCTGGATGCGTCTGTTCTCCGGTCGAAATGTGCAGTATGGTTTTCATGAAGCGCCAGCAGAATGTTGGCAAGCAGGGTGATCCGTGTCGTTGGAGATCAGGCAGAACGCTGGCAGGGTCTTCACTTTCAACAATGTGGAGTATCATGGCCAAGGATGTAGAGGCTGACTAGTTTATCTGCTGCGCCACTGCTGCCCGATTTTGACTGAGGTGCTCCTCCACACGGTAGAGATCTACCTTACCCTGTCTTCCATTTGTGGCCTTCAGGTCGTTCAAGGTGCCCCACATACGTGTTCAAAACCCCAATGAGGCATGGACTGGACGATTTCGTCGACAAAGGCTCCTGGTCGGTTATACTTTAATGGTCATGCAATTCCATTAACTTCTCTGGCGCCAACTGGGTGTTGTCCCCGCATATACATAATACTACTAGACTTGAAGTATCTATTAGCGTAGAAAGTAAAATTTATGGTGCCTGGAACTACTTCACACATGATTCATCTTAAGTGTAACTTGTTTTAAATGAATTGACAGAAACAATCCTGCATTTCGTTCTGTTGGAGGCGCCTCTTTGTCCAGGCGGACAAATGAATATCTTAATAAACCGCCGATTCGGTAGATACCTACGTACTCCAGGTAAGCGGCTTTGAGCTCCGAGCTATCCACCAAGCGTCCAGAGCCATGTATAGCGTACTAAACATGAATAAGCGCCACAGAGTGTCTCATTCTGTCTGTCAAATTTCCCAAAATTTCTCCAAGTTGTTGACCGACGAATCTTTCGCAGGGGGGGGAAAGTGGATAATTTTCTAATCATTTAGGCGATAAATGTATCAGATTGACGGAAAATAGTTTCTCAGTCTACTTCTAACTGAGAAAATGCTTCACGACGGGGATGCTATAGATTGAGACCAACCACAAATTCCAGAGTTGGAAAGTCCGCTTATCAGCGGGTACACTCCGGTACCTCAACGTCCGCACAGTGACTATACACCCAAGAGCGATCGAAAGTGCACACTTCAACCACTCTGCGGTCCAGAACAAGGGACATAGGAACGTGAAGAACAGAACTGCAACCGCAATCGACCATCGCGCAGGCCCATCACCTATTACAAGCGGCAAGGTCAATCGACCTCGTGCGGAATCCCCTTCCATGTCGTACATGTCCTGCGTTTGCACAGTGGAGAAGACAATCGCTCCGATGATGCCAAACCATTGCACCAAGGGACTCGTCAGCACGAGTGGGCTACCTATCGCACACTCCATGGCTCCCGATGCGAACGAGATGAATCCGCCAGCATTGATCAGATTGCGCACGGCCCAGCTGCAGTCGGAACCCCCGGCCTGGTTGTACCAGTATCCAAGGCCCAGGAGTGTAATGCACTGACGAAGCCCACCCAGCCGGATGCTCGTGATGACAGCAGCGCAGTAGAATGCGTTCATCCAGGTCCGAGCTTGCGAAGGGGAGAGTCGGCCCGATGGAAGTGGCCGCCATGGTTTGTTCACGCGGTCTTCGGCAATGGCGGCATCGTCGAGTTGGTTCTGGATGTTGAAGGGGAGCAGATTTATCCATGTCCAGAAGAGTGCAACAGGAAACCGAGTGAGAACGGTACCAAGGGTTGAAGGAAGCGAGGTTGGTTGTTCCAAGAGATAGGCAGCCAGTGCTGTCATAGTACCAAAGATGCTCTGTGGAAACATGATAGTTTTCATGTCGCTATAAGTGAAGAGCAGGATGGAGTTGATATTGAACAATAGGTGGGATGAAACATGCACACAAAGAGAGTTGACATGGTCTTGAAGGCTGTTTCGTAGAGAGAAGAGATCGCTAATCTCGGGTTGCAACGTCTTGAGCATCGTTGTAATCGAAGGTAGCTATGGCTAGTAGAGCCTTCGCCGGAATTCGGGATGAGGCTAAAATGCTCACAGCTCAAATGTGGCTTGAAATTTTCTTGCTCAATAACTTGTTTCGCAAAGACTCCCTTCTTGCAAATATAATGACCGACGGATGGAGCAGATACGTCTTTATTGAAAAGGATGCAGAGACTGTTTATCGAAGAAGAGGCAAGGAACAAGGAAAGCGTTCTGATATGCAGACTTGGACAGAGGCTGACAAGTTAATCACGAATAACCTTGAGTCAGGATGCATGTATTCGCACTGTACCGGTACATATGCGGGATTTTGACAATAGAAGATCTTCTCATGCTACCTTGGCTACAAAGCATGGCAATCAGGCGAGTGATTTGCCCATGCGCCAGATCCAATTCGAAATACCGACTTATTCGTAAATTGAGGCTAATGCGGCTGTTGCTGACCACGTGTGCCCTAGTTTGCATCAAACAGGGTCGACGATCTCTGTATCATCAAAGGCGCTTATGGCCTGGGTACTCTCTTTCCCAATGTGCCCTTGTAGCGGGACCCCAAACAAGGATGTCTCGCTACCGCCCCAAGGTAGAGGCGTTGGGGTTATCTGTTTAGGCGAAAGCTTCCTTGACAGTAATATTCATAACACTGGCATTAAGTTGAGTCGGAGTGTGCGTCGACCGCGGTTTGGTCCCTGCTCGCACTGTCTCAGGGACGTCTAGTCTCGCTATCAGATGTGTCAGACTGAAAGTAAGGCCTGTCACACTGCCAAACAGGAAACAAGGTCTGGTGACTCGAAGACACAGTTGCACCCTTCATACTACCCAGTCCCCTAGCAAGGCTTGCTAATGCTGTTATTTGCTTTCAAATCTACTGTTGAGTCGTCAGCAATGAATACAGCACTGGTGAAAAGGAGTTTGTCTGGTGCATTAGCTTTAGAGCTAATATTCTTCCGATAGGACTTGGGGAGAAAGAAGAGCTTGAGCTAGTTTTTGACCAAAATTGCTGGAAAATGAAGTGCTTCACCTATTCCACATAGTCCTCTCTCGCTTCATACTCAATGTTCCAAGGTTTTGAAGGGTCACACGATACTGTCAACCTTGCCGAATCTAGCGAAATCTGAAGGTCCTTAAAATTAGTGCTGAAATAGTGAAGTCTGTTTTCCGAGGATCTTCGCTACTTCAGATAAGAAACGATTAAGATTGACCATGGACAGACTCCAGTATATCATGCAGCCAGGAGCAAGATGCATGTAAATCCGTTTAGATCCGGCCTATCCAGTAGAGAAAATCGGAGACGCATCCTGGCCAGGTGCCGAGGAAGGAGAAGATATACTTCGGCTCGGGCTCCGAATTGCGCGCCCTTGATTTCATTGTTACTTCGGTGGACTAGGTACGGCACTCTCAAAGCGTGGCTCGAAGGTGCCACTTTCCACCAAATCCAGCAACAACATCTCAAGCTCTCGACTGAACCGACAATGTTGTAGTATTTGCGAGATACAGGTTGTATACCGGTTGATTAAGGAACCTGGGTTTTGTTGAGCGGTATAGATCCTTCATCCCACGGAATATCACTTGGCATGGGTGCAAGAAGTCCCTGCGTCTTACCGGCGATAGGAACAGAAACCCTGTGTCTCACTGCATTTCGTTTAGCATCAGTCTGCGGCCTGCATCTCACCGACTGTCGAGTAGGATGCGCGACTTTTCAGAGTTCGACGTGCTCTTGGGAGCAAAGTCGCTGCCGGTAGTGGTGGTCGGAGTGGTGTAATTAAGGTGACCACTTGAGCACGGACCGGTCCATGGAATCTAAAACACGCTAACTGTTTGCTACTGTTTGCTAGTGGTCGGATAAGTTGCCGCATTAATTTCCCACCAAACGTTGAAACCTTGGACTTCACACGGAGTACTGCGAGGACACCAGTCACCTCCCTACTTATTGACGCTTCTTATGTGCTTTTACAAGCTCAACCCAACTCTGTGAGAACGATACCAAATGTTCTTCGGACAAGCTTTTGACTTCCGACAAGCTCTGACAAAGATCGAATAAAGTCCTTATGAAGTAAAGGCGGTTACGGACTGATGCGGATGTTTTAGTGCTTATCGCATCTGTTCACGCCCGACCCATTTTTGGGCTCCATGTATTTCCAAGGCATGGAATGTGCAAACTAGTATCTGCGCTTACGATTACGTGTTTGATGTACTTTGAATGCTCGCTAGCTCTTGCAACCGGTCTCTTAAGGCCACCAGCTTAAGCGATCTGCAATGCAAAGGATACCCTTCATCACGCTGCATGCTGTAAACTGTATTCAGCTTCCTTCCTCGCAGTAAGTTCTAGATCAAGCAGTCATTTTGACTCGGTGAAGATCGCGCAATCTGATTGCTTGCTTCTTTTGGAGACTGCTGGAGAAGTCGAGACATGTATAGAGACTTCGAAGGTGACGATGCATTCAGACCTGGTAATGGTGCAAGATACTACCGACCAATTCGTCCAATTACAGCAAGACTTATCCCTCAATCCCACTAGTCCATTCTCTGGGCAATATCGGCAATACGTTGAAGCAGATTAGCTTTCGGAATGTTTGATAGATATACTGTTCGTCTGTGCCTGCAACGACGAGCAGCATCTGCTTTGAAGAGCTATCATGAGTACTCAATCTCCTCCAAAAGCATGGTATCTACCAGTACAAGTGGCAGTTGCTGCCACGTTGGGACTTGTATCACATTGGACCTATTTCATTCGAGGAGAGCATCACATGCAAGCGCCTCTGTACTTTCGAGTTTTTTGCGGCTCTTTTCTGGCAGTTTATCTCTTTGAATTGCGCTTTATTGTCGACAAGGCGCAGGCAGCGCTCGTCTACAGTGTGACTATCGTTAGTTCTTACATTACAGCCCTTTTCTTCAGTATTATAGTCTATCGATTGTTCTTCCATTGCACCCGCCATTTTCCCGGACCTCGTCTATTAGCAGCCACAAAATTATGGCACTCCTGGCAGGCACGAAATTCACAGAATCACCTCTATCTCGACGGACTACACCGAAAATACGGCGAATTTGTTCGAACAGGTGAGAAGATATCTGCTTTGGTATCTGAGGAGTCGCAGTGCTGATCCTTACTTCATCAACCAGGTCCGCGAGAAGTGACAGTCTTCCATCCGGCCGCCCTCGAAGCTGTCCATGGAAATGCAAACGAGCTCTCCAAGCCCGACTGGTACGATTTCCTAAACCCTGAAATTGGAATCGTTGCCGCGCGGGACAAGAAATTGCACGACGCGCGCCGCAAGGTCTGGAATCCAAGTTTCTCCAGTGAAGGAAAGTCAGCAATATCTCTTCAAAGTGATGAAAATCTTGGACTGACAGTCCTCCAGCTTTGAAAGCTGCAGATTTACCGTATGCAGTTCACCTCCAAGAGGTCATTAGGCAAATAGATGAGAACCTAGGGAAATCAGTCAAGATTGGCGATCTGCTATACTGGTGGGCTTGCGACGTCGTGGGGGAGTTGATGTTCTCAAGACCATTCGGCGCACTTACAACAGTGACTGGGCGCTACATACCTAAGCTGATGCGTGGTTTTACCGAATTGCTCGGGCCTTGTAGTCCAGTCCCCTGGCTCGGACGGCTCGGATTCACTATTCCGCTCGCAACGAAAGGCTGGGATTCCTTCGTATTTTTTTGTAAAGATCGTGTGAAGGAGCAGCTCGAAGTAAGTATTTTCATGAACGGCTTTAAATTCCCTGTCCTCACTGACTCTTTTACAGACAAAAGAGCCGAAGACAGATGTGAGAATTTCACTCCATTAATTCAGAAACTAAACGACACAAAAGGCTTCTTTACTCACCTCCTTCCAGATAGTTGGCCGATTGATTGCATCTTCTCGAAGCCGACAGGCCCTCTCCGTTGAGCGAGCTCTCCTTGACGGAGACACCATTGCAGGCCTCATTGCGGGATCCGATACCACGCCATGTCTACTCATTTACACGCTTACGCATCTAGCTAAGGTACCGGCCTACCAAGACCAGCTTCTTGCAGAGCTGCGTGCACACGACATCCGAGACCCGTGGGATGGCAAGGCACTGCAGAACCTCCCCTTTTTGAACGCGCTCGTAAATGAAACTTTGCGGTTGCACAACCCGCTACCAACAGGTACCGTACGGGAGACGGGGTCTGAGGGTATCGATATTGCGGGAAGGGCCATACCACCAAAGACAATCCTCGTTGCGCCAAGGTGGAATATTGCAAGATGTATGTACTATCTGGAAACATTAGCTCAATCATGGCAACAGTATACTCAAGCTCTTCAGCACCTACCGTCTTCACCAATCCAACGTCCTTTATGCCTGAGCGCTGGCTTCCAGGTTGCGCGCCAGAGCTACACGATACCCGCGGATTCATGCCCTTCGGTGCAGGACGCTATCAGTGTATTGGACGCAATCTTGCGATGCGTCAAGCTCGTATTGTGATCGCGGTTCTGGTCAGCCGCTACCACATTGCACTTGCGGAGGGTGAGTCTGGAGAGCGGGTTGACAAAGAGATGATCGACCATTTCACAGCGGTTCCAGGCCCTATAGAGCTTTCTTTTTCACGAAGAGAGATGTAGATTTGTGGGATATTTAAGGAAGGCGTTGATAAAGAGTAGATAAGAGAGGGATAAACAGAGTGGAGAAGGCTGGGCAGACGTTACCTCATAATTCATCATAGTTATCTTGCTATGTCTTCAGATGAGAGGTGCTATGAGACCTAGGAGCACAATGTAATAGCAGTGGTAGGCGTGGGTTTAGACCGACACAGGTCAATTGCTGGGTCAGAATACATGTCGAAAATAACCACAGCTGAAGATTTACAGATGCATTAAAGACAGCGATTTCTCATGTCAGGCTACAGCAACCAATCGACACTACTTGCGCCAAAGCGATCCAGAAAGCTGAACATAAACGAAGATTTTCCCGGTGCAGAGTCGAGTTCTTGGTTCGGCAATCGAATATTCCGACGCCAGTAGGCTTCTTAGAGCCAACCCCCCGGAACTGATGCGTGATATGGAAGCAGGTCATCAGAAAGGGACGAGATTCTTATTGACCGATACATTTTGTCATATAGCCTTTTGGCCTTGACTCAAAAGGCTCTCAATTTCCGGTCTAGTTGATTCCGGGATGCCGTGTGTGCCGGACATTGGTCATTTCCTAGCAAACCCTTTTGGCTGGCATCCCATTGGTATGAGCAAATGAATTGGCGTCTCGGAGGCATGTCCAAGATTCGCGTAGTCAAGACCAAAGGTTGTCGAATGGATAGGAGGCACTCTTGACTTTTGATGGAAAAATGGGGAATGATAAATGAAGTAGGTCGAGTTTAGGAGGTAAAGGCCCCGAGAAGTGAGCTCCAATCAGGAAGGAGAGTAGTCCTTCCAGAGCCCCTATGGAGTGAGGACGGCTCGACAAATGTGAAGGTCAATCATAGATGACTTACCTGATTGCACTGCTTTGGTCGATGCTGGATACAGCAAAGGTGAATGGGGGCAGACAGCTTCGTCCTACAAGAGTAACTGCTCATCCTGATGTCGTTATTTTTGTAATGCTTTGGGTACCCTCCACAGACTTGAACGCTAGGTTGGCAGCTGCTGCTCCTTCCTGGCCAAGTAGAGGTGCTACTTGGTCGAGAAACTTAGCTTCCAGCTGATTGTCTGTCATAGGCGCTTCTAGACTGCCGACAGCATGTTTCACATGCCTTTCAAGCACGGTACCATCTGTCATTGTCAACAAAATGTTTGCTTCATCGGCCGCCAAGCTATGGTCCGCTATCGCCTCGATCTTCTTCCGTACGCCTACGATGTCTTCACTCCGAACCAGACTGTCCTCATATTGTGCTGGTCCAGCCTTTCCTAGCACTAGTCCTACCGCTCCGCCGTGATAGACGCTAAATTTGGCCTCCAGTCCGTCCGTTGGGGTCTTCTTTCCAGTCAACTCCAGGACCAATGGGTGCACCTTGACCTTTACACCGCTAATGGTGTCTTTATTTGCAGATTGGTCTTTGATTTTCATTTCTTGATGCAACTGTATGCATCCATCAATTGATGGATGCACAACAATCCCACAAGGAAACGGCTTGAAGCTGTTCTTCTCAATTTCCCAGACTGTCCCCAGACTCCCTAACATCTCCTCCAAGCGGTCTGAGCCCGCGCCGACGACCTTCACCCAGCCCCTCTTTGCCTCCAGTGCATGTATTGATCCTGTGTACCCATGCCATGCAAGCACAGCCGCCAAAAGTCCGTTCTGCGCGCTGCGACCAACATGAAAGGACTTTGTATCGCTTCCGAACTGATCTCGCAATCCCGTGACTTGTGTTGCCGCGATGCTGATCGCATGGTTCATTTTTTCTTCATCCAGCTTTAAGAGCTTTGCTACTGCCACGGCAGCTCCGATCGACCCCGTGGTAGATGTGATATGCCATCCCAAGTCGTAATGCTTGGGCCACACAGCGAGTCCGAGCTTGCATTCAGCTTCTATGCCGGCCACGAGAGCAAGCAGAAAGTCCTTGCCGCTCGTCGGAGCGTCGAGCGACTCGGCCTGTGCAAGAAGGGCGCTCGCTACAGGGCCAGTGGGGTGAATGATGGTTTCGAGATGGGTGTCGTCGTAGTCGTGAACATGGCTTGCGATGCCATTAATCAGAGCAGCATGTTGGGCATCTGTTTTGGTCACGGAATCCCTGGCATTTCGTCCAAGGAGAGTCGACGTTGGTTGCCCAAAGAAGGGCCGCAGGGCACTAAAGGCTTTGAGGGCAACAGGATGGCAGGAACCTCCGATAGCACAGCCAGCCCAATTGTACAGGCTTCGGCTCGCGGCCTGGATGACGGAGGGGGAAAGCTGGGAGAACTGTAGACTTACAGCCCACTGAGCAAGTCTGGCGGTTGTCATTTTGGGACGCGCTCTACTGTTTGCACTGTTTGCACGAGGCTTGCCAAGATTGCTGAGCCGACGGAGTAAAGATCATTGGACCGCTTTTCTTGATCAATTCAGCAAAAGATGAAAGTTCGAGTATATGTGTCTGATTCAGCCCATTTCACGGATACTCGCTCGAATATGTCCGATCCGACCCGGCGTTTTATCAAAACTCAAGCAATACGTCACTGACATCTGCGAGTCATGGAAAAATGCGGAGATGGTGGATGTGGGCCAGGCACGGATGACTTCACGGCACTGCTTTCCACCGAATTGGAATCACTCCTTCGCACGACCAGGTTCGTTATGCCTAGAAGAGCTGTCTTTGCCGCGTGTCTCGGAAGGATAATATGCGGCAGGAAGGTATGTCTTGTCGACATGGGTAATCTGATGACTTGCTCATCTTGCGTTTCCCTCTCATCTCAATTTCATCCGACATCTACACATTACCTTTCCTGCTTTCGTTTTCAGTATTGCTCGGTTTTATCGTTGTTCTTGAATCTCACTAGTTAACGGTAAGACAATCGTGTTACCCGACAAAACCAAACTCCTAGCGAGATGGGTCGTTCCGCATTTTTCGGCTTCCGCGGTAGATCGCTCAATGCAGCTCTCATATGGGCAGTCATTATGCCCACCTACCTTCTCTTTGGCTACAACAACGGAGTCGCTGGCGGCCTTATTGACTTTCCGGCATGGGTCGCCCGCTTTCCCGAGATCGATACGAGCAGCGCACATCTTACAGCATCACAAAAATCTCACAATTCTCAGATTCAGGGGACGGTCGTTGCCATCTATACGCTTGGTGCCCTTTTTGGGGCTTTCTCATGCATCCTCTTTGGTGACAAGCTGGGCCGGAGACGGACAATCATGTTGGGGGCCGCTGTTACTTGCATAGGTTCCATCTTGCAGTCCTCATCTTATGGCTTACCGCAACTGATAATTGGGAGACTGATTACGGGAATCGGCTTCGGGGCTATCAGCGCGACAGCTCCGAATTGGCAGACTGAATGCAGCCGTGCCGGTCATCGCGGCTTTGTCGTCATGCTTGAGAGTCTCTTCATCTCCGGAGGCCTCGCTGTTCAAGCCTGGATCAATTTCGGCATGTCCCATACTTCAGGCGACGTCTCTTGGCGATTTCCCCTGGCGTTTTCCTGCTTCTTTGCAATAATCGTCTTCTTCTCAATGCCTCTCTGGCCAGAGTCTCCCCGATGGCTTATTAAAAAGGGGCACATAGAAGAGGCGAGGCGTGTCCTAGCCGCTCTCGATGACGTTTCGCTAGATGATCCAGCAATCGCTCAGGAAGTACAAGAGATTGAAACATCCCTGCATGAGACTGGTAAAGGCAAATTTCGAGATATTTTTCGCAATGGACCCGGCCGTTTCGCCAATCGAGCATTTATTGCTGCGGCGACACAGTGCTTTCAGCAAATGTCTGGAATCAATGCATTAGGGTATTATCAAGAGACAATATTCCGACAATTTCTCGGTCTCGATGCAAACACTGCCAGGATCTTATCTGCCACCGTCTTTACATGGCAAACGATATGTGCTCCTATTGGTGCATTCACCATTGAGAAAGTTGGTCGAAGGAAGCTCATGATCTTTGGAGCTTCTGGTATGGGTATGTGCATGGCTATTATCTCCGGCGCCACTTCTCATCCCGCAAACCATGAAGCCGTTCACGCAGCGATTGCTTTCGTGTACCTATTTAGCCTCTTCTTCGTTACTGGGTATCTCGGGCTGGCCTTCTTGTACTCCTCTGAAATTGCTCCACTTAGCGTACGGACGCCGATCACCGCGCTATCGACGACCTCAACCTGGGTATTTAATTTCACAGTCGTGGAAGCCAGTCCCCCAGGGTTTGACTCTCTCGGCTACAAATACTTCATAATATATGCTGTGATCAACTGGTTCTTGATACTACCAACTGTCTATTTCTTATTTCCTGAGACCCAAGGCCTTCATTTAGAGAGCGTGGATAGGATTTTCCTCGACAGCAAGAACATCTTCCAACCTGTTCGGGTTGCGAAAAAACTACGATCTCATGCTACTGTCGGCGCAGAAGGCGACATTCAAATAGAGGAGAAACCAATTGATGAAAAGAGGGAGCTCAGTAGATGAATTTGAGCTGGAGCAATTTACTGGATCTTAACACAGGAAAATATTATGATGGCCAACTCTACAAGCTAAGCATACTCAAGATATCTGGGCAGAATCCGCTTGTAAACCGTCCAGTATAGGGGTGTACCCCAATTTCTTCAACCGCGAACGACTCCTTTTGATACGTGCATCTTCTCTTATCGTGCAAGCGCCACGGCCGCTAGGCCTTGGTTGCGCACAAAGCCGGCGCGCATGAAAGCTTCCGAGTCTGGCCTTAACATCTTGAACTAACCTGTGGCAAGCTTCTTCAAAGAGTCTTCGTCCCCATTAAACTCGTCCGAATCTCCTCCGTAAGTATTACTATCCGCATATTGCCAGATCGTCTGGTATGGCCATCCTCCAGGAATACTTCCCACTTCACTATTCCAGCTTGCCAAATCTAATGGACACTCATTACTGAATGCAGTGCTATCGCCTGTACATTCGCTCCACCAACTAGGGCTGAAGTACAAGATTGGATATCGACTAGTGGAGCTGTGATATGTATCAACAAAATCTCGGATCCAGTCCACCATTCCGGAATTCGAAAGGCCGCCACAGTCGCTGACTTCGAGATCCAGCATACCGGGAAGAGTAATCGAGTCGTTAGACCAGCCACCGCCATGGTTGACAAAGTAGTCGGCCTGAGCGGAGCCAGAGCTGTCGCCCGGTTGAGCAAAGTGGTAGCCGCCGCGGATGAAACCGGCCTTAGTTGCATCGGTGTACTGGTCGGAGAACTGCATTTTGTTAGTCAATTCCATATGCCGTTGTGAGCCTAGGAAATTCTCGTTCCAATATTACAATAAGAACGCGAAGAGCTGAACAAAGGAAAATGTCGAGATCCGCATTTGTACTGAGGTAGCGAAGAACTTACAGTTGGAGAAATATAGTCAGTGGACTCGGTGGCTTTGATCATAACAAAGCGCAAACCTCCGTCGTATGCTGACTTGAAGTCGACACTAGGCTGGTAACCAGATACGTCAAACCCTTTGACCGAGCTACGCTTGGCCAGTTCTTTTGAGGGAAGTGCAAGAGCGAGCGGCAACGAGAAAATATAGTTGAATAAGGTGGTCTTCATGTTGTACTAAACTTCTGAGACAAGAGGATGGATTGCAAATCTGGATATGTTTTGTTTGTAACAAGAAGCTGGAATGGTAATAGGGAGGTTCTTATAGACTGCTCTTCCTCAGTCCACAGCCCTTCGTGGTGTCAGAGCTTTCCTTGGCCATCATTACGGATCTGCAAACGTTCTTCGCAGGGTATCACCAAGAAATTGGGTGGCTGCATCACACTATAGAGTTGTGCGCAAGAGGCAATGACCCATAACCAATGCGAACAAACCTCTTCAGAGTAGGTCAAGCTACGAAGTCTCCCATTCGCCACTTCCTCCACAGCAGTGGATGCCATTTCTATTGAGGTCCTTAACGGCCCAACAGGTGAACAAAGGGCCAACGGCCAAGCGAGGGATAGACGCGAGGTTACCATTGATTAAGATCTGTTTTAGACGAAAGGCTTGATAGACGCGAAGACTTCTTGCTTTGGTGGTGTGCTAAATCCACGAAAAGGTCTGAGCGTCCACATGAAACTTGGCTCTCAGCCACAAATCAGAAGCAAACATGGCCGTTTACAGCAGGAGCCTCAGCGGCAAGCATGTGGGGAAGATCCCCTGACGATCCCCTGACGATCTCCGCCTCTCTCCAGTTCGTCGCGAGTACCAAAGCTGAGTGCACAACGCAGTACCTGGCTGAAATCTTGCGCGATTGCCACGGCCTCTTGATGTTTGTTACTAGCGGCCATGAACAATCTTTGTCACTTCTGGGGCCTTTGAGACCTTTACCAGTATCGCTCGGACGCAATCCATTCAACTTCAATGACGCCATATATTCAAATTCTCCTTCGGGAAAGATGAAAAGAGATTCAAGTCAACGCTGAACGTACAATAGTCAGGAGCTTAGGCGCCAGAAGACTTCCAACATTGACGATAGAAACGCACTGGAAATGTGTTTGATCACGGGGCACAGTCAAGTATTGCGGCGGGACCACCATCGTCCGACACTGTTCGGGATGTCCTCGGTACATCATGTGGAGCAAATTCTCGAATGGCTCTAGAACACAATAGAGTTGTGCTAATGGACAAGACGGTGGTGCTTAATACGTGGGTTTTGGGACATGTGCTCACCGAGCGGGGCTTGATTAATTTCACCGCGTCGGATAAATCAACCATTTTATATTATACGCAACACCTTCCCCAATCATGCAATAGTCATCAGGCAAAATTCTCAGGGCAAACCCGTCTTACATTGAGATTTAAAGGTATGTTATTCTACGACTATCAACATTCAAAGTATGTATATCGCCTCACGTCTCTTTCGGAATCTTCTGTCCTCGTAACATTCAAGATGAAGAGAGCCACTGTCTTTGCTCTTTCGTGCATCCTGGAATCTGTGACAGCTGTTGCCAATTGTTCTAACAGCTTCCAGTCCATTTCTGCCAAAACCTGGGTCAACGGCGTGAACCCGGGATGGAATCTCGGCAACACACTCGACGCTGTGCCGACAGAGGGAAGTTGGAATAACCCTCCCGTCGATTTCTCAACATTCGATGATGTGAAAAGCTCTGGATTCAGAGGTGTTCGGCTTCCAGGTGTGCATATAACTGAAAGTCCGTACCATCGAAGTATGCAAAGCTGACTTGCACATAGTAACTTGGGCGGATCATTTCGTAACTGGCTCGCCGTCCTGGAACATCGATCAAACATGGCTGCAACGTGTATCTGACGTGGTTGACGCTGTCATTGAACGCGATCTCTATGTCCTCGTGAATGTCCACCACGACGCCACGATGTGGGCTGACGTGACAGCGGCAAACGCAAATTACTCTGCAATTGAAGAACAATTCTATCGTCTCTGGTATCAAGTCGGGGAGACCCTCGGATGCAAGTCATCGCTCTTGGCGTTCGAAACCATCAATGAACCCCCTGCGTCCACTGATGCCCAGTATGCCGAACTCAACAAGCTTCAAGGACTATTCATCCAAGCGTTGTCGGACTCAGGAGGCTTCAATAGTCAACGTGTTGTCACCCTTGTTGGGCCTTCGGAGAATGCAGACCTGACGGACCAGTTTTTGACAATTCCGGAAAATATGACCAACCCCTACGCCATTCAGTATCATTACTATTCGCCATGTAAGACAAATCTCGGTAGCCCAAAGCTAATGCTGACATACAACAGACGATTTCATCTTCGGAGCTTGGGGCAAGTCGATATGGGGATCTGATGCTGATAAGCAGTCCTTGGATACAGATCTCTCCATAGTTCGCGGCAACTTTACAGACGTACCCATTGTGATTGGCGAATGGAGTGCATCGAGTACCTATACCGAAACCGCCGCACGATGGAAATATAATGACTTCTTCATCCGAACCGCTGCCAAGTACACCACTGCAACGATACTGTGGGACAATGGAGAAGATCAGCTGGATCGTGCTGCCCATAAATGGCGTGACCCAATAGTCATCGACATCCTGACAAGTGCATATGCTGGTGTCAACAACAGCCTTGCAGATAGTACTGAGGATGTAAATGCACCAACTCAGGAGACCTCTGCCGACATATTCCACAAAGTCGGTACAGACGTGGATGATGTTTCTCTCCCGTACCTCTTTAATGGCAATACTCTGAAGTCCATCAGCGGACCAGCTGGATCTTTGGAAGAAGGCACAGACTACAGTATCGATGGAACCAACATCACATATCATGCTTCGTTCCTATCAAAATACCTGTCTAGCACCACCGCTCCGGGCCTTCTTGTTAATTTGACATTGGAATTTTCCCAGGGTGCCCCTCTCAGCGCCGCCATTGTGCAGTATGACACACCCACGTTGGCATCTTCCAGTGCAGCAGCTTCGAGCGTCAGCAGCGGTTCTGACCTAAATATCCCAATCACATGGAAAGGCATTGAGTATGTAGCAGCTGTAAAGGCTCAATTGGCAGATGGAACTTACCTTGTCGATACATGGACGGAATATCTCGGACCACTCCAGCAAGGCCGGATGACATATTCTTCCCAGTACAACTGGGCCGCATCAACAGTGACCATAACATCCGCCGCTGTGCAAGATGTGGTTGCTGCTGGACAGACGACGGTCTTTACTTTCGAATTTTATCCTCGAGTTCCAGGAAATGCTGTCAACTTCACACTTACGGTCTAGGGAAAGGTCTAACTATGGGGCCACAACGGCCGCCAGGTAGAAATACCGTCTTGATGGTTAGAGAAGGTTAATATAGCAATGCCTCGAGCTTAAACTTGAAGTAAAATTAAATAAAAAAATTAAATAAAAAAATTCAGATGAAAATTGAAATCTCGGCGATCGTTGCGGGTTTACATACCAACTTTATGTTCTATTCTTGTGAGTAAACACCTTGAATGAGTTCTCGGCAATGAAGGCAGTTCTGCCAACCAATCTCCAGAAGCAGGTCTCTCCGCTTCTGCCGATGTTCACGGTCATACTGATCAGCCGTCATGACTTTGGTGGAGCCATTCTCTAAGACCAAAGTCTTTTCAGGCTCTTTATCGGTTGGCCAGGTCGATTCAGTACAGTACTCCAACCAAACTTTGGCCATTTCCTTGGAAAAAGAGACGTCTGCTGCCGGAAGTTGTTCGTTGAAGTTGCCCAACAGATACAAAAGATCTAGTTCGTGAGAAGCGAGGCCATGATGACGACCTGGGAAAGGGTTTTTCTAGCTGTGATCAGTCCTCAAATAGATGCTAACGTTATCTCGAAATTTCCTACCTGGTGGAAGAAATAAGTTGAGCAGTGCATTCTCCTTGAAGACTCTACACCCTCTACTATCTTGAGCATTGGCAGATACCAGATTAGATCCGTGAGAAGCTCGATCAGGCGAGAAAGAAGCTCGCTCTGAGAGCGATACTCGTTCAATTCGTAACTCTGGACAACTCGTTCCTGTAGGTGAGGAGGTATTGCAGTTTTGATGGCATTCTGGACTTTTTGATAGAGGCCACTATCGGGTTCAAATCGTGCAGTGTACAGAGAGGCCTAATTTCTCGTCAGCGGAGTCTCTATCAAAATCATGCAGATCAGACGTACGTCGTGTAAGGTACTACCCATAACAATACCATCACACCATGTTGGCTTGCCATAGTCATCCAGCGGATCGCTGAGTCGAGCAGTCTTCAGCGGCTCTGGCAGGAATCTTGTACCAGTGGTACCGAGGAAATACTGCAAGAATGGCAATTTGCTGAGCATCTCGGGGGCTGGCATGGTCATGAAAGCCTTCACGCGCTCAGCTTTGGGGAGATCGGTGAGTCCCAGAAACTTGGCATTTTGCTCGTACAACGAATTTTGCCATTGCATGTTACGAGGTCGTCGCGAGGTAGCATCGCAGGACATGATGATGCATCGAGTGAAGAGCTGCTGAGAGCTTGATATGAGGTGGGTATGGAGAGAAACTACATAGTTTGTTAAATATTTCTGATAGTCTTGCACTTTGGTAATACATACTGGCACCTGCAGATTCGCCGAAGGCAGTGATATTCTCGAGGTCACCTCCAAAGCCTTCTATATGCTTACGAATCTATTACCGTGTCAGGGATTGATATGACGGCTTGAATGGTAGTTAAAGGAGGAGATACTGACCCACTGAAATGCGCAAACTTGGTCTTTGAACCCATAATTGCCGTCGGCTCCCAACTCGTCTGAAGCTAGGAATCCAAAAATCCCTAAACGATAACTGATCAAGGCCTTAACTGGTGACACTTTCGAGAAATAGACGATGATAAGCTTACTTGACAGATACTCCAATTACCGGGTTTCCATTCTGAACAGACTGATCAACTAACCAGGACAAGTCTTTTATGCTCAGTGATCTGATACAAGTTCCATGAAAGAAATGTTGACCAACCATATTGTGGCCATGAATTAGCCCCCTTGTTTAATCCACCTCTGATACGAAGTCAGAACCTAGCTCTCAATGTACGATCAGTGTCGTGCTACCCATGAACTCTGTTGGCAGATTGCTAAAGTCAGCTTGCATAGAACGTTCAAGGAGCATCCGTAGCGTCCATACAGAACTACAACCGGCAGCTTAGCTGCGCTTTTCAACCCGCTTGGTACTGTCACTACAGCATTGAGGCAATCGATATCGGAGCTCTCAAGTGGCGGGCCAGGGAGGCTGACATCGCCGTACAAATTGAAGTCGTCTTCGAGACTGCCGGGGTGTTGCGGACAGGTCGGGCCATGTTTCGTAGCGTCGAAGATTTTATCATGCGACGTAAACTCAGATACAACTGGATCAGACCAGCGCTGGACGATGTGAGCATAAGGTAGGCCTCGAAATTGAACTACTTGAAGCTTGGGATGAGAAAAGCCCCTAAGTTGTCCCAGTGAAGCATGTTGGTGGACATGCGAGTTGGACGAGGTCTGCTCCTCATTCGTTGCCATGCTGTGTAGAATGGTAAACAAAGATCAGTCTGCAAGAGTGGATGGAGGTATGACCATCATATGGAGTACCCAGGATATGGGATCTGACGTATGCAAGTGGGGCGCAACACTCGGCACATATTTGCAGTTCTGCACATAGGCATATTCTTTTCAGAGCTACTCACCCACAAGCAATCATGCAGAACAAGCTCTTTACTTTACGAATTATCTCCACGAACTCAGATCCCACTGCGGATCTTCACCAAGCATGCCGGGATATTTGCGCACCCATTCATCAATCTCTCTATTCCTCGCCAGCCATATCAGACCCTGGTCTCGCTTTTCGGCGAGATATTTCAGGACTTCCTCCATGGCGTTCAACCTCTCGGGGCGATCGGTTAAGAATGGGTGAAAAAGAAGAGAAACGTAACCACCTCGCTCGATAGCTAGATCGACCTCTCCCTTGAAACGGCCGACGAGGACGTTAGGTGACTGTGGCTCTACTGGATATTCTGCCTTCATTTTCCGTAATCCAGCAAATGTTTCCATGTAGAAATAGGCATCCACCGTAGCCCATTTGAATGGCAGGATGACCATGGAATCTTGACCATTTTTCAATGGGACAACTGCTGCCTCGTTTGCTGCGGGACTGAGATATCGCAAGCCGTAATCTCTGCACAAATTGAGAGTACGCAATCCGTGGATCAGTCCACCCGGGGGCCGAAAACCAAGATATTTTTCAACCTTGCCTTCACCCTTGGTTCCTGGGGCTGTAAAGCCACCAATTCCATCCTGGCCAAAGCTCTTTTCAAAGTTTTCCCTCTCTTCGTTCTCATCCGTGAGTTTACTCCAAGCTTCATGCTGCCAAGCATGCCATCCGATCTCATGGCCGGCAGCTGCGATTCGATCGAGAATCACATCCCCGTAAACCCGAAGATTCCACGCTTCAATAAAGTAAGTGACTGAGATGTCGTACTTTGCAAGAAGGCTCAGAATCTGAGGCAAAACTTTTGTAACCGAATAATGAGCGCCGACTGGCTCAGACTCGGGCCATAGTTTTCTGTTTATGTCTGCGGCTTCCCCCATATTGTCAAGAGTCAGCGCAACCGCTGCCCGAGCTCCACCCGGCCATTGTGTATGCAAGTTTCCGTTGGTTACCATGAGGTCTGACTGTCCAAAGAAATCCAAATACGCAATGTATAGTAGATAGGGTCAGTGTCATCCGTCGCTATTTAGATTTCTTCAAGGCGGAAGAAAGAGGTGGCTCAAGCATGAAGATCATGTCCGCATCCCGTCGAGCGAGAGGCGCATTACAGCATGCAATTTCAACATAACTGCTTAGAAATGCCATCTACTGATATGGCAATCCATGCATTGTCTCACGTAAAGATGAGTGAAAGAGCGTGGAAATCTTCGGCACTTGACGGTTGCTGACCGGAGACGGATGACCTCATTGCAGAATCAGCCCCAACTGCCGAACAGCGGCATACAACGCGTCCATTCTGAGCTCATGACGATGCTTCACCGGACAAGATACTTCAATTGCTCAATGTGGGGTTATATCCAATCGCAGTTTAATGGCAGTCATCGCGGCCGTAAGGCAAATCGGCTGTGGTCAACCGGTGAGACGAACCATGAATATCTCCGGCACGTCGAGAAACTGCTTCGATCGTCTGGAAGATCGCCATCCAGACTTTAAGCTTATGGAATCTAGTGATAGACTAGTCTGATGCGTGCTGCATATAAGATGGGAGCGTCACTCCAAGCAAGAGCACCTCAAACCGCGACGCGTTAAATACAGGTAGGTGATCGGCTCACCAACGAGCAATCGGTACAATGGGGTACGAGCCACGCCATCCAGTCAAGGATATCAAGGATGTCTTCCACTATACAGACTTGCAAAGCCCTAAAGCTACTCGCGACAATGATCCTTATGGATACATGCCCGGCTTCGGTAACCGCCATCAATCCGAAGTGATTCCAGGCACACTACCTGTTGCGCAAAACAATCCACAGGCTCCTCGCTTCGGTCTCTACGCGGAAGGAATCACTCATTCTGCTTTCTCAGCGCCGCGCAAGGAAAACAGGAGCACGTACATGTACCGTGCTCGACCATCTGCTGCTCATGCAGGCTACTCTAAGCTCTCACACTCAGCCGATCTGGAGAATTGCTTCTTGTCCCTAAACCGCGATGTTGAAATACTTCCACAGCAGGCGGAGTGGGCCCCATTTCCGTTACCCCAAGATAACGAGCACATCGATTTTGTTGACGGCGTTCACACGCTAGGCGGAAGTGGAGATCCAAACCTCCGTGAAGGAATGGCCTTGTCTATCTATGCCCTCAATCAAAGTATGATACGTCGAGCGTACTGCAATACGGATGGCGACATACTCCTTTGCCCGCAACTTGGATCCCTTGACATCCAGACGGAAATGGGCATGATCTTCTTACAACCAGGAGAAATATGCGTCATCCAGCGCGGCGTGAGATTCCGTATTTGCCTGGCATCCGATACCAAAGTCGCTCGGGGCTACATTACCGAAGTATGGGGCTCGACCTGGGAGGTAAGTCATCTGTTTCAACAACAGAAGACCCTCGTGACTTGGGTATCTTGCTGCTTGCACTGAGCTCCACAATCCTGGATCACTATATGGATTTTCGACAAGACAGGACATCTCTTCATCTGCTTTTTTCATGTGAGCTAATGAGATCATAGCTTCCTGATCTTGGCCCTCTCGGCGGCCACGGTCTAGCGAATCCTCGAGATTTCCTGTTTCCAGTAGCCCACATCGACGAAGAACTCCACGGCGAATGGCAGATTGCCTGCAAAATGAATGGGCAGATGTTTGCCATAACACAAGACCATTCGCCTTTCGATGTTCTAGCCTGGCACGGTAACGTCGTGCCTTACAAGGTCAGTGGTAACTCAAATGCTTGTACTCCGTAGTGCAATCTAACGAGCTTCCGTAGTACGATCTCACGAAGTTTGCGTCTCAGAATGCCACCTCGATTGATCATACAGATCCATCGGTCAACACTGTACTAACGGCAGCTTCACACGACCCAAATACGCCGTTGATAGATTTTTTGTGGTTCGGTCCACGTTGGGATGTTGCTTCGAACACGTTTCGCTTGCCTTATTTCCACCGCAACTCCGCATCCGAATTTCTTGCTTCTCTTTATGGTAGTGGCCTGGGTCGGTCCGACGATTTTCAACCTGGTGGAGGTAGTTTCGAGGGCGGACACACACCACATGGTGGTTTTGATGACCCCTACGTCCAGGAAATGAAGGTTCAAGTTAACCAACCACGTCGTATCCTAGAAAGTGAGTGCGCCTAGTCTTTGTCAATGCTTACTCCTAGATTATCGACTTTCGCGATAGAGACCTTCATATTAAAGGGTGAGCCTAATACGTTCTTCAGAGCAGATGACGATCATGGTGGAAACGAGCCGAACTCTCCTCTGGACTGATTATGCCCGGCGGAAATGCGGCACTATCAGCCTGCAAGGCACTGACCCGAAAGCCTGGGATAGACTTCCTGTATGATCCAGTCTCAAATCCACCTTCGCTATCTTGCATGTTAACTGATTTTCCCACTCAGGACCGTTTCTCTACGAACAAGCATGCTCAGGAGCTATTGGCTCGTGCGTCGTCTGATAAAGCAAAGGAGAAAGCAAGGATCGAGTCATATTATGACTACCCGAGTGAGCTGCAAAACGGAACAACGGCGACCAAGTAAGCTTTGAAGGGAGTCTGGTTGGGAGCCAGGTTTCATTTCGCGTAGTCTTCTTTCGGGTGCAGTCTCTCGTCCTTCTCTCAGCACAACACTTTTATGTCATGACAAAGTAGAGAACGTGGATACTCAGAAATTTACGATAGTAAGATACTCAGAAATTTACGATAGTAAGGTAATAATATTTCTCAATCCTTCCTTGGCTTCCTTAGAACGAAGAAAAACAGACAGATTGTTTAGGCGTTAATGAATGGTGCCATGGTTGGCGCGACAAATCATGATAATACTGTAACGCTCAAGCGAACCCTGCGCCGGACGATCCACAAGTGGACACAAATCAAAACATCTTGTTGAATGCCATATGGGATATGTTTTGGAAAGAGCGGACTATGCCAGTCCGAAGAAAATACCTTTGCAAAAAGATCTAGAGATGCTCTGTGCTTAAGTTTGAGCACCGCAGTACCAATGTTGTATCATGCGGTTCAAAATTAAACCTGGTCCCAACTGCGTCCTCAAATCATGTCTTTTCATTCAGTTTTAACGCCAATTCGCATCAGACCCTCTCTTAACTGCCCCGTTTCATTCCCACCAGTTTTCCACTCCTTTGCCATCGCCAAGATCTCGCTCGCGCTCGATTGAAAATGCTGCACGACAACATCGCCCCATACCCCCTCATCTCCCGCTTGCTTCAGCCAGTCTGCCATTGCATGCTGCACTGTCCGATTTCGTGTCTTCCGGTTGTAGTCCTTCGACGACTGGCTCCCCGCTTCGCTCTCGCGGCCTGGCTCATTGCACCACGGCTCTTCGCAGAAGATCATGGCCTGAATGGACAGGAGGACCTGGAGAATAGTGCTGCTGCCCGGCTGCCAGGGCTCCCCAGACCAGGTTCCCAGCAGAGAGAGACATACCTTACCATCGGCATATAGGTTCGGGTTGAAGCGGATTTGACCGCCTCCAGTGGTCTTGAAGGTCATCTTGGGCGGTTCGTTGGGAAAGTCTTTTCCACACAGGAGGTCAAACTCGAAGAGGCCGTTCTCGTACGGCGTGCCCTTGGGCCCAATAATGAGAATCTTCATCACGTCAAGTCGGGTGCTGCAGTGGCGGATGAAGATCCCGGGCGGGAGACCGGTGGTGAGGCGCGCGAGTTCGAGAGAGATCGCTTTCATACGGCCTAGTGGCGGTTTGACTATCTTGGAGGCATCTTCAGCGAAGCAGTGTGAATCCAGAATGTCGCTATCGGGCAATTCCAATACCGCAAGAGCCATATGCCAATCCTTGGTCGCAGCAGGAGATGATTCATGAGCATTCTTGGTGATGGACGAGCGGTCGGAGTTGGCGAGCAGAAAGTCCGACAGTTCTGAGACCTCGTAGCATAAAGAAAGCATGTCTTTGGAGTCTGCGCTTTGGAAGTTATCTGGATCTGCCTTCAAGTGGTCGAGCATGAGCTTGCTCTGACGGTTGATACTTTCAAGACAAGCAGCTAGAGATTGTGTGGTTTCGCGTGTTCTACTACTTCCGTTGGCGGCATTCCCAGCGGCAAAGGAGAGCTGCAGGAGGTCTACTCCCACCACTAGCTCAGGGCGCTCATTGTGGATCGTGACTGTTGCAGTGCTTGGATGACTCCCTAGCTTCTCGATAAATTTTAAGACGACTCGGTAAAGAGAGATTCGTTGAGTTGCGTACTCCAGCGAGTCGTTTCGCAGTAATTCCGCAGCTCTGCCGAGTATTTTACTGTGGATTAGCATTGAACACAAGACGGGTGGCGGGTCTAGATCGAAGTATGTTGGATTCTCGCAAGTCAGCGATGGTAGAAGAGCTGTCAGAGATGACATGATTCGCTCTGTTGGGCCATCTTCTGGGTCCACTTGGGCTGTCACACCATATTTTTTCCAGGGCTTCCGGAAACAATCCCCTCCGTAGCCTACGCCATTCGCTTGCCGGCCGTTAGAAGACGCTTCGATTTTAGAAGAACTGGGCGTAGCGTGATAGTTGCGATTTGTCTGCCTTCGATCGTAGCCACATAGAAGAGCCCAGATAAGAAAGAGACGACCGCGATCACAGCACCACGTTAACTCACGCACGCCTACGGCCTCGGCCTTATTGTTCTTCGTTGAGCACTTCAAGCCGCACCCGATACAGGTAGCGGCAAAACAGAGCGTCCGCGGACATTTTATGGCAGAGTTGATTTCACCAAATGCGTCATGTAAGACTCCGCCAGATACGAATTGTTTAAAAGAACTCCGGCCTTGGTCGGTCTCATGAAGCCATTGCTTGAACACAGTTGGAACGTCCTTCTCTTCAGTGAAGAAGTTCTTCCCGCATGTTGCGCAAGGGATTCTCTTGATGCCTTGCACGTATACATGGAGATGTGACGTACTGCATTTCAGATCATCACCACTCGTAGGTGCGTCATGTCGGTGATTATTGTCTGATGACTCCAGATCGTACTGCGCCTGTAATTCCCTGGCGAACCGCTCGTCCTCGTTAATTGGATCGAAAACGGTTGCCAGAGCAGCTTTCTGCTTTGATTTCTCTGGAGCATGAGCCGGTGAAGCGATTTCGCATTTGACTCGCTTTGCAATTGGCTCGTCTTCGTCATTCGTAAGGTCGACCACGTCCTTGCGTTTGCCCATTGCCTTGCCGAAGAGCGCCCGAAGACGCGCCACAGGACTGTTCTCTGAGCGATTAGATATGCAGTCACCGTCGGTGCTGAAGCAGAAATTGAAGAAATACAAGGGAAGTAAGTAAGCGTAAAGAAGATAGAGGTGAAAAATCCTAATAGAGGCCTTCGTGCTCATATTCGCAACTCCAGCCCGATAGTACACGAATGCTCGGATCAGGTGAGGACTGGACGAAGCTCGAGGTACATGCTATGTCTGCTTGAGGATGTAGTTGGCGCGCCCGTTTTCGGAGACAGATGTGTCACAACGACGAATACAACAACAGCACATACACAGTGTCTCTGAAACAAACGCAAAGAGGAGGAGGGGACGCACCTTTTCCAGCCTCGTTTTCTAGCCTTGCTAGTGGCCATTGAAGTGACACGTTAGCTCAGCCTTGCACCTCACAATATGTTTTGCTGGTTGAGTGTAATGGATCTCACAGATGCTTTCAAACGTTGGAGAGAGTCACCACGCCATCGCTGCAGTGTGCTCGCTCCGTTGGTAGACTACTTTTGGGACTTATCGGGTCATTATATGGTGCCATAAAGACGAGAACCATGGTAAGGCTGTATGCTATCTTGAGCAGCCGCGCAAGCCACGCGTAGCTTCCGCTGGATTGCGGCCCGAGGCGCGCAGTCCCGTGACTCCTACTTATTTAAGTAAGCAAAGCCATGGCGGATGCACATCGACTAAGTGCGAGCTTAGTAGACTTCTTCCTACTCTAAAATTCATGAAAACAACTATCAACACTTTCTCAGCGCTAGAATGCTCGATCAGTCCGTCAAAGCGAACTCTCGACAACAAGTTACATTGTACCGCATGACCTTCTGCCTTCCCCACCAGCACCAGACATTCTACATGTATTCAAGCACCTTCGCTCTTTGGAACTTCCCCCACATGCTCAATCCCATCAGCGTGTGTGTCGCCCTTTTCCAGGCCCATCTCATGCGCGAAAGTATCGTGCGGCTTCCACTTGCTTGATGTGGCTGGAGTTGTCTCTTCCAACATCTTATCAACTTGTTCGAGCGATAGGCCCTTGGTTTCAGGGACCATCGTGTAGGCAAAGACGGCCCCAAGAGCACAGGTAGAGCCCCACACAAAGAAGACTTTGCTTCCAAGATTGCCGCTATCCTTATCGACCATGTAAGGCGTGATGACACCGATGATGCTGGATTGATGGTTTAATTAGTCGTACTCAGTAATCGAGAGGGGGAAGATAAAACTTACCAATTCCAGAACCAGTTGCTGGCAGTGGCAAGCGCAACGCCCTTGGCACGGATTGGAAGAGGGAAGATCTCACCAATCAATACCCACGCGCCAGGACCCCAAGTACTGGCAAAGAAGAAAATGTACAAGCAGACAAAAACTATGAGGCAGATGTTTGCTGCTTGAGATCCAGCATCAGCAGTACCGACGATGGCAACAATGAACTCGCATACGACCATGGCCACCGCTCCATAAATGAGTAGGGGACGACGTCCGAATTTCTCAATCGTCCAGAAGGAGAGGGGAGTGGAAGCGACATTGACAACATTGGTGATGACGCTGATGATGAAAGCGTTGCTAATCCCCGAATTTTGGAAAAATGTCGTTCCGTAATACTGGAAATACCAGTCAGCCAGATCCATCAGCGAAAGTTTGCAGGACTTACAAAGATGAAGTTGACACCCGTCCACTGCTGCATCATTTGCGCCAATATTCCAAGAATGCATCGACGAAGGTTACCAGAAGGCTTCCAACCACCCTTCAAGCATGGGATCCAGCCGGGCTGAATGACGCGGAGTTCGTATTCTCGGTTGGCAATCAATTCAGTGAGTTCTGCTTGAATGAAGGCTGAATCGGCAGGTTGAGAACGTAGTCGTTGTAGCGATCGGGAAGCATCGTCATGACGGTTCTTCATGACATAGTACCGCGGGGACTCAGGGAGTAAGAAAACACCACCACCGAGGATCAGGCCCCATAGGAATTGCAGTGCAATGGGTATTCGGTAGGTACCAGAGTTGGTGTAATTTTGAGTGCCGTAGGTGACACAGGAGGCCAGGAGAAGGCCGATCGTGACAGAAAACTGGTAACCGGAGACAATGGCGCCACGAACGGCCTTTGGAGCGATTTCGGACATGTACAGAATGAGATTGGTGGACACAACACCTACCCCAAACCCACCGATGATGCGGCCGGCAACGAGGAGACCAATGGTAGTCGAAGCGGTTTGCAAGATGACGCCAACCATATAGGTAATGCATCCGAGAATGATCGTAAAGCGGCGGCCAATCCAGTCCGAGACTTCACCACCGAGGAGCGCGCCAAAGAAGGTTCCGACAGACAAGATGGAGACAATGAGTGATTTATCAGGAGTCGAATAGAGGTATCCGCTAGGGTCAACGGATAAAGGAACAGGTTTGCCGAACTCGCGCTTGAAGTAGTTCATGGCGAGGACACCGGCGATGTAGCCGGAGTCATAGCCAAAAAGTATACCACCAAAGGCGGCAAAGGCACACATCAGGTATGCCTTCACCGTGACCGGCGCCTCGGCAACTGCTGCGTCCGCCATGGTAGAAGTTAACTTATTCTCGAAGTGTAGTCGCTAGCGAATCTTCAGTAACGAGAGTATAGAATTGATTGACCTTTCGTTGGGAGATGGTAAACAGCAGGAGCGGAGGTCCACTGGGCCTGGCTAGAACTTATAGCTTCTCGGCCAACGACGTTGTTGTGGTTAGGGAAGGTGAGGGTTTGAGCAAAGAGGTCACGATCGAATACGGTGATGTCTGAACGGAACTGCGTGCGTACCTACCTCTTTCTTTGGAGTCACGAGAGTAGGTAAAAGGTGACAAGCACTTGCTTGGCGCTGCGGGAATGGAGCCTTCTAATAGAAGTTGCCTCGACAGCACCGCTCCACACAAATGCATCCTAGCTATGTAGGGCCAGCCCATTGTGCATTGTCCCGAGTTTTTCGCCGCACCTGGTCGGACATCACTGCAAGCCACTGGGATGCGTGCCCCAGCATCATCGCTTTGAGCCCCTGAGGCCGTATGTGCCGCTTGTACCCGGCCTCGAAATCAGCTACGGGATCAAGCACAGAATGATTCTGAATACCTGCCATTGCAATTGACACGTTTGATTGGCCGCATTGTTTCGACTTATTTGTAAGATTGTGGAGGATGCCAAGCGAGATTTGGTTCAGTCAAGGTTGTCCTCACCAACTCCGACCTCGAAAACGCGGCCGTCACCCTTCTGGGATATGCGTTCTGCGAAGGAAACGCTAGGAAGCGATTCCTTTCACTTACTCTTACCGGGCCGAAAAGCGTGATTGGGGCACGAACTCCTCAAATTGTTCATATCATTCAGATCGTCCTCAAAAGATTTGGTGCATTCCTGGTCGTCCTGCAAGCCGCGATGCGCATTTTCTCTCATTGGCCATCGCGCATTCCGAGTTAGACCCACAACAGGTCACCTGCCAAGTTGACAAGGCGACAAAATCCTGGCTGAGATAAAAGACGCTTTGTGGGCTTCTGACAAGCCGGGAGGAAGAGGCGTGATTGGCGAACCCTTGCTTTTTACGCTGGCCATTTCCTGCCGCTGCGCGCCATGCCGAATGGTCAAAGCATCGCCTCCATTGTAACGTAGGCATACAACAAAGAAGGCTAATTTTCCTTCTTCTCGAAGGACGGGACGGCACGGTGGTGATATCGGCGCATGGGCGTGCAGCAGCGGAGCTTGCTGTCTGTTATCAACAGGGTATTCTAGCCGCATCATAGCCGCATGTTCACGTGCGACGAGAAGATTGGAAGGGAAATAGGTACCACTAATGGGGGAGTTTGTACGCTTTGGGATTCACTCCAGCCGGGGCACGGGACGGTACCTAATTTTCGAAGCAGTCTCTGTAAGAGAACGTGATCTTTCGGTGCTCTGCCTTGCCGGCGAGAACGCAGTGCGACACGGTCTAGTCCACGATTTGCGTCATTCAACTGAGCGCTTGTTTGCCCCCGTCAAACTTTCGGGATACAGCCCTGTCGATCGGCACTATGCAGGCTTCGCGTGGAGGGCTCACGGATCCGAGTAAAGATTTCAGCAGAGCTACAGCAGCTGCAGGTGCTTTCCATTGATAATTGTGGGATCTAACCTTTCCGAGCACTGGTTTTTTCAGACAGGCCAGTTAATATGTGTGTGGACGGATACAACCATATACTCAGTACCTTAAAGAGCTCTCAAGTCAAAAGTGTTCGATACCTTATGTCCCGTTCTCGAAAACGAACCTTATCGACCGCTGCTCCATCCCGGCCAAAACATGCTTTCTCAAAACAAAGCTCGTTGATTCGCTTGTATCTCTACGGCTAAGAAGACTAAGCTCCTAGATGTGAAATACGAAAAGCTGCTTTGCAAGCGACAACTTGGTAAAGGTGTGTGGACGGGTTGGTATTGATGAGCCGGTTGCCAAACGATGAGAAGAGCGGCCGGAGCCGAGGCTGTTGAGCCTCCGCAATTCAAGAAACCGAATCCTCTCCAAATGTCGCTTCCTTTATATTTTAGAATTGCTAGCCGCGAGAGCTAAGCGCCATAGCGCATAAGCTTGATGAGGTTTCATCTTTAATGGCTTCTTTCAATACAACCATTTCAAACATCTTGTAATTGCTGTCTTGATCTTCGTCAGTCAAAGTTGGCTCTACGATGCCAAGGTCCCTATCAAATTCGTATTTACCACTTGTAGATCTCTTCAGGCTCGAAAAGATTGATGATCAAACTTATCGGTCGACTGCATATCCCTTTGCTCCCGCTCCTACAGGAAGAGCGTATGGCGGCCACGTCTATGCGCAGGCAGCGTGGGCCGCCGCACAAACAGTGAAGCAAGGCTTCATAATACATGTAAGTTAACGTAAGAAATGTATATTATCAGGCACAGCTCCATGGTTGTTCGGTCCTCTCGATTCCAGTCAATATTTCACGAGGCTGGTTCTAGACCACGTGTCTGTACATTTCATCTAATCTCCAGCCATAGAACATTTCTGGCTTCTTTATTCTTCCCGGCATCACCGACATCCCTTTCGTATATCATGTCACAACGATCCGCGACGGCGGTAGCTACTGCACACGCAGCGTCTCCGTCGTGCAGGCCGAGGGCAAAGGCGTCGCTTTCACGGCCACCATCAGCTTCAAACGGGTCGAGTCCAGCCCAGTCGAAGTCTGGGACGGACGCGATCTCTACACGCACTATGCCGATGCTCTACAGGGACGAAGACCAGAAGACTTCCCAGAGACACCCGGAATGGATACGCCCTCGTATCGTGACACACTCAAAAGGGAGGGCAGAGTAGACGAATTTCCGGGTTTGAGCTGTAGGGAAGTTGATATGACGGAGTGGAATCAAGGGAAACCGCCAATGGACCAAAGGCAATTATATTTCTACACGCCCATTGGCGACGTTCCTCCCGTGTCTGAATCCCCAAATTTCCATGCCATCGCGCATCTCTATGCTAGCGATAGGAATTCTCTGTACCTCGTTCCCAACGTATTAGGCAAGGGGGATGATTATACGCTCATGGCGAGCTTAAATATAAACGTGGTCTTCACCGGAACAGTCGACGACATGAACGTAGAGAAAGACAAGACGGGTAGGAGATGGTTTTGTCAAGAAGCGCAGGTCAGTTGGATCGGTAGAGGGCGAGGACTACATCAGAGTCGAATCTGGAGTCCCGAGGGGAGTTTGCTGGCGACGAGCTGGCAGGAGGGTTTGGTAAGATTTGGGAAGGGAGAACAGTATCGGAGAGTTCCGCGGAAGACGAGTCGTCTGTGACCGAGGATCCAATGTACTTTTCGAGATATACCGTCCAACAATTTTTGATACGAACGGTTTGCAGATTGACATTCTCCGCGGTAGAGTAACGAGAGAAGGTCGAGGGCCCAAGTGGTTGGGACGACAAAGAAAATTGGGACGGCAACAGGGCAGGGGTCGCAGCTGGTCCCTGTATCCTGTCCCTTATCGGAATCGCATTCGTACCTTTTTTTTTTATCGAGGCTCGCCATCACCACGCCGTCCTTTTCCCTCCAGTTCCTATCCTCCATCTTCCTCCAAAATGCTCGGTAGTACTAGAGCGATGCGGCCTCCTATTTTCGCCTCAGCTTCAATTCTGAGACAGTCCGGCCGCCGAGCATATTCTCCCTTAGTAGCCCGCAGCAGACCAGCTACGGCTGCCGCCCTCTCCCGGCCAACTTTCCACCGTCCAACCCTACGCCAGGCTTTCCGACGGGGATATGTTGACAAGCCGTCTGGGGCTACAGTCAAGAGGGGCACATTTAGTGTTTTGCGATGGCTTTGGAGGTTGACGTACCTTGGTGCCCTTGGCGGATTGGGATACGTCGGCTATGGAATTTACCTCTCAAGAAATCCGAATGACCAAGCGGAGCCAGATCCCAATAAAAAGACTCTCGTTGTTTTAGGTACCGCCACTCTCTAGTCCCAATGGCTTGTCCTGGTCGTTTGCGACAGCATCTCACCCTTACGCATAGGAACGGGCTGGGGCTCAGTCTCCCTGCTTAAAAAGCTGGATACCGAGAACTACAATGTCGTTGTGATATCGCCGCGCAACTACTTCCTCTTCACACCTCTGCTTCCCTCATGTACGACCGGCACCATCGAGCATCGCAGCATCATGGAGCCAGTACGCAACTTTTTGCGGCATAAGAAGGCAAGCGTGAAGTTCTACGAAGCCGAAGCCACCAAAATCGATGCTGCGAAAAAAGTCGTCTACATCAATGATGAAAGTGAAATCAAGGGTGATACGAGTGCGACGGAAGTGCCTTTCGACATGCTTGTCGTGGGTGTTGGGGCAGAAAACGCAACCTTTGGTAGGTCTCCGCTCCTATTATGACAGAAGCATCCTTGATCTAGACGAGACGACGTTCTGGCATGTTCGGCTAATCGCGATTTCATGCAGGCATCAAAGGTGTAACAGAGCACTCTTGCTTTCTAAAAGAAGTCGGAGACGCACAAAGAATCCGCAAGCGCATCATGGATTGCTGTGAAACTGCAACATTCAAAGACCAGTCGCCCGAAGAAATCAAGCGTCTCCTGCATATGGTCGTTGTTGGAGGTGGTCCCACGGGCGTTGAGTTTGCCGGAGAGCTGCAAGACTTCTTTGAAAGCGATCTGAGGAAATGGATCCCGGACATTGCGGATAATTTCAAGGTCACTCTCGTTGAGGCGCTGCCAACCGTAAGTTCTAATGAGCCACGCTCAAATTCGGTTACCTCGGAAATCATCGCGTGGAAATGGATACTGATGACACATGATACCTAGGTTCTTCCCATGTTCTCCAAACAGCTCATTGACTATACCGAAAAGACGTTTGACGAGGAGAAGATCGAAATCCGCACAAAGACCATGGTAAAGAACGTAACGGACAAGTACATTGAGGCCGAACACGCCGACCCTTCTGGCAAGAAAATCTTGGAACAAATCCCATACGGCCTCCTCGTCTGGGCTACAGGCAACGCTTTACGCCCTGTCGTCCGCGACCTCATGAGCCAAATCCCCGCGCAAAAAGATTCGCGACGAGGACTAGCAGTCAACGAGTACATGGTTGTCAAAGGCACGGAAAACATCTGGGCGGTCGGCGACTGTGCTGTCGCAAACTATGCGCCTACGGCACAAGTGGCGTCGCAGGAAGGCGCCTTCCTCGCGCGTCTCTTCAATCAAATGGCGAAGACGGAGGTGCTGGAACAACAATTGGCGCAGCTGAGCGATGAGCAGGGCAAGAAGTCGGGAGAAGAGCGCAACAATGTGTTTGCGGAGATCAAAGATGTCCAGAAGAGACTGAGACGCGTGAAGCAGATGGGTCCATTCGAGTACTCCCACCAAGGCTCGCTCGCATACATTGGCAGTGAGAAAGCCGTTGCAGATATCAGCGTCTGGACGGGCAATCTGGCGTCTGGAGGCACTCTGGTAAGTCTATCGCTTTCTATTGCGTTGTTTCATCATTTCGATCGTCTTGCAGTCCGCCTTGTACGCTAACAGGGGCCTTCATACAGACCTATCTCTTCTGGCGAAGCGCCTACCTCAGCATGTGCTTCAGCACACGGAACCGCATCCTCGTCCTTCTCGACTGGGTCAAGAGCTCCATGTTTGGACGTGACGTGTCGCGAGAGTAAATGCTCCTCATTGTCCTTGACGTCTACCCTTTCAGTAAGGAAAGGTGCCTCCCTCAGTATAGGTGACGGCTGTACGTTGTTGTCTTTTTGTATATTTGGCTTGTAATCTGGTTTTCTCGTTGTTCCGGCTTGCTCTTCACCAATAGATGGACTGGTTTCTGGTTGTTCTGTAACTGTTTTCGATGTTTGGACTACCAATGCTTATGCTATGGATCGTCTTGCGCTGCGGCGCTGGACTTTGGGGAATATATAGACGCGTTAGGTGATTGGATTCGTTTGCCAGCAATGAATACAGGCTGTATATTCTATTTCATATCTCGAAACCGGATGAATAGAGCAAATAACGCTAGGCCTCAGGAAATTTGTGTGGTTGTCCGATGCTGAGGACTGCTAACCTTAAAAAACATCATACCTTAGCACAAACTAAACTATATGTTTTATTCCAAAATCGCTTTCCAGTACTTGCGATCATTGGAATGAGAATACACTCGATCCCGTCCGCTCTCGATACGTTAAGCTCATTGCCGCTTTGTTAGTAGCTGTGTGGGTGACCAGCAGCGAATACAAAGTATTGCAAGTTTTTTCTTTTTTCTTTCGCTGGACCTGGGTTTTAATCTTTTTCTTTGCAGTCAAAACATACACATGAAAGTCTGTTTTGTCAATAAATTTATGCAATTCTCTATACAGCATCATCAGTGGTCATGCGGGTTCAGGCTGCTCTAGTCTTTGGACGAACGACCAATTTTTTGCACTAACGCCATTGTTCTAAACATTTCTTAGACTTGTCAGGACTTCCTCGTGTACGGCTCGTAAGAACTCGACTAATTTGCCCAATATTGGACACTGGAGCTGGATGTCCAGACCTCTTGCGAGTACGAATGCTCCCGACACCCAGCATCGACATCTCAATAGAAACGACATGTAGCCCGTGGGGCCCTTTGCCGTCCTTTGTACCACCCTGATCTAAATTCCTAGGATCTCGCCTTGTTCGCTCACTTTATGGTGCACTTAGCAGAGCGCATCTAGCTATATTCAGCTACTTGGAGCGAGTATCGTAGGCCGTATGTCTCAACATGGCATGTCATACCGCCCGGTTCAATCTTCTATTTCGTCATTTATATTTACAGGTACAGATGTCACATTTGAGCGGAATTCAACTGTCAGGAGGCAGCAACATGTGTAGATTTTAAGGAAGGCTGATGTTTGTCTGTGGCTAACTACAAGCAGTACAATTTAATGAAAGTCGTCATGTTGTATGAAATTCTCCACGGTAGCTGGAGTACTCTAGTGAAGCGGGCATTTCCGGATTTGGAAGTTGTTGGGAAACGAAGGGGTCGGGAAGGGGAAATATTGATCAGGTTGTGATGCCGCAATTGTATGAAATGAGGAAAATGTGGTAGTAAAAGAGCGTTTGATAGCGAACGACTCGCTCCATGTTAACCCGGATCCTCGCTTCCGTCTCCTTGTGCTCATGATCTTGGTAGAGGAAGCCTTTACGTTTCCCCCTTCGATATCTTGCTCTTGACGCAGCGGATCCGGAGCTTCACTTGGCAGAATCCCGAAGTTTCCCAATCTTCAAGAGTACAACTCCACTTCCCCGAGTAGTTCTTCCTCCTGAACTCATTCATTGTGTATTCCCAATGCTTGACTTCCTCCCGCACTCCATCCACTGCCATCTGCTCCAACGCGTTTTGGTATACCGAAAACACCATTGGTTGACCGGCCATGTTTTGGAGGTTTCTGTGCATGCGCTGATCCCAAATGTCGATTTCGGTCTGGATGATCCAATGCTTCACATGCGGGGTCCACATGAGGCTTTGAACGGCGAATGACATGCTGGGATGATCCGTTGATTTCCGGTTGTAGACAGCAGATCGCATCGAAATTTGCTGGATCCGTACTCGTACGCCGTTCTGGTAAAAAAGGGAGCTCAAGCCAGGCGAGAGGGGCTTCAAGAACGTCGATAACAAGTCTCGAGTCGCGCTCGTGGTTTTTACAGCTTCATACCAGAGGGTGATGGAATTGCTGCGGACAAGGTGCTCTTTGACCTCGTGAAAAACTTGGCGGCAGGACAGAGCGAGATTGTTCCCACTATAGCGTCCAGTAGAGCGTACTGAACGCCGACAGAATGGATAACTGAAGTATGACACGTCGATCTTGATGCCCCTTTCAAAGACTTTCTCGTACACATTGTCACGTAACTCTCTTGGTAGCAGAAGTAGGGGAAAAGGCTTATCTTTCGGCAAGGGTAGGGGGAAGGGCTTGTCTTTCGGTGGACGTGCTTGTTGGCTTGGCCGACCTCGAGTGGACCTCTGGCGCTTCTTAATGGGACTTGGTGGTGGCACGTAGAAGTCGGTAGCCCGCCTCTTGCCCGTGGCAGATCGTGTTGTTGGTGCCATTATGGACGGTGCTTAATCAAGGGGAAAAGAAACCAAAGTTGGAGACGAGGTTGTCTCTCGATCATTTAAATAATAAAAGCTACGTGTGACGCATAAGTTACACAGCCTCGAGAAAGTGAACTTGCTTCTGGAAGATAAGTGATGGGTCAAGACGTGATAAGGGCAGTGTGAGAAACGGAGACGGCCAAAAACCAAATGTCACTTACGACATCACCTGAAATCGCCACAGAATGGTAAAGTAGTAGCCTTCGCGCTGCTTTTGAGCGAATCCTACACTAATTAATTCGTGAAGCTACGAAACTCACAAGGGCTTGGCCGAGTCTCGCCATCTTGTCTGTTTACGGGTCAGAAGCGAAAAGTCGCCGGCAAAACAAAGTTTGATCCCACCAAATCTGCCCCAAAATCCCATTATTCCTCAACTCCTTCATTATACCATTTGTGGTACCACCTCTTGAAGGAGCTTTCTGTGACGAATTGAATTTCCGAGTGTTTATCGACTCAGCTCTCGCGATATCACTCTACTTCTCTTCTTGCTCGCTATCCGGAATGCTCACGTGCAAGATTCCATTGCGAAAGGTGCGATTGAGAGCTCGAGCGGTCGACGAATGAGGCGGCTGCGGCTGCGACCGTGGCTGGGATTCTTGTGGTCTTGAGGACTCTGCTCTTTGCTGTTGGTGTGGCCCCAGTTCGTTAGTGCGTGAGCGCTTCGCTGACCGATCGCTTGAGGGCGGAAATGGAAGACCGTGGGGTCGTACAGTGTCTGAAGGCGCACTCATGTCAGCTTGCAGATTGGACGATGCGTTTGGGCTCCCGTATTGGGACGTCCAGTGGCCATGGCCCATAGGTGTTCGAGAGCCGGAAGTCCTCATACTTGAACGGCGCGGTGTTTCCTCTTCCTGCAGAGGTTGTCCCTGTAGCTCGTGATCTTCAGAGCTATGCCTAGGAGGGACTTGCTGCTCGAAGTGATGCTGGGTATCTCCACTAGCCTGATGATGATAGTGATGATCGATGCGTGACGGCCGCTCATTCGGCTGAAATTCTCGAACGCGCGTGGGAACTATAGGTTCTTGACGTGCCTGCTGAAGTTCTTGTTCGCTCTGAAAAATTTGGCGTTCTAGTTGGATCTGCTCATTCTGCCAGAACATCTCACGTGCTTGGGCAATCTCAATCTCCTGCTTGGCCTGGCTAATTTGTTGGCTGATTTGGTTGGCTTGTGTCGCCCAAAGATTGAGTTGTTGCCGTGCAGTCGCTTGCTGATTTGCTGCGTCCATTTTTCGTTGGCGGAGCTCACGTATGCGGTATTGCAATCGAACAGACTCTTGATGCTGCGGATGAAGCTGTACAAAGACGCGAGCAAGTTGCTGTAATTCATGATATGGCAAATCCAAAATTTCTGTAATATCGAAATTTGAGGGCAAATTTTGCCCACCAATTTCTATTCGTGGTTCTCGCGACGATATACTCTTCAAAATCTCTGAAGACGCTTGCCACGAATCAGCACCTTGAACATGCCGACGACGACTAGACGGCACCCGCAGTCCTGCACTTCCCGTATCCGCGAGATTGTCAAAATTAGCATTTGTTGAACCCAGAGCATTTGGAGTGCGTCCCAGTGTCGCATATGTGCTTGGTGTAATGAGCATAGGTGTAGAGGTCGTGAGAGGCTGTCGAAAAAGTGAAGGCAGATTGCCATTTCCGTATACCAACTGGGGTGGGGCAACTACTGGGACATAGCTTTGCTGGTGATCAGATGATAGCTGGGAAGGCTGAAGTCCAGTCTCTGGAGAGCCACCCGGTTGTAGAGCCTGGGTAGGCCTACTAGGTTGATGATCTGTTAAGACCTGAGGGATAAAATCATCCCGCGTTTGCAGAGAACCTGCAGATGTCGCGGCAGAACTGGGAAATGGCCCAACAGTAGATGCATTTTGACTTTGCAAAGCTGGTTGGTTCGGAGGATCTGTCACAACTGCACCAAGATCAGCAGTGGATTCATCAATACCGGCATGCTTGGTTTTGATCGCGGTATGAGCCCTGTTTCCTGCTTTCTGCGCTTTGCATACAATCGCCTGGTCTGGTGAGGTTGCTGGCTCCCGCCATGCTGATTTCTTTGCTGAAGTTCCTACTTCTTCGTACTGGGTGGTATGCACGGCGTTGACGGGCTGATCTGCTCGCACCGGGGATTTCAAGGGCGCGTTGAGGTTAGACAACCCTTCAATGGCAGAGGAGGCGGATTGCATTCCAGTTCTAAGGGAAGCATCAGAACTGGTACTGTCATTATTCCCAATCATCTCAACGTCCATATCATCGGAAGTATTATCATTAGCAGTCTGGTTGTGTCTCGACAAAGTTTTGCGGCCTGCTGATGATCCATTGCTCGAAGCGCTTCTCTTGGACGAGTTAGAACCAGTGGCCAATTCGTTGTCGATTTTGTCGGGTCTTAGGAGGACCAATGCAGACTGGGGCTGTTGCAAAGACTGGGATGTAGCTATTGGGTCCATTTTAATTGAGGGTCTCTTGATCAGTATTGGAGCTATTAAGCCGGTGGGCAGCTTTAGATAAAAGATCAGTCTCAATAACGGCACTTGGGAAGACTGCGCGATCTACCCGAAGACGACCTCAATGTGTTGCTTTGTTTTGGGGAACTATCGTATTTTGACTTTGTGACCCGTTGAGACGGCTGAGATCTCGCAGCTTTGGCCGCATAGCCTTGTGAGGTTAGCCACGATACACTTCAAGATCAACACCGCAAGAATCTCAGAGATGAAGAGATAAGGGAAGGCCCAACACTTGTGTGTTGAGGAAAGGTGTCGTAAGAAAATATGTGAGAGCGTCTTATAGATCAATGAGGTCAACCATAACATTTTTGCTCTTGTGCCTCAGGACAGACATCACAATAGACAAACACTATAAGGGCTAAGTGTTTCACACTTTATTGCGAGACAACAATAGCTCACAAGCCAATGTGTTACCACATGTGGGACTGTCATAACAACTAGCGCCACAATAGTGAGTAGGCCAAAATAAAACTAATGACTCAGACTCAACTTTCTCTTGAACTTACCAACTTCCGACCTCGCTGCATTTCACCAATTTCACATCTCAAGCTACCCCCATCCAAACTTTCGAGAGCTTACATGACCATGGCAAACAGGTGGGAAATCCTCCCTTGCGGCCATCCTGGCGTGGTGCCTGCTGTAAGTCTTACAGTGTTGAGAGTCTCCATTTCCATGAGGCTCGTCGCGAGTATTTTGTCTGACGTTTGCCGATAGGGATCAGAGACCCAAACATCTGGAATCTGTGGCCTGTGCAAAGAGCTCACGGCCATCCAAACGGACTGCGACCGGACCCGTAAGTTCAAGCAGGTCACCTGCGGATGGAACGACGGCCAGGGAGAAAGACTACGAGCCATCGACGTCGCCGAGACGAAACAGAAGCTCATCAAGCGAATAGCCATGAGCCACCGCGTGAGATTGGTGAACTACAAGGAGCGTCTCCACGATCTCACAGAGCGGTTTAAATATATTTCGGCCAGAACGGGGTCTGACGACTTTCCGTCATCCGTTGAAGCGTCTTCCGAAACGTCAAAAAAGAGGAAACGCGAGGATGATGGATCGGAGTCGACCTCGTTGAACTACCAGCGGCCACCATTCAAGCGGACAAAACGCGTCCAAGACGCGTTTGGATACCGCCATGGAGATGACGTCCTCCGGCAACTTGAGGCAGATCAGAGATACGACCTCATGACATTGCTGAGCGTAGAAATAGAGGAGGATAAGAAGCAAAAGGAGAAAGAGCTAGGAAAGACAGGACCGGACATGCAAGCTTACCCTAGCAATAATGGGTTGAAGCGCAAGCATGAAGAGGAAGAACAGGAGGACGATCGACCGCGCAAATGTCCACGACGCGACGGACCGCTCGCTGAGGTACGCTGGGTAGCCGGAATGGGACCTGGCACCATTCAACATCGTTCATGCCTGAAAGGAGGATCAGGCCCGAGGGTGGCCAAGACCAACGTTATGAGATACTCTCCCAACGAACACGGCACGAACAAAGTCGTGCGGTTCGACGCTCCAGATGACCCTGAAAAGAGGGAGAGGTATGGATATCGTCGTACAAAGCGGTTCAGAAGAGGTTTCTCGGAGTCAACTAGCCGTAATTATCAGCCCGGAAAATGGGCAGCACGGCCGGGATACGAATACATCGACACAAGCGGTTGTCGTAACAGCCTTTGGCCGAGTATCGTCAGGCCACAACCTCGTCATTTAGCCTCCAACAATCGTCCAGTGGGACAGGAGCCAATACTCACATCCAGCAATCGCAACGCCATGATGGTGTTCGGTCCAAAGCAGAGCATTGCCGAGTATATAACCGGTAAAGAGAGACCAGCACAACATCCCCGAGAAAGGGAGGAAAGAGAGGAAAGGGAAAGGAAGGAAGATGAGGTTCAAGACACAGCTGAGGACCCGAGTGTGCTCAACCCGTTGTACAGGGCATGGAGCAAATGCGCTCGGGTAGCTGGACGCATACCGTGGATCGGCAATCTTATCCCAGCGGCGGGAATTAGGAACAGTGAGAGATCTCCCATGTTGAAGTTGAGGCTTTGCTGACCAAATTCTACCAGGAGAGGTCCGAGAGACGATCGGCCGGCAAAAGGCAAAGAACGCCACAGCCGCGGGCGATGAGGACTGATGACTAGACGTGATGTTTATCCTCCATGGCATGGGAAGGACGGAAAGTACGGAACTGTGCTTATGGCGCAAATAGGCTTGAAAGTGCGCGGGTTCGATGCGGTGCACCATGTGGAGAACGGAGGAGCGACCGAGGGGAGTTGGTATAAATAAAGCTGGACCTAGACTGGTGATGCCGGCTGTTGGCACGAATTCCATTGCCGAGTGGGACGAAAGTTTAATGGTTTACTTCCTGGAGATGCAAACATACTGAAGCAAGTCAGATAGTGCCTGAAAATGCAAATGCCTTCGTGAACACCTGTGTATCATTCGTCAACTCTCGACCTTTTCTCCCTTCTCCGATCATCATCTCGCTCAGATCTTCGCTTTCTTTCTCCCAGTGGCCCTGCATTTGCTCCTGTCATTTCGTCTCCTCTACCTCGACCGTAATCCGGCCTGAATCGGTCGTCACCACCAGCCCAAACGTCATCTCCTCTATCCTTCGGCCTCTTGTCATCTCGGCCAAAGTCACCCCATCGGCCTGTATCCTCACTCCTCAAATCCTTGTATCTTGTTCTGCCTTTCTTTCCAATCTTTGTCGCATCTCTTATCTGCAGATACTGCGGAAGAGCATCTTTACCCTTGACCTCATCTTCATACCGGGCCCCCATAAGATCTCGACGTGCAAGTCCCAACTCCTCTGCATTATCCATATAAAAAGCTCCCTTGTGATGGTATCGTTGCATATAAGCGCCTTTCTCGTCATTCTTCGTGATCCTACTCTCCCTCTCCCGCTCTCTTTCCTCTTTGATCCGCTCTTCCCTCTCTCGATCTTCTGCTTCGCGCTCCGTATCTGTGAGATTTCGCCTTCGCTCAATCTCCTCTCGCTCGCGCTCCGCTTGCTCGACCTTCTCCCTCACGCGCTTGACTCGCCGTAGCTCTCGTAGTTTCCAAGCTGCATACTCGGCCGCTGGGTCCAGGTCATCGGTGTCGTCGACATCCAGATCATCCAAGCCAGCGGCAATGTCGTCATCATCCCACTGCTTTCGTCCCGCAGCTTGCTCTGCCGCACGCTGGTCCAACTGTGTCTGAATGAGAGCATGGCTTCTTTTCTTGCGCTCGTCATCTTCTTCGAGCGCAGGTGTACCCGATGCCGCTCCGCCCGCTGCCAAGGTTCCATTGATTCCAGAGCCAGAGGATTGCTTTCTTTCTCCCTTCTTCATGAAGACGGGCCTGATCATCTTCCGCCTTGCGGCTTCATCTTCGCTACTGGACTCGTCTTCCTCTGATTCTTCATCAGATTCACTTCCCTCATCTTCAGAGCCTGAGCCACTCTCGTCCTCAGTAACGAACTCCTCTTCTTGCGCCTTTCTAGCCGCCTCGGCAGCCCTTCGGTTTTCTGACTCGACTGCTGCAAGTCGTTTTCGTTCTGCAAGGTCGACAGTGGAGGATTTGAATGAAGTCGCTTTGGGTGGTGCGGGCTTTTTCTGCGTTGTCTTTGAGGATTCGCCATCTTCTTGTTCATCTTCTTCGTCCTCCTCTGCTTCGGACGACGATGCTTCTTCCGCTGCGGGTTTACCAGGACGATAGCGGGCTGGCTTGATAGGGTTGGCGGTCATACGTTTGGGTGGCATTCTGGCTGAGGAATTGGAGCTGGATAGACAAAATCGCCGATCGATAGATGTACGAACTGTCTAGTAGTGAAGAGAGTGAGGCTTTGAATCAAGTCAAAGGCCGGATGCAGGATGCACGGGTACCGTTTGAAGTAACATTTTCCACAGGTGCGGAATCGCCCCACCATGCCCGAGACGGTGCGCCATAGCCGCCAAAGGCTCAATGCCCCACGTTCGCCGAAAACCCAATTTTGTACTTTTCACCAAAATTCGCTAGCAAGCTACAAATTCGTATTTCTGCGTAGCGCAAAGTCAATAGTTTAGATCAATTTCTATTTTAGGTAAAAATGAAGCTATTCATGTGCCTGCAAGGCGTGTATATAGTGAGAATCCCGTGATTTTGCCAATCTTCTATTTGACCTCGATTTGTCTATCAATTTGCCGAATCTAGGCCTTATTATCTCGTTTGTCCAAATCTATCTACTTCGAGCGCCGGCCAAAGCGTGTGATTGGCTCTAATCTAGACGTTTGATTCGCTAACGACGCCCGAGAACTCTTAGACTCTAGTGAAACGTTGTCCAAACTAAAACTAGTCAATTCTCGCTCGGCCTACGCGATTTTATTCTACAAAATTGTAAATTGATTTATACTAGATTGAAAACGTGAACATAAAGATTTATATCTAATCTAAAAGAATATAGAAGATTCAAATTTAGAAACAATATATTTATGAGATGTCTAGCCGGCTATTAGTAAATAGTCTTTAATAATCAAACTTTGATTTATTTATTGATATAATAATTTATTTTGCTTTTGCTTCTCGATAGTCTTAGTAGCTATATTTTTTGAATTTCTCACGAAAATGCCACCATCAAATAGGTAGGTCCAAGATAGTAATAAAAAAGGCGACGATAAAGAAAATAGTGAATTCAAATTTCTATAAACACAAAGCCAAATTCGATAAATACTATCTTTGAATTCAAATCGATTTATAAAAAACTCTTGAATATTGCCACTTTCAAAAATACTAGATTAAAGCTCAATAGAATCTAGATTTAGCGTATACTCTAATTTTTTTTTACTAAAAACAATTTAATTAATCACAATATAAAATTTCTCGAATAGTTTTTTCTTAATTTTCTAATAAAGATTGTTAATAACTTCACCAATTAATCTTTAAAAAATAAATATAAAACTAAATAGAGAATTTCAAGAAAAAATTTCTCGCTAGAATTTAGAGAATAGATTAGCCACTTATTTCTTTCAATTGTCAATCAAGATTGATCTAATTATTTTGTAATCAAAATTACCAAATTTAATTGAATTGTAGTTCGATAAACTATTTATATATTATTCGATAAAGTTTAGAACTACTATATAAAATTGAATCACAAAAAATTGAGATTACTACAACAATAATAGCGAAATAGATTTTTGGGTTAATAATAGTGTTAATAGTTCAATATTTGAAGCCAAAACTCGATTTATACCAATATAAGTTTTGTTATTTTTCTTTTTTTGTAAATAATAAATCGATAATTGGCGCTCTAACTTTATTTCTTTCTAAACGAGATAAATATCAATACGATTTTGGCGAGACCCGACGCTAGAAATAAAATCTTTTACCGTGACTAATTCAAGAACAATAACCGTAATACGCGCTAGAGGTTGATTTTGCGGCTTAATAATAGATATAAATAAAAATATAAACGCAAACTAAAATAGCGGCGATAGCGACAACGTTAAATATTTCTAAACGTTACAATATTGACACTATTCTACGTTTATAAATAAAAAATTTGTATTATAATTGCGTACGCCAAGCTTTTTTAAGCAAGCTCTATACCAATTTGAAGCTATTTCTAAAGCTATTTAGAGGTCAAATCAAAGCGAATATAGTGAATAGAATATAATAGAAAAAATTTGAAAAAGAGATATATATTTTTTATAGAGAATTGAACGTATTTATATATATTCTCCCACTATATTCTCAACTATATTTCCGAGATTGTAATTTGATCGCAAAATTTCGGATTGATTAGCAGACTCTTTATTAACACTCTATAGCGCGAATTTTTTGAGAGTAGACACATTCAATTCGGCAAGATAAGAATATTTATTGCCTATAGATATAACGTCTGCTGGTGGCAGGTAAGGGCACAATATACAGGCTAGGCTATTATTACAATAGTTGAATGTCAAAGATAAAATTAGACAAATCGCTATTTCTTCTTTAATTATAATTATCCAAAAATATATAAATAATTACAATATAGCCCGGAATTCTACTATTCTATTTAGATAGTTATTATTTGTTTGTTTATAATTTATATTGTTGCAAAATAGATTAAATAAGCTTTAATCGAGCTAATATAAATTAGAATAACTTAATTAAGACACTAGTGAAAATAAAATAATTCAATCAAAATTTTATTGATTATATTATTTCTCTTAATAGATCAAATACTATATACAACTAAAAGAAATTTTTTTATTAAAAATATTTGTGCTAAAAAATAGTATAAAAAATAATTATCAAAAACAAAGTTTTTTTCAAAATTTGTAAAATTTAATAGTAGCCAAATATAAATTAGAAATTTCTAGTTTAAATTGATTTTACTATTAATTATTTTTTTTGATAAATATCGAATTTTAATTTTTTCTAATTATATTTAATTATATTTGGTTATATTTGATTATAGTTGATTATATCTAATTATAACGCAAAATAGCATAATTTGATACAAAATAGTAGAAAATAATATTAACTAAAATATATAGAGCTATTTAATAGTTTTTTGACTTTTTTTAGACAATTTTGACTATTTTTGACCTTTTTTGATCTATTTTAATTTATTTTATTTTAATATAATTTCAACTAATATTTGCTTGACTCGCAAAATGTCTATTTTAGCCAATAATTCTACAAAATATCTATATATATGTTGTTTGAGTTCTATCAAAACAAAAAAAGTCAAGATATTCTAGAAAAATTTATATTATTTTCTAAATCCCAATATTATAATAGATTTTGTTATTGAAGATATATAGATTAGCTATTATTTCTATTATTTTTATATAAACTAGAATTGTTTTTATATAGGTTATTCTAGTATATTATAATATATTTTGCTTTTGCTAATTATAATAAATCTTGAATAATATTTATTTGTAGATAAATATACTCGCAAAATGTATCAAGAATTATTATAATAAAATAAAAATATAAATAGAAATTAGTGGACGTATTTTAACTTTAGATTTTGTAGCTAATTTTGCTAAAAAATCGCAAAATATTATTAAATTCGATTATTTTAAAAAAAAAATAGTTTCTATCTTAAAAACTATTATATTTTGTTTAAAAATATATATAGTAATTTTGGGCTAAAATAGTGTAAAATAGTATTGATTAATTTATTTAGGCTTTATTCGAATTTTTTTTGTATTTTTTTTGTTTATATAGATTATAACAACTATAAATAGTTTTGAATATTTTTTGAAGAACACAATTATAGTAAAATAGAAATAGTGATAATAAAAATATATAAAAAACGCAAAACAAAAGTAATTGCGGTTAATAAAAAAATTGAAATCTTTTCGAAGATAATTTTGATTTTTTTTAGTATATTTTGACGCAACTAATTTCTTCTAAACGCGTTATAGATTAAAAATATCTATTTTAATTTTTAATAATATCTTTTTGTTTGTCTAAAGAGTTATTAAAAACAACAAAATTCTTTGTAGACAAATTAAAAAACTAAAAAAATAAATAGAGATTATTCAATATTAAATAAAAAAAAATAAAAATATTTAACTTAAAAAGATAAAAAAAGTATTTAAAAATAATATTAATTTTATTTTTTTGAAATTGAATAATAAAAAAGAAAATTAAAGAAATTATTTTGGCGCAAAATAGCGCAAAATAGCGCAAAATAGCAAATTATTTCTTTGCTTATAATATTTTTTCTACCTTCACTAGCGCCTTAATTGGGCTATTCTAACCTATATTGGCTTAATTGAGGCCTATTCGGCCTATTCTACAACGATATAAATCGTAGACAAACAAATAATAACTATTCAGGCGAAATAGTAGAATTCTAGACTATATTGTAGCTATTTATATATTTTTGAGTAATCGCGACTAGAAAAAAAATAGCGATTCGTTTAATTTTATTTTTGATATTCAATTATTATAATAATAATTTAGTTTATATATTATGTTTTTATCTATTATTAATAGTTGTTATATTTGAATTATTTATTTATTATTTGCACAACAAATTATTATTACAATAATTATTATTTATTTTTGTGTCTTTAAAAATCTATCGACTAAATTATTCACAAATATATCATAGATATTTGATAACAATTTATTAAAATCTCAAATATCTATTTAATATCTTTATATTCAATTTGGTTTTATTATAAGTAACAAAAAACAAAATACAATATAATTTGAAAACAAAATATATTTGAATGAAATATAAACAAAAAAAATCAAAATTGAAGATTTTATAATCTCAACAAATTTGAATTAAATCAAAAAATACTACAATTTATTATAATATAAATCAATTAGTTTTTTTATAATTTACACAATTTTATTCTATTTTATTGCGTTTTTATTTGTTTAAATTTAAATTATTTTATTATTTTGAAATTAAAAAACAAATTAATTACAATTAATAAATTCGCAATTGTGAAAACTATCACACTAAATCTTTAATAAATTTTTAAATAAAGTCTTAAAAAATTAAATTTGGTTTTCAATATATAAACAATATTAAGCGAATAAACTAAAAACTTTTTGTTCGCTCAAAAAAATTTAGTTTGTATTAATTTGATTTTATATAATTTGAACTTAAATAATTTATATTTAATACAATAAAAATTTTTCAAAAACAAAAAAAGTAAGTTCACAATATTTTTAAAAAACTCAAACAATATTATAATTAGTTATTATTGTTTTTTTTGTTTTATTTTCGTTTTTTTTAAACCAAAATAAACAAAAACAATTAAAAAAAAATATTTTTTATATTTATTAGCGTTTTAAACAATTAATTGCAATTTCAAATAATATTTTGTGGTTTATCACTATTTTTTAATTTTCAATTTAATAAAAAATCAAATCAATAAATTGTATAAAATTCAAATAAATTTAATCAAAATAAAAAATATTCAAATTTATTAATATACAAAAAAAAAAAAAAAAAAAAAAAAACAATAATTTTTCTCAAAAAAACTCAAAACAACACAAATTTTATTCAATCACAAAAATACAAAACAAAAAATATATTTCAAAATTTTATAAACAAAACAATAAATCACAAAAAAATATTTTCAAAATAAAATACTACAATTGTCACAAAAAAAGTTATTATTTCACAAATTATTTCAAAAAAAAACAAATAATTTTAAAAAAAACAATTTTAAAAAAAGCCAAAAACTAAAAAAAAATTTTTTTTTTTTTTAGTTTATATTAATATCCAAAAAACTAAATATATCAAAATAAAATTTAATAAATTCAAATTTGATTTATTTATAAATAAAAATTGATTTAAATTTAATTTTTATATTGAAAATATAAAATTATATTTATTTGTCGATTTCAATATTAATATAAATATTTTTTCGTTAATAATAACAAAAAAATTGAAACTAAAAGTTTTATTATATAACAAATAAAAGCCAACAATATTTGAAAAAATATTTATATATATTTACAACAAATATTAATTTAAAATAATTATTATTAACTCGCGAAAAATCAAAAAAAAGCAAAATATTTTTTTTATTGTTATAAATATTAATTAATATTTAGTAATTTTTGATTGTTTATAGTTAAAAATATATTGTTCAAAATAAATATAATATATTTAATTATAAAATATAAAATTAAAAAAAAGCCAAATTAATTAAAATACAAATTTATTGTGTATAAAACGCTAAATAAAATAATTCGAGACACAAAAATTGTTTATATAGCAATTTTTGTTATTATAATTGCCCAAAATAAAAATTATAATCCAAAAAACATTATTATAAAGCGTTTTGAGACTTTTTTAGTTTATAATAAGCCAAATTTAGACAAAAAACTTTCAAATAAATTTATTTATATTAAAAAAAAATATATATTCAAAATAAATATTTTTTTTGTTAAAAAATTGTCAAATTTAGCGAAATATATTTTATTCAATTTAGCTATTAATTTGAAAAAAAAAAAGTATTTTTATATAAGCTATTTTATAATTTTTTTATAATAAAATTGGCAATTTTTTGTGAATATTTGAATAAATTTTTTAGTTGAAAATAAATTAGAAAATTCAAATTTTTCACAAATATATCAATTTTATTTTCAAAAAAAAAAAATAATATATTAAAACTTTATATAAACTATAAAAATCTAAATTGAATCACAAAAAAAAATAGATATTTATTATTATTTATTCAAAAATTATTTAATTGATTTGAAGACGCAAAAATTTATACAAAACTTGATATTTATAATATATATTATTGAATTCGAATTTGTCAAAAAAACAAATAAAAAACAATATTTAGAATCCACTATAAATATTTTGAATACAATATAATACTATTTGATCTAATTAATATATTTATAATATTTCAATTTTATATTAATTAAATATTAGTAAAATTAATTGATATAATTTATATTGTTTATTTGAACAATATTTTTATTTACTCAAATTTGAAAACAAAATATATCGATTATATTTATATTATATTTTAACAATTAAAAAAAGCAAAATTATATATCAAATTGTTTAAATACAAATTTTATACAATTCAAATAAAGTTTTTGAAATATATTGTAATTTTTATAAAAATTTTAATTGATTTAAAAAAAATCAAAACAATTCAAAATTAATTAAAATCCGCTAATATATATAAAATATATATATTTATTGAATTTGTGAATTATTATAAACAATTTATTGATAAATTTTTTAGAATTGTTTTGTTTTTAAATAAATTTATTAAAAAAAATTTCAATTTTATCAAAAAAAAGCTAAATATAAAAAAAAAAAATCAATTTGTTTGAATATTGAAAAAAAAAATTGTGTGGTTTTTTAATTTTTAAAGAATTACTTTCAAACTATATTTATGTTGATATATTTTGATTTTAAACAAACTATTTATATTAAGACAAATATATCAAATAACGTAATTTTCGAAATTTTATTTAAAAAAAAAACAAATTGGGCCAAAAAAGTCAATAAAAACCAATTGTTTTTATTTAAAAAAATTGACAACAATCGAAAATTATTATAATATTTATAATAAAAAATTATTCGCTATTATTGTTAATTTAAAATATTAACGTTATTATTTGATTAAGTTTTTTTTTGAGTTGTTAATAAATCACAACAATTTAAAATAATTTCTCAAAACAAAAATATTAAATCAAAAACAAATTAAATAAATTAAAAAATTGACAAATTATTATTTTCAAATTATTTATAGACCAAAAAAAACAAATTCAATAAATTTATTATCAAAATATTCAAATTATATATTTTCAAAATACAAAAATAAAAAATTAAATTTTGTTTATTATTTGCAACAATTATTGAGTATTAATACTATTTTTTGTTTTCAAAAATTACAAACAAAAAAAAATAATTTAATAATAAATTTTTAAATCGAGAATAAATCAATTTCGGTTTCAAAAAAAAAAAAATTCTAAAAATAGCTTATAATAATTTATTAAAAAGCTATTTTGATATCAAAAAAACACTAAAAAAAATAATATATTTTAAAAAATAAAAATAAACTCAAAAAAATATAATAATTTATATTAAATTTTATATTTATTACAAAAAATTCAAAAATACTAAACACAAACTATATAAACTATTAAATTTTTTTTTAATTTTCTTCAAAATTATAAAAAAATATTACTATAGATTTTATCACAAAATTTTTTTCAAATTATTTGAAATTAATTATTTATAATATTATTTTTGTTTTTGTCAATAAATTTATCAAAATAATTTATTATATTTTAATATAATTCAATTTAAACGCAAAAAATTTAGCAAAATTATATTTATATAAAATTGTGCGTTTTTATAGCATTTCAATTTTTATTATTTCTAATAAAAATCCAATTATATTGTCAAAATATTGAATAATTTTCAATTTTTATTTAAAAATCAAAATTTATTTTAGTATTATTTTTTATTTTCAAACTAATAATTAAATAAAACGTTAAAATTAAATACTAAAACAATATTTTAGAATTTATTATTGTTTAAAATAAAATAATTAAGCTATATTATTAAGTATTACAAAATTTGTGTACAATAATAATATTTATAAATTAACAAAAATAACGTTTTTCTAGATATATATCAAAATATATTCAAAAAACGCAAATTGGGCCAATTTATCACAAATAAAATCAATTAATTTTTATATATTTCAATTTGCGAAAAATATATTTAATTTGTAAAAAAAAATACAAAAAAATCTATAAATAACTCAAAAAAGGCAAAAATATTATGCAAATACACAAAAAAAAAAAATTGATTTCAAAAAAAAGCAACAAATATTTATTTCAACAAAAAATATATAATCTAGCCACTCAAAAAAAAAACTAAATTACAAATATATTAAACTAAACAAAATTGTATCGAAATTGGGCCAAAATATCTACAAAATAAATATTTCAAAATTCAATAAATATTTTATTTTTTATATATTATTATTTAAACTATTTAACAATAACTCAATTATTGTATATTCAAATATATTAATTATTGAGATATTATAATTAAAAAACAAAAATATCTACAAAATAAAATATATTTTCAATCAAAAAAAAAATATTATAAACAATTGAAAATATCTAGTTAAATAAAAAAGTTACAAAAATCAAAAAAATATATAAAAATTCAATACAAATTTTTCAAAAAAAATTTTTGTTGTATTTTAAAAAAATATTTAATTAAAGAATAAACAAACCAAAAATAGCAAAAATAAATATCAATATAAACGTTCTCGCAAAAATTGAAAAAAAAAAAAAATAGTTTTAAATTAAAATTTAGAATTAAAATTTGTGAGACAATTAAAAAATTAAATCACAAAAAAAAATAATAATTATTTTTTTTTTATATTTTTTTTATCTACAAAAATAATTTTTTGGGTTTTAATAGCGTTATTAAATCCAATTTTGATTTAAAAAAAAATAGTAAAATAAAAAAAAAAAAAATTATTTTTGTATTATTATCGGCAATAAAGATCAAAATTATTTATAAAAAATTTATTAAGGCCAAGATATTATAAGCAAAGAAATAATTTGCTATTTCACGTTATTTTACGTTATTTTGCGCTAAAATAGCTTTTTTAATTCTTTTCTTTATTATCCAACTTTAAAAAAATAAAATCAATACTATTTTTAAATGTTTTTTTTATCTTTTTAAGCCAAATATTTTTATTTTTTTTTATTTAATATTAAGCAATCTCTATTTGCTTCTTCAACTTTTTAATCTATTTACAAAAAATTTTGTTGTTTTTGATAGTGCTAGGCCACCTACCCTGGTGTAGCGCCCTGGTGTAGCTTTATCGGTGGTCGAAACCGACCTTCGATGAAACAGGGGCGCAGAAATAGTAGATAGAATACCTTTTATTCCATCTGAGATAGAATAATACAACACTTGCTTGCAACAACACGTACTACCTATTAGCGCCCGTGACAGTGATAGCTCGAGTTGGGTGCGTGTACGCGAGTGTTCTTAATTGTTTTATTTTTATTTGGATATTAGCTATATCAATAGCACCAATTTGAACTAGTTTAGTTTGAACTAGTTGATCTTTTCACATAAAATATCAACACAATTCTCAATTATCTTGAATACAATTCAAGTTGATTTTTTTTTATTACTTTATTATACAATTCTATTATATTTGATTTTCTTTCGAATTATATTATTCGAATTTAATTTGGTTTCGACCGATATTTTAGTAAATTTACAAAAAAAAATCAATTCTATTTTTTTTTTTTTTAGAATTCCAAAATTATATTTCAAAATTATTTTATAAAGCTACAATTTATATATTTTTATTAAATACAATCAACAATCAAAGATAGTTTCAAAGAAGATTCAAGAATTTGCAAAAGAAATAGTTCACTTTTATAATCAATCGAGTCAATACAAATTTAGATAGAAATCGGTTATAATATTCTCAAATAAAAGATATATTAGATATTTAGCAATAAACAACAATTTAGTAATCTAAAAATTAGAATATTTTTTTATTTGAAATTATAACGTTAATAGAGATTATTTTCTTTGTATTGTTTGTTTAGAATTCGCTATTGATATAGAGTTTTTGTGGCGATTAAAATTTTTTTAAGATTAAAGAAGAAAGTATTATATTACACAAAAAATATAACAATTTGCTTTAGAATCAATTGAGTTAGTGTTGATATTGACGACAATACACAAAATATCTTCGAATAAAGAAAAAAATAATACAATTATAGATTTGACTAAAGCTTAAAATTAAATTAATATATAAAATACTCAAGCAAATCCACAAATAGCGATATAATTAAAATTATTATTTGTATAATAATATTTTTAAAGTCAAT